>JAUIRK010000959.1:265000-358725 GCA_030549495.1 Nectonema munidae | reverse complement strand
CCTACCTACATATCTTGTATTTTTAGACTTTTTCACTTGATTCAATGGATGCAATTACTCATAGTATTTTAACTTAGCAACAAATTTTATCTGAACGGTGGAATTATGATACTATGTTTAAAGTCTTAAATTCGAAAGATAAAAAGAAAATTTTGGAATGGTTTGGTGCTTAAATTTTATTTTAAATAGAATAAAGTGCACCGACTGTTCACAATGCTTGGAGTTGATAAAAAGCAGTGATTCAAGTGATGGCTTCCGTTGGTTGGGCTATTCCTGTCGTAGGTGAAAAGTCTTAGAACTAAATCTTTCTTCTCCAAGTTTATTTATATATGGATGATGTCGTGACTATTTATTAAACATTATCATGCATGAGGCTTCTATTAAAAGAATTCGGACCGTGGTGGATTGGGCAAATTTTTGTAGAGAAGTTACTACTGTTTCTATCGAGATTAGGGGACTTTGATGAAAACTTGAATCAAATTATCGTTCAAGTTGACGAAAGTAAATTCTTTCACAGAAAATTTCATAGAGGAACATCGAGATCATTGGGTTTTCGGCAGGATAGGAAGAAGAAATTAATATTTGTGACTCAGAGATATTACTGAAACAACAATGAAAAACGAAAATGATTGAGAATTAAATTTTCTTCTAACTAAAGTACCTTCTTATACATACCTTATTTACTATAATAAATTTCTTATTTAAAAAAAAACAAAATTTATTTTATTATTATTTTTCCTTCTATAGACAAGTTTCAATATGTAATAATAATACAATTTATCAACATTTTATTTCCTTTTTTATATATTATAAAACAAAATCTATTTATCATATTCTTTGTAAAATATATATTTTTTAGTGTATTTTAACAAACTTCATAGACTAATATCAATATAATTTTCAAATCTGATTTTTTTTTATCGATTGCCATGGTTTAAGTAACAAAGAAGTTCTAAATATACAAGGAAAGTTTGATTAATTTTTTATTTTATTGGTTTTGCGCGATTAACTAGATTATAACCATACATCCAAAATTTTGACCAAGAAGGCTGGGACTTTTTATAATTTTTAAATTAAGAAATTTTTGTTTTATTCACATCAACATCATTACACTTCAACTGCCAATTTCCAATCCCATCATAACTGCATGGATTTTTCCAAATAGAATTACCTTGTTTGTATGATCGCAACATAATCTGGCTTAACCTGAAAAATGATATATTATAGTAATAGCAGCAGTTTTATTATTCCTGCAATAGGGCACTTTATATTTTGAAAAAATATATAATACTCTTCTAACAAAATTTTCAAATAGTTACCCTTTTTAAACAAAATAGACTGATCAAGGTAGTTTAAGAAAAGTCTTATCTATATATGACGTCCCCCAAAAAATTTAAAATTTGCCTCCCCTCCAGTGAGATGTCATTTTTAACTAGTCCCCTCCCTTTACCCCTCCGTATTAATGGTACTAATTTTTTTCATTTAGGTATGAAAAAAAGTTTTAATGATATATTTATTATTTTTAAACATTGTCTTCAGTTTCTATAAAAGCTCTATTCAACAGTAAATTAAAAATGTTAAAGATTAAGCATCCATCTACATAATCTTCAACTCTATCTCGAGTTTCTTCATCATCTTCACTTTCTTCTACATTTGTGTTTTCATTCAGTTGATGATCATCACAATCACCTAATTCATGCCGCTTTACAACTGCAACGCTTGGATCATAAATTCCAAAGGTTTTGCAAACTCTACTATTAATTTTGGATCCTAAGCTTGGACAATACATGTCGTATGGTACAACTTTGTATTCATTTTGAGGAACCAATTGATTGATAGCAAGCCGTTTCCATAAATCAGGAAAACGGTCACTTCTCTTTGTGTGATTTGAAAGAGGAACATTTGGATCACCAGCATTTTATCGAACTTGAACTGGAGCAGGAAGGAAACGATTAGGAAATATCTTTAGCCAGTTTGTCTGAAATGATTTTCAACAATTTGTATCAGTACATTTAATTATCTCCATAAAATACTGAGATATTCGGTAGTGTTGCGAAACCCACTTCTCATTATATGGTACCCTCTATTTTATACAATCTATCACATACTCACAAATCACAGGATAGCTGTCAATCATCAGTTGTTGTTGTTGTTAGCTCTTAGATTATACTATTTTTATATGAGTATAATCTATCAGTTTAAAACAAAGCTTTGTTTAAACTGAGATAGTATTTCCATAAAAGCAAATACTCCCAGGGAAAAGTCTAGAATTTTGTTACACTTTCGGAGCAGGAGCGATAAACCCGTGTAATTTCAGCCAACCCACAAAATCCACCATAAGGTACTGCATGCCATGTATCGATAATAATTGTCGTTCCCGGTAAAATACACTCTTATAATAGGTAGAAGAGTCTCAGCGGATCTATCGGGAACAGCGTACATGAAGCATGCACCCGTTTCTCGGCATATTCCACCAAGTACCCATTGCTGGGAATAAATTCTGCCCACATTGTACTTTCTTCTCGAGAAGCAGGAGAAGAAGCCAATTTGCACACAGTCTCTCCTGATGCAACACTCCCTTATCGTACTGTTATATTAATAAAGTTATTAATTACACAAAACTTTTAAAAATTAAAAATAAATCACAATTATTTTAATGTTATTGCTCGTGATTTATAAAACTTAATCCAGAGCATTTAAACTTAGACGCGGGTAAATTATATATGAAATGTAAGAGGACATTTTGTACTACCTAAACTTGATTATGTAATAAATAAATGGAATATTTGGAAACTTAAAATAAATTCATTTTATTTTTGTACTTGAAATAAAAAAATAAAGGTAAAAAATAATTTTTTTTTATCAATCTAATTTATAAATTAACATTTTTAATTTAAAAAAGAAACAGTTTTTAATACGTATATTGATGAAACACTTTTAAAAAGTAATATATTTTGAAAAATAATTTTTTCACAATTTTTTTTACAAACTAGAAATTTTCATTTTTTGATACTTTTACAACAATCATCTTTTATTTAGCTTTTATTGATTATAAAAAAATATCAAAACTTCTAAAACAAAAAATTTAAAAGCAAAAAATAAATCAGGTAAATAACAATTCTAAATAGTGATAATTATTTTTTACCAAACTAAAAATTTATTGACCAGCAAAAATTAATAACTTCGACAAAATACGGACAAGAAGAAACACAATTAAAATTTTTAAATAGTTCTCAATAATCAGTTTTCAACAATTGTTATTGTTAAAGTTTAACAATTATAAAATTAACAAAAATAATATGAAATTCATATCTTAACCGAAAACCGTATCATGCCGTTTTCTGGCTTGTCGTGCATTCTTTTCTAAAATCGGGACTTTTTTAAAATGCCTCGGGACGCAGGATAATTTGTTGAAAATCAAGACTGTCCCGCCAAAATCGGAACATCTGGTCACTTTACTAATAAGGCCGCTTGTATCGAACTAATAAATATATTGGCTTGATGAGACTGGACTTAAACCCAAGACTTTAGTGTAGCAAGTCCAGCACTCTAATCAACCTACCTACACCCCCAGTATAGTATAGATAAAGTTAAATATACTAATTTTAAATATATAACTTATTATTACTGAATTACAATTATTATTAATTTTTTTTTTACGAACAGATATATTTTTTCTTTTATTATGCAACACAAATGATATTCTTATTTTACATTTTATAGCCGGCAGTAATAAAATTTTTTTTATAAAAAAATTATTTCTTTCAATTCCTAAACATCAATTATTCAAAGTAAAGACAACGTCATGGTGATAACCATATATTATTAAAAAAGCCTGCCCGCCTTTTCATTCCTAATTAGATCCTATTTCTAACTGTTAGATAGAGACCACCAGAAAGATAGCACGCATTGAATGGGTTCGATCCCATACCACACCTTCTTTGTTCGTAGTTCGGCACACGCGTTGTTGTCGATGAAAACACTTCCGCCTAGGTTTACCGTTACCGCACAATAGAATGGATGGGATTCCTTTTTAAAACTGGTTTTGTTTAGAAGAGGGGGGGGGGGGGGGTGGGGTTATCATTAATGCATTCGCAGAAACGGCGCTCATTTTCCAGGTAATGAGGAAATTGCAAATTGAAGAGATTACGTTTATATGGCGTTGCTTTTGTTCCCCTACTCCTCTGCTGATATTTGTCATTTTTAAATTCATTGAATTCATTTTGATATTTAAGCTGACAGTTGATGATGCCTGATAAAAAGAAGAAATACTGCGTAACACAGGCAAAAGAGTTTGAATATTTGTCGCATATTGCATCTCTTAACGAAGAAATCAAGCAACAAAAATCCTTGTATTTTTTTTTAATCTTTCTTTACAAATTGTTTCTATGTATTTTTTATTATAAAAAAAAAGATAAAGTTTTGGGTATTTACCAATTTTAGTCTTCATTTTCATTTAACTTTTCACATATACAATTTTGTTTATTACCTAAAATTATTTTTTCAGTAGTAAAATCCATTTTGTCCAATACGATCTGTGGGAAAGAATGAAAGTATTTTAGCCACTTCCAAATTGTGGGTAGAGAATTTTACTCCTTTTCGATATCCTAAATTTATATAGCTATTTATACAAATCCTTTTCCAAAATATAACTGATATAATTTAGTATACTAATAACATTTCACAAAGTCCCAAAATGTCACATTGCTCGTTGTAAGCCCGCCCTTGGAAGCACTGTTTTGGACGCTCACAAATGAGATTTTGCTTGGCGAATGCCGCTTCCGATATTAAGAAAAAATACTAATCATTAAAACTCCATTTTTCTTCACCACTCAAGAAGGAATTGACGCAAGCCTGGAATATTTCAACGCTTAACATCCACCACACTCTTCAACTCCTTTGTAAAGATTTGTAAAAATCTACGCGCAATACTTTTACGCTATGAGGAACAGCATGACACCATCGTCCCAAGAAATTAAAAGCGTCTGCTTTAAAAGTATAAAGTTTCCTTTTCAATGAAATACAATGGAACCTCTCCAAGACCTTGCTGGGACAAAGTAAAATGACCGGTTTATAGAGGTGGCCGTTTAGTGAAAATATTGCTGATATTACTCTTATCTGTCAACATTTGTTTTATTCTATATAAGTATGTATAGAAAGTTAAATCTATCTTATTTATTGATTAATTGAATGTAAAACTGAAAAAGATGAACTTTTTATTGTAACAAAATATTAAAACAAATGTTAACGTTTTATAAACCTTTCCATGATTGTTTGCAGGCCATGATTAACCTATAAGCTAAAAAAACTATAGCTTAGTTGGGGCCTTGCTATTTTAGGGGCCTCATTATCTCAATAAATAGATATTTAAATACAATAATAGTATGGTATTATAGCCTATAATAACATTAATTTAATTAATGCGCTATGTATTTGATAGCAAAGTGAATGTAAAAAACAAACGTGTTTTCAAACCACTATGGCTTAATTTTATTACAATTTTTTACATATTCAATTTATTAATATTGAATTCGGCCAATAACTACAATTAATTAATATCGGCCATTTTTGTCTATTGATTTTTTTACATTGATGTTTGTCTACAATTATTAAAAATGCTATAACAATTATTAAAAATGCTATACTCCTTGTGGAAAAATATGCATTTTTTGTTTTTTGTGAAGCATACTTTGTGTTGCAATAAATTTCATTGTACTCCATCCTGATTATTCGTGGGTGGAGGTGACATTTTTTGTCTTAGTAATATCCTCCTATCTAGTACTATCAAAATTTTTCTGCCAAGCATTTGGCTTTATATTTGTCAAACTTTGAGCGTTTCACAATCCTTTGTTTTATCTACACAAAATCAAATTAAGCATATATACCACGCGAGTACACATTCATTGGAGGGTGCGTCTAGTCACGATTTACTAACTAAGAAGAGAAAGGAAGAATGCTAATATAAAGGGACCAAAAAATGAAAAAATTTCCTCAACCCCCTTCTGATCTACTGAATTTAACTTGAAACATGTTTTCAATTATTTTCTATTTGTGGACAAAATGAGTGTTTTATGCTTCTGTATATTCTCAATTATTATTTGTTAGAATCAATATTCTTCAAAAGCAGCATCATCACATATTGTCTCTCTACAATAGCTTGGTCCAGTCTTACTCTTGCGGCATAAGTAAGATTTTCTTCTTCCATTTTCTCTACAAAGCACAAAAGAAAAATGTCTTTCCTTCGTAGAGGAGTTGCTGTTTGCCTATGAAATGAAATATTTTTATTACGGTAGAGATGTGACAAAATTCTCTACCCAAAATATTTTGCTGAAAACGTCCTTTATTCAAGAAAAATATAAAATTTCCAACAAATGAAGCCTTGTCAATTCCTTGGCAAAATAATTTTCCTATCTATCATATATAACCTAGAACTAAGTAAAACTTTTCTCCACCATTTCTCTTACTAAAATGTTTTTTAGATGATAATCTGTCGCAAGATTTTGAATCCCTTATGAAAAATGCATCAAACAATCATTTTCTAAGCACAAATATTAATTTATCGAAATCGTGCACTGAAACTCCTTTAAGTTCTTCTACACCTCGAGAAAACACCATCTTCAATTCCTCTACACAAGGAGAAAAAAGGGGCACGACTGAAGATGATGATATTCCTAGAAAAAAGGTTTCTTAATTCTTTTCATTCAGCGCTCTTCACAAAGAGAACAATCGCAATTTCAATGCACACTTTAAGTATTGAAACAGTCAAAATTTTCATATAAACACATTTTCTTGTATTTATAAAACACAAGACAAGTTACACATATTATTATGATGTAACATTAAATTGTAACATTAATGATGATTGAACATTTATCTAAAAATTTATTAGATAGTTATTACTTCACTAATATAATACTTTTTTTCCATGATTTCTAAAGATGAAAACATTCAATACTAAATATTTCGAAAATGTTTTAATAGATAGAATTTTTTCTACTTCTATAAGTTATGATGATATATCTAGTTACAAGTTTTATAGTTTCAATTTAATAAGTATAAATATTCAATCTATATGCAATAAGAGCAATGAGCTTGAATTTTTTATAAGTCAGACAAATACATTAATTGGCGCGCCAATTAAAGTTATAGCATTGCAAGAAACATGGGTATCTGACACTTCGTTTTCTTTAAATATAGAAGAATATAGCTTTGTTAATTCTCCATCTCGCTTAACAAAACATTGTGGCTTGGCTTTTCTAGTACATAAGTCTGTCAATTTTGACATAGTAAATACAAGTTTAAAGCCTATGTTTTTTGAAGTATTTTCCATAAAAGTTTGTATACCTTCTAAAAAATTCGTTCTTCACAATTTTTATCGTCCCCCAACTCTATGTAAGAATATATTATACTTCATAAATGAATTTTTTGATTTTGTAGATTCTCAAGTTTTCGAAAATAGTTCTACATTTCCTATGGGCGATTTTAATGTAGATTTACTTAAGTTAGATACATCTTCATTGACTGCTGATTTTCTGAATAATTTGCTTTCTAGATATTTCAAACCTACAATAACAGGAATTACTCGAGATTTTGCAAAGACCTCAATTGATAACTTTTTTATACCATCTGATTTAGACTATTACAAATCATTCATATTCTCTACATCGCTCTCAGATCATAACCCAATAGTTTTATCTTTAAACGTGGATTTTTCTAAAAATTCTAAATCAAAATACAAATTTTTTAATGAAAATTTATTCGTTTATAAAACTAAAATGTTTGATTGGAGTTTTTTAAGTCAATATTACGACTGTCCTGAGTTGTTGGTTAATTATATCAACTTATACTTGTTTCATATCATCAAGGAAAGTACTGAAATTAAAAAAATTAGTAATAATAAATATAAAAGAAAAAATAATCCCTGGATGTCTAGTGAACTGTTGTGTTTGATCAAGAAACGCGATAAACTTCATAGCAAAATGAAAAAAAAACAAAAATAATTTAGATTTAAGACTTGAGTTTTTAAGATGTAGAAATAAAGTTAAATCGAAAATAAAAGCTCTAAAGCATGACTACTTTCAAAACATTTTTACATCAACTGACCCCCCTAAAAAAGTTTGGCAAAAAATTAATAGAGTTATTAAACATAATCATGAAGAAAACTATTTGATTAAATCAAATGAAGAATACATTTCAGATCCAAAAATTGTTTGGATCTAAAATTATGAATAAATGGATAATAAATTGTTAGCGAAATGTTTAATGAATATTTTTCATCTAATTTTTCTTTGGGAATAGATAAAAATAGTGAATTTTTAAAGTATCTTGATAAAATAAAGTTTTCTTTTATCGTCAATAAGGTCACTTATAATGACGTTATTGTTGCAATGAATGAAATTAATGGGGGAAAAAACATGTGATGCCTATGATCTATCTGTTTATAAGTTGATTTTAGTCAAAGATATCTTGATGAGTTACTTGGTTATTGCCTATAACTCCTGTATTGAATATGGTGTGTTTCCTTCTTCGTTGAAGATAAGTAAAGTAATACCCCTTTTCAAAAAAGGCAATAAAGACTGTCTTCAAAATTTCAGGCCAATAAGTTTGATTACCACTCTTTCGAAAATTTTGGAAAAAATTTTGTATAAACAAATTTTAAATTACTTAGATAAATTTAGTTTACTTTTTTCTTTTCAGTTTGGGTTCAGGCCTAACTACAGCACCCAGCATCTTCATTTAGTGCTTGAGAATAAAATTGATGAATATTTGCAAAAATATCACGGTGTTATAGCTTTATTTATAGATTTAAGTAAAGCTTTTGACATAATGCAGCATGATAAAATATTATTAAAATTGGAGTATTATGGTTTTCCAACTTCTGCCCTCAAACTCTTTAAGTCTTATTTTTCTCACAGAATTCAATATGTGAGTATAAACGGTAATAAATCGTCTTTGACAAATATATCTTCAGGAGTACCTCGAGGCTCGATCTTGGGGCCTCTTTTCTTTTCTTTTCTTTATATATTAACGACATTCATAAAGCTACTTCTTCTTTTGACTATTTAATTTACGCAGATGATATAACACTTCTTTTTCCTGTAAAAACTGTTGATATTGATAGTTCTTACAATAATCTTGATCATAGCCTGAAACTATTTTTTGACTGGATAAAACTAAATTCCTTAGTTATTAATTATAACAAATCTAAAGCAATGACTTTTTCTAATATTGAAATAAAACATTCAAACGTTTTGGAAAAATAGATTTTTGAAACAGTGAAAACTTTTAATTTGTTAGGTCTTGTGATGGATAATAAATTAAAATGGATTGATCACACAAAACATATCGTAGTAAAGTTAAATAGTATATTTGGAATATTGAAAAGATATAAAAATTATTTTAGTAGTAGCGTAAAACTTAAAATATATAATGCATTAGTTGTTCCTCATTTGTATTATGGAGTAATTAACTGGGGGTATACTAATATATATAATATTGAAACTATACAAAAAAACATAATAAGAGTTGTTTTTAGTTTAAAATATAATAGTCATACTTCAGCTTATTTTTCAAAATACTCTATACTCAAGGTGAGCGATATTTATCAAATTCAGATGTGTAAATTTATTTACAAGTTTTTTTACACATATCTCCCTCCAATCTTTAATAATTGGTTTACCTATTTATATCAGTCAACACACTATTTTTTGAGATATCAACATAAGTTTTTTAAACCATTAAATAAAAAAGTTTTTAATAAAAATTGCATAAATGATAGATTAATTAACTATTGGAATAAATTTTTCCATGATAAAGACTTTGTTCATAATAGCTATTACAGTTTCAAAAAAAAAGTAAAAAAAATTTCATTGATAATTACTCAACTGTTTGTTATATTGAAAACTGTTATATATGCCAATCTTGTACATATAATACTTAATTTTTTTTTAGTTTGTAAGTTGTGTTTTTGTTATATATATATATATATATCATAACCTGTACGGTTGAACGCGGGTAGACAACTTGCGTGTTATCTCCAACCCGTATATTACGATGATTCTTCTCCAACCTGTATTCTACGATGATTCATCTCCAAACTATATACTACAATGATTCATCTCTAACCTGTATACTACGATGATTCATCTCTAACCTGTATACTACGATGATTCATCTCTAACCTGTATACTACGATGATTCATCTTCAACCTGTATACTACGATGGTTTCTATTCCATGTACAAATAACTAGGGAGACAATATTCAACTTTCTGTTCACATTCTGCTAGATGTAAGATTTGATATACCTCATTCGGGGAGACGATGGTTCATAAGTTATTACCTATATACATTATACCTGTATACTACGTTGGTTCATCTCCAACATGTATACCGCGATAATTCATCTCCAACCTATCAGTTCATATTTTGCTAGATGTAAGATTTGATATACCTCATTCGGGGAGAGGATGTTAGATAAGTTATTAATTTTTTCACGATATTAAATAATTAATTTTATCAAATAATCAAAATAAAATTCTGTAATCAAAGAATCGAAAAATATTCTTTAAAAAATCAAAAAATATCAAACTTTCTGTTCATATTTTGCTACCTCATACAATGTTACAAAAGTTATTACCTATACTTTGCAATTTGCACGATTTTAAATATTATATTTGTCGAATAATCAAAGAATCGAAAAATGTTCAAATCAAAAAATATTTATTCTTTTTAAATATATCGTTGGCTCCCCTTACTTTTAAAATTGAAAGATAAACCTAGTCTTTAATAATTAATTTTTATCAAATTATGCACATACGTAACTAAAAGTAAGGGGATGATTCTCGGTCTTGTGAAAGATAATTGGTATGGTGATTTTAGGTCCTGTTAAAAATCATTGGTACCCCCGTAAATCTAGGTCCTGTTAAAGATCATTGGCACCACCGTGATTCTAGGTCGTGTAACCGTTTAACCGCCAATGGTCCACTTTTCACTTCATTGTTAAAATCCAAATTAAAAACAATGAAACATATTTTAGGTTCATTTTTTTTCTTAAGTTCAATTGAAAAGTCTTTGAGATACACAAATAAAACAAAAATAAATAAATTTTTTATTAAAAATTATTAATTGATAAAAAATTGTGAAATGGTAAAAAAAGTCAATTTTATAAAATCCAAATTCTAGAAAAAAAATATTCGAGCAATTCTAAAATATTCTTACAGTTCATGACATACTATCCCTTATTTTTGCCACGAATGTGTTTCTGTAAAAAATAAATTTGAATATGTCGCCATATTCTTTGAAAGTATTTAGGATCCACAAGTGGACCATTGGCGTATCGTGACAATGAAATATACCCTTTTTACACATAATTAGAAAAAACGATGAAAAAGTAAATTTTTTCAACAGAGTTGATCATAATGATTGATATCTCTGTTTCTTTAGTTTCATGACGTTGAATGTTGTACTTTCAAAAATATAACCTCTTGATTTATTGTGTGAAGACGTTAGCATGTCACTTTACATATGAATTGAGTAAAATAATAAAACAGTATATTTTTCATCGTAAACATACAAATATATACAATAATGATATCTTATTATAATGTAGGAAGAATGTGAAGCGTGGAATTTGAATCAATAATTCTTGTATCATCAACATTTGTGAAGGTACATGTTCGCAGTACTGTATACATAATGATGATACGTACAAAAAATTTTGCGCGTCATAGAAATGTTGAAAAAATTATAGAATAGATGAGTATCATTGTACTTTGTATCATCAATGGATTTCAGTTTGCTAATATGTTTTCATGAATATGAAGAGATCATAATATAAGTTCCACATTTTTTGAAATAACTCCTTTTTATCATTCTCTTACTGCTCTTGCGCGTGCACTGTTTCTTCTTGTAAAGCTAAAAATATATCGACTTTTGTTAGTGTGGAGCCAACTTTTTTCGTTACAATACAACTACTACTTTTTTTTTATTATTTTGTGTTTCATTGATTTTTCCGTCAAAATGAAGTTCAAGCATTTATCTTCCGCTTTGGAGCACTTAGAAGAAGATGAGGTTTTGGAAAATGGCACTCCTATTGATTTAGTTATACTTCCTCCTGATGAAAACAATGTTGTTACCGATACCGAAGACATTGATGAAAATGATATGCTTGATACTTTTCCTCAAGATACATGCGGAGAAATAGAAGTAACATACCCTGAAGTAGAAGAAGATCAAGATAAAACCTGCAGATGGAAAAAATGAAAAACTTTGATAATAATTTAGCTTCTTATTCACACGTCGATTGTCCTCAGCTAGCCGAAGACGTAGCTCATGAACCTATTGATTTTTTTTTCAAAGTTTTCCCAAAAGAATACATGGAAACACTGGCAAAACTATCCACTTCTTATGCTAATCAAAAAAACGAAGCAATTGATCTAGATTGGAAGGACATAGGTATTTTTTATCGGATTTGTTATTTTATCGGGGTATCATACATTGCCAAGAGAGGAAGACTTTTGGTCGACTCAATTAGATCTTGGAGTCTCATTAGTGAGACAGGTAATATCGAGAAATAGATTTCGAGAAATAAAGAAGTACTTTCATCTTGTCGATAATATTAAAATTAATTTAGAAGACAAAATGGCAAAACCAGGGCCTTCTTCTCATCTTTCTAAAAGTTCTAGAAGTGTGAATGGGCACTATTTAGTGTCCGTTTCAAGGCAACAACAACGAAAATGCGTGGTTTGTAAAAAAAATTCACTTTTATGCTGCTTTGCGTGCCAGAAAAACGTCCATCGAGACTGCTTTCCCCTTTATCATCAATAACCACTTTTATTTTCTTTTGTCAATAAATGCTTGTTTTCAAAAAATTTTGATTTCACTTTTCACCAATGGTCCACTTATGGACCGGTCTGACATTGCATATAAAACTTGTTCATCATTGTCATTTTTTTATATTTCATTTCAAGGTAAGTATATTTAAACTAAATATTCAAGACAAAAGTTGAATAGCACATTTTTAATAAGTTCGGCAATTAAACGGTAAAGATCATTCGTACTGTGAAAGATCCTTGGTACCCCCGTGATTCTAGGTCCTGTTAAAGATAATTGGTACCCCCGTGATTCTTGCTCCTCTCAAAGATCTTTAACAAAATCCCTAACAATTTTAAAAAAAAATAAAAAAATATATTTTCTAATTTTTTCACCGTAGTATGCTTAAATAATAGGTTTATTTTATGAATATGCAAAAAAATGTAAAAAAATATTTCATTCTTCATTTTGCACGCTAAAATATAGTGAAAAATAGTAAAAGTGTGCATATTGTTTAAGGGCTTATAAATTTTTTTTTTGAATTTCTTTAAAAACTAAAATTAATTAAAAAATGTGGGTAAAAGGAGGCTCTTTAAGATGCGCATGGTTTAAAATATTTTTAAAAAAATTTCTCGCATGAAGTTTTCTTTAAAAGTTAAAAATTTGAAAATATTGACACAAAGTTTTTTTAAAAATTGTTAAAATCAAAAAAAATATGTCAAAAATAAATATTTTTCAAAATTTTAAAATTCTAAAATAAAATATAAGCAATTTTGAATAAGATGGTGTAAAAATTAGAAAAAAAAATAATTTTCTTTTGATGTAAAATTTTTGAATTAAAAATGTCAACTTTTTGAAAATTCAAACCTTTTTTTATTAAAAAAGGTGTTTTTTTTCGATTTTTTTTTTACAAATATACCTACATATATATATATGATTCGCTTGAAATTATTATATATTAGATAAAATATTCATTGAAACAATTTGATGTCTCTGTTCTCTTCGTGTATTATTGTTATTGAGGATTGATTTGATTAGGTGAGGAAATGTTTTGAATACTGATTTAATAGTTTTCCACATTGATTTACTTTTTTTTGAAATCTAGTCTTTGGTGCTAAACATTTCGTAAATCTCAGTCTTTTCTTTTTGAATAAGGTTTTATCATATTCGGTTTAAAGCGAGATCATTTTTGCTTTCGTTTTATACACAAAATACCTCTATACCTTGTATGTTTAAATTTTTGAAATTTCAGACCAAAAAAGATAAAATTGTTTGCAAAATCAATAAAAATGGCCAGAGCGCTAAAGTGAAACGCAAAAATGGTAAAGTGCATCTGAACCTCAAAAATGGCGGAAAGAAAGAGAACAAACGCCTTTCGCGGTCATCTCATAATAAAAACGTGAGCATAAACCTAGACTCTATACCTCAGAGGTCAGACTTAGAAAGAATGCAGGCTTCAAATGCTGGCCACTCTGTTTCTAGGGATGCTCTTCCTCAACCCTTGATGAAGGTGAAGATCCCTCCTGATATTCAATTTGGTATGGCGGCCTCTACTCCAAACAAGAAAAAATACTTTGCTGGTAAGGTCAAAGAAAAAACTAGCTTATTATCTTTTTTCAATGTTATGCGGGTTAGAGCGGCGAGTGGCAACCCCTTTCTAGATTACTTAATCTAAAATAATTCCCTCAATGTTTTCGTCATTTCATCAATGGCAAAATAATTAATGAAATATGCCAACTAACTCGAATATTCTAAAATAGTTTTATCATGGAATTTTTAGTGAATTTAATTTCATACTTTATTATAATAAAGTTTGATCCGTGCTTAATTAGAAGCTTTAAACATGCAGCGAAGTAAAAATCCTTGCTTTCTTAAATATTTATTCAATTACACTCGCTAGCGTGTAGCTAGATTCTCGTGTATTGATTATGTACTTGTTTTTAAATAAAGGCTGCTCCTTCCTTGGTTTAAATGGGGAGACAACGCGTTGAAGGCATTGTGTTTTTGACTTTTGAATCGTCTCTTCTATCCATGTCCATAACACGTGCACATACTTAAGTCTATTACTTTTTAGATCTTTTCAATTTTATAATTAATGTTTTCATCGTAGAAAGGAATAACCGGTTTATTACTAGAAATATTAACTTTTTCTTACCGATTCTTTTATAGATAATGAATGTGATGTATTACTTTCTTCTTCTTCAATACTTGATCATTTTTGTAACAAGTTTGGCCAGATTTTATTATATCTTGATAAAATATTGAGGTCATTACGATAAATGTCTGAAAAGATAGTTATGTCAATTAGAAGAAGTAGGTATCCATTATTCACAAATTCACTTTTCGGCAATAGCGCATCTTCAATTGGCTTTGTTGTATTATTAATTTTACATATGAGCTAAATTTGGGTCTTTAAGTTACCAACTTTGGACTTATAAGGAACATTAGCATTAAATGACAAAATGTTAGATTTTGTTTCCTTAATAAACAAGGAAGTAATCAAACCATGAAAAGTTCCAGAAATTTTTATATCTAAAAAATTAATAGATTCATTGTCAACTTCATGGAAAAACTGTAACCCAAATCTATTATTGTCTAAAAACGGATGAAAAGGTAAGAGTTTTCCATACCATGTTTCCAAATTATTAATGTCATCAACGTATCTTCGATAAAATAACGGCTTACAAGAAAATCCACTGATGCACTCACTTGCAACTTTATCCATATGAATGCTTGCCAGGATAATGGACATTTTATTGCCCCTAGCAATGTCTTGTTTTTATTTATAAAAGAATTCCTATATTCAAGAATATCTTTAATGCTGAATGATTTAAGAACAAGGAAATGTATGTTTATAACTATTTTTTCTTCTGTGGAGATACTAAATATTAATATTGTTATATAGCTTCTTAACATCAAAGCTGCAAAAATAATCTTATCATTAGCAGATTCGCATCTAATTGTATAGAAAAATGATATCTTCTCCGTTGGAGTATCCACTGATGAACACATAGTTCTAAAAGGCAGGGAGTATTCTTTCTTCTTTGAGATTTAGCTAAACCATATATATATATATGTATGTATGTAATCAGCTGTATTCAATTTGCATTTTAAGGCGTGGGTTTCCTTTTCATTAAGTAACCGTTTATGGTGACATATTTTCAGATTTTGAATAGTTGGATCGCTAAGTAATAAATTCAAAGTTATTCAAAGAAAAGAACCCTATTAAATATGTAACTTTAGTGGCGGTTATTTTGAACAGCACCGTACATCTATATATACTCACTAAAATAATTTTTCTAAAGTGGGAGCTTCTGCATTTAGGTCTGTTTTTAAGACTAGAAAAGCCAAGCTGTATCATAGAAGCCATAATATTTTCAAAAACCTTTTTTAGTTAGAAAGAATTTTTTCAAGGCACGATTTTTTTAGACAATAGATCATTAGTTAATTAAGTGTAATAAAATGTTGTGTATCAAAATACTTAGCTTTTTTATTTTGATGCTTCACGGGAATTTTATAGAACCCCTGAGAAAAGATTTGAAAAAGAAATCACTTTACAATGGTGTTGCTTGTAAAACACAAAATAAGCGTCTTTTTTATAGTAAAATAAACTTTTATTTTAAAGGCGTTTATTTTACTTTTTGTTGGGCTCACTCACATACAAGCCATTGCTATTTCAGGTACATAGAGAAGTCGGCTTTGCTAGTGTCAAGGAACTTAAGCCTAAGCATTCTAATTTAGAAAAAGACAAATGCTTTGAATATGCTTTGTGTACATTTGATAATGTTTTTGTCCATGTCTTTCATTTGTCTAGACAGTTCTACTGATCCAAAAGTGCATGCTGAACCTAAAGAAAACGTTCTCCGCTCAAATAACGAATTTATTCATCCTTCAAACAAAGTATTTTCTGGTGCTTTGTCTGGAGTCGAGTGTAAACCTTTTAATGCTTTCATTTTCTACTCTTTGTTTCGTGAAAATTCTTTTTTCTAGAAGCATTCTCCAGGATTCTTTCTCGAACGCTTCTTAAACTTCAAACTTTTTAAGGTTCAAAATCAAGTGCAAATAAAAATGCAGGAGGCAATGCTGAACGTGTACAATCTTATCCACGCATGGGAAATGTTGATAGTAGATTTTTTTAAATTTTTTCTCCATTCAGTCATAAGAAATAAGAATTCGATTTTCTAAAAAAAATTTTGTGAGTTAAGTTCTGCTTGATAACTTAAAGCAAACGCCTAATTTTTGGTTAATTAACGTTGCCTATATCTTAGATTTTTGTATGCGACTCCAGTATCCCATTGTGCTTTTGGGCCTTTTGTTTCAGAATTGATAAAATGTAAGTTGACTTATTCACCTACTTCTTCACTACCTTGGGTTCTTCTACTCGATCCAGAGTGTTGTCATACAACCATGCTTCCTCTCCTAAATCAAGCTCTACTTCATGGGCATCTCCAATCGTATCATTATCTCTCTCTTGAAGCATAGTCAAGTAAAGAGGGGAAAAAAGGGAAGAGTGCTTGTAAAAATAACAACGAAAGTGGACTAATGGATACAAATATGAAGCAAAAACGTATGCATGATGAGTGAGTGACAAAAACAAGCAAAGTAAGATAAACCAAAAAAACATTTGTGCAAGTCAAAAATGAATGCAAATAGTTTAGGGTTGATATATACTAGTGAAATAACGGCATCTTTTTCATGCAATCAGTGTTGTGTACAATTTGTACACTTAATACCATAATCAAACTTTTGCTTATAAATTCGTCTCAATTATAAAAACAAATCTTTTATAGCTGAAGATAATTGTATTTATTGTAAATTTAAGTCCAAAAAGAGTTTTGAGGCATACAAATTATATCTATCAAAATGTTAGTGTTAAAATTTATTAAGTGTGCATTTTTTACACAAGATACTATTCTCATCTAGATACTAAATTCATCATCCTTCTATAAAACGTTATCTAAGAAAGATTGAAAAACACATGGTGGTACATTTTCTATGAATGGAGAATCAAAATGTCCATTTTTTCAGACCCTTAAATTTCCTAATTCTTCTTCTTTCTCATTTTCTTCTTCTTGACAAAGAAAATCTCCATTATCCAACTCAAGAAATTCATAATCTGAATTCTGAGCCAAAATAATTTCTGAGATATCTTGATCACTTATGAGTATTTATCTACCATTTTTTTTTTTATAAATTCTACTTTTCAAAGACATAATGAAACAAGAGTGAAATAAAATGAAAGTAGTAAAAACGATCAATAACAAATTTTCCTTCACACTAATATGTCAATTTGAAATATTTATTTTTATTATAAACAGAACATAAATTTGGAGTTGATGAAACGACATTTATACATATACATTATGGTGGGTCGAAATGAAAGAGATTTGCACTTGCAAATACGAAACATGTTGAAAAAGGTGTATATGCCTGTTTTTAATATCCATATTTTAAGACCTGTTCAAAAATGTTATCATACTGCAACTTTACTAAGAACTTTGTAAATGTTGCATATTATAATGGATATTAATAAGTAAAATATATTTATTATAAAAGAAGAAAAAACTATAAAAAGTTTTATAAAATCACTTTTTTCTGAATATTTTCCACTTCTTGCCTTGACTTTTTGTTTTGGATAATTAATCCATGTGTTGCTTGATCACCAAAAACTCTTACTTGCTGAAGATACATATTTTACGTTTCTTTCCCCTACTTGTGAATGGCAAGATAATCAGGAAACTCCTAAGGCTTTTCAGCATCAAAGCACTCAAAATTTATATTTTGAAGTAAGGGTGGCATTGTCATTTCCTTTTCTTTCCACTGAATCATTTCTAAATAGTTCTTTGCTTCAAAATTTACTATTATTTTCTTTTCATCAGAACATCTCATTAAAGATGTGTAACTTACAAGCTAAGTTCATTCAGAGCAAATAATCTAGCTAATGCGGCGATCAAAATGTTCTCTGGATGAGCAAAAAACAGTTGTTTATAAAAACAGGCCTGATTATATTTTGACCATGACTGTTATAACCTTGATATAAATTTAACATATAGTAAAATTTTTTGTTCCATGTTTACATTTCCAATCTTTTTTTTACTTTAAACCAAACTGGAGCATAAAAATTTAAAATAAAAATTAATTTTTTAAACTTTTCTGTAGGACCTGTTTTGCTGATATAAAGTCGTAAAATACGATTAGCAGTGCTCAACCATCTTGAATGATTTATGGATCGAGGATGCGAATTTTGCAGAAATTCTCTTAATTTTTGATCTTCATTTGCGTTTTGAATAAACAAACAAATTTTCAAAAAATATTTTTAATCATTGGACAAAGAATCGAGAAAAAAGGTGTTTTCTTCTTCAATTTTACCTTTTATCTTATCAAAACAAACAATCGGATTTGTTTTAGGAGCTGAAGTAGGTCCATCTAAGACTTGAATATATTTTCCTAAAAAAATTTCATTGGTGTGTAACATACAGATAAAAATTTGTAAAGCTCTTTTCAATTTTTCTTCTAATTTTGTAACGTAGCCATTGTTTTTACCAATATTTGTGTTAGTGCAATCACATAAAATACCAACCAAAGAACGTTGAGATTTTGTAGAACAAATTACAGATAAAATTTCCTTGGTAATGTTTTCAGATGAACAGGTTTTTGGCGATAAATTATTATCAATGTATTTTTGTTCTGGAAAACTGTCCAAAACATAATGCCATTCAGCTTTTAATTGAGAATAATTATTTTCTTTAATTAACGTATTATCAATCTTTCCATCAAATCTTATTCTTCATGTTTTTTTGTTTTGATTTTTCTCCAATAAATTCTTTGGCGTCTAAGTTTAGATGGTAGGAGTGCTGTATTCGTGTCTAAAATATTTAAATCTTTTAATACAGCATTAATGATTAAACATGCACCCCTATTGCTCACATTTGATCTGTCCATAGATTTGCTTTGGGATGGGGGGGGCTAAATCTAAAAAAGATTACTATCAGAGTGCCTAAATCTCTATATCCTTAAATTAATCATTTGTAGAAGAGACGATTCATATGTTCTATAAAATAATTGTAATTACAATATGTGAATATTTCACAAATTTTATTAAAATATCTGAAAAAAATTAGAGGTGTCAACTGACCCCCTCTCGCCCCGTCTGGTTATGGGCGTATATATATACACCAAAAGCTTGATAACGCGAAATTACAGGGACATATAACAATACTTCGAGTTATATGAAGTTCGAGAACCGATTTATAATGTAAACTTCTGAAAAAATATATTTTTACTTTTTAAAATCAGTTTTTTTTAATTAACCCGGGTGTTGCCAGTGTTGCGTATGCGCAACAACATCTCAAAAATCCACTACTTATAAAATAAAATTTTAAACTTTTTTTTATATTAAATATGATGCTAATTGTTTATTTATTAACTTTTTGATCTTAAAAAAACAATTTTTTATTTTCTATAAAGAAAAAAGTTGTGTTGTGCAAACGCATGCATCACTGGTAATTTGTGTGCACACATTCTTGCAAATTTAAAAATATTCCTGTTTAAATCAGCAATTTAAGTAAACCAAAACAATTATGTACATTTTTTTCAAAAAAATTTCGTAAATTTGTGATAAGTCTATTTTCAAAAAGGTTTCTGGTAAAACGTCCTAATCCAAAGCAGTTTTAAATCACACAGTGTTAACTTATTGTCTCAGTTTTACAATATAAAAAAACATTTTCTGAGTTTATGACTACTGTATTATTAATTGAAAACATTTTATTGTAAAAATGTACAACAAATTGAAAAAGTTTTTAATAACCTGAAAATAAAAGACTTTGTTTCAAGCATATATTATCTTATTTCTATTATTTATATAACTTCTTTAGAAAAACATTACTTGATTGTTTTAGATTATTTTATCATTATAGCTTCAGTTACAGGATTCATGAAAAATTTAGCAGTGTTGCAAAATATATTTTTACTTACAATTATTTAAGAAGCATTTTATATACTTTTAATATATTATAAATGTATTATATATATTAAAACTATATATTGAATTTTAGGGTGTGTCTCAAATATAGGAAAAAAATTAAAAAATTAAACAAATTTTTTCTCGTGTTCTAAAATTTTTTTATTTACAGAAATAATTATTCACAAAAAAAATTAGACTGTTATGTCAATAATAACCACTCGCCTAGCTAACCTAAAGTTTTTCTTTTAAAAGAGTATTTTTCTTTGGATTTTGATACTGAATACGGTGATCTTGAACCACTTGGAGCAGGTCCTGAAGTTCATTTTCTTTCTTTGTGAGTTTCTGATTATAAGACTTAATTAACGCAACAGCGCGCTCAGCAAAATCATTGACTACAGCTTGCTCTTCGACAATCTCCAATCCAACTTTGTAATCTTTGCAATTTGGCCATTCATTAGGATCGAAAGTTAAAAATTCTTTACCAATTTGAAGGTGATCAAAAAAATGAAGTGTTCTCTCTGTAACAAACTGTTCCAAAGAGAACATTGAAATCTTCATGCTGTAATTGAATGCGAACTTGTCGGGGATCCGATTTATTTTTAAGACGATAAACCATAGCTCGTTTTGTTTGGGCAGAAACTTTTTGATCAAAGAAAGCTAGAGCAATAAGTTCATCGCTAAGATACCATAAATGTCCACTTAATTTTTTTATAGCGGGAGCAACAAGCTGTCTGTTTTTATATGTTAAAAGATCTTTCATAAACTCCATATCATTTCTTGGAGCAGCAGATGCCTTCGAAGCCACAATCCAGCGCTTGATGTATAAAACAACGCCAAAAACAGCTATATCCCTGAACGCTCGCTGTTCGATTTTTTTCAAAGAAATTTGATCTCTAAAAAGCCAGATTTTTATGGCATACAACAAGTTAGACATCCAATGCGCACGATGCATAGCGCCTGGTCTTCGAAAAGTTACAGGTTTTTTATGTGAAACTTCATGTCCTAAAAATATTAAAGCAAGTTCGATGAGTTCTTTATAGTCATTTCGCAATTGAGTGCCAGTGTGATACCTAATGTAAAATGAAATAAGGTTTTTTTCTTATTGGAGCAATAGTAGCCTCAACTTCAAGGTCAGTTGAAGCTGGTTATAAATTTTCTTTATCGATTGACTCCCAGTTTTTTTTTAAGTTTTTGAAGAGAATGTTATCTGGACCAGACGAAGGGCCAAGTAAAGCGTTGTAGACTCCTCCCAAAATGACTTCGTAAATATGGTGACGGCAAGCAAAGTGTAGAAGTTGTCGGTTTAATTTTTTTTCTACTATTTTACACGCACCAGTTCTGATGCCGGTGTTAGAAGCTGTGGTATCAAAACAAAGACCTTGAATCTTTCTTTCTAAGTCCCATTCTTTTAAGCGAGTTTCAACAGCATCTGCTTGAGCCAAACCAGTTCCTTTAGATTTCTGAGGTGCTCCAAGAAGTTGAACTACTTTTTGTCCTGTGACAAGGATTGGAAAACGCTCACCCATTTTTTGGCCATTCAAGCTATTTATTAATTTACTGTCCCAATGAACAGTAAGGGACGAGTTGGTCTTAAAAGCTGCTTTTAGTTTTTTTGCAGTTTTAGATCTTTGCAAAGCACGTTGCCTGTGAATAGAGCTCGGATTGATATTGTAGTTTTCTAAGTTTTCACCAAAGCTTCGAATCACTTCAGCCATAATATAAGTTGCGTTTCGAGATGATGTATTTGTACGATCTAAGACAGAGGCAAGACCTGAAGAAAGCCGATTTTTAGGTCGTTTGACGGTGAAACAAAATTAAAGTTTAAGTTATCTGCTTGAAAAACTTTTTTGCTTAACTTTGGATCAATATTGACATTGCCTGTGTACGATTCATCTTTTGAAGTGTCGGTACTACTTATATCGGAAATTGAAGGTGAGAACTTTGATGAATTAAATGCCGATTCATTCATGGAGGTTTTATAATCAAATGCTTTTTCCTTCATTTTATTCTCAGCCAACTCTCGAACTTGCTTTCGATTTTTCAGATTTACTTCTACCCGATCCAATGATCCAATAGTTCCTCTGCCTCCAGCCTCTCGTTGTGCTAGAAGAAATATTTGGTCTTCTTTTCTTATGTCAAGCAAAGTATTCTGGTATGCAATGTCAAATAAATCGCCAAGTTTAGAAATAAAGTTTTTTGTTTTATTTTCCTGAGCTTCTGTTTTACGATTTCTATGTTTCTTAAGATCAAACCACTTTTTGTAAAGATTTACAATTTTTGACTGGCAATGTTGTGAAGCACGCAATGGAATTCCTGCTTTATGCCAAAAATATTTAACGGCATTTAAAGTTGCTTTAGATGAATTGCGCAAAGTTTTTTTCTCAGTAACATGATGATGAAGAAAATTTGATAAAACTTGTTTGTTTGAAGGCAGCTTTGCACCCAAGATTTCACTTTTTGGAACGCCAATTATATAAAGAGAATTGTATTGTCTTGTAGATGCCATTAAAAATTAAATTTTTTAATAGAAACAAAAAATGAAAGCAAAAAATACAAATAAAAAGCAAAAAATGTCCTGGGCGAGTTCTTACCTTGCTTTAAATTTTGCAAAACTTCACACATAAACGTTTTATTACAAAATGCATAAAACTAAGAGGTGAGAAAATGAAAAAATCATAATTCATTTTTGAGACACACCCTATTAAATATTTATTAATTATATTTTAATTATTATAAAAGTTAATTAATTATAAAATATTTATAAAAATTATATATTAAAATATTATATAATAAATAATATATAATAAATAGGACTTTTGATAAAAAAAACATTTCTATGTAAAACAATCAATGTGTAAAAACCAAAATTTTAGAATTTCTGATTGAAAACTTTCATTTATCAATGATGTCTAGTCAAAACGGCCAAAAACCAAAGGATCAATTGGCAAAAAAGAGCCAAAAACCTCAGAATCAAAAATTTAAAAGGCTAAATAGAGGACAAAACTCGATGTTTTGTTCCTAATAATAAATTCTCATTGTACATTTACATTTTTCATTGTTTGAACAAGTCTATAAAGTTTCAATTTTAGTAATTTTTTATGCTAGTAATACATTCAAAAAAGTTTTTCTGTAAAATTGTCTCCTATTTTAAAATTTCAAAAGAAAATTTATGAATTTCAAAGGTATAAACAGCAAACTAAAAATAACGTAAAAACGGTATTGAAAGCAAATTTATTATAAAAAAAACTATTTTTTATGAAAAGTATTAAAACATTTGATATGGAGAGCTACGTCACATTTGGAGCATGTATAACACGTTTGAGATTTATACACAAAGCACATCGTGTTCTTTTTTCTTTACAATATGGCCAATATTATCATCATATCTTGCTGCATCTGAAACTCTTCTACTTGTTTTCTTGCCTCCAAACTTTCTTGTGCTTCTGCTTTGACCATATTTTTGTAAATTTTCTATTACAACTTGTCTTATGAACTCTACGGAAGACAGTTTTTTTGTTGCTGCTAATCTTGTATAATATGTATGCGTTATGCAACGAAGTTTGCATCAAAAAAATAATTAATGGAAAATGCCATTTTTTCGATCGAATTACAGGTCTGTACAGTGAAAGTATGTAATTCATTGAATCAGTAAAGCCCATGTTATGCTAATATAAATGCACAGAATTTGGAATATTTACATTTATTCTTTTTTTTTTTGAAGAAACGCACCACCTTTCAGCTGTTTTCATTGGAAAAACACTTGTTACATTAGAAGCAACATTAACAATTGCATTGTCTTTCCATGAAACTACAGATATTTTTGAACCAGCATTAACTTTAACATCATAAGAACCTCTTTCTAATAATTTTCTTTGAAACTTACAATTTCTTAATCGATTTTTCCTTATAACGCCAGTAAATAATGTTTTTCGTTTTGTAAGCTTTTTTATCAGCTTTATTGATGTAAAGTAGTTATCAGTAAAAAGTTGTTTGTATTTGCATTTTTCGTCTATAAGGCTTAAAACTAAACCAGCGCTAACACCAAAATCTTTTGAGTAAAAACTTTGCGTTCCTCTTTTACCTTGGTATATTTCGAAATTTCTCAAATAGCCCGAGTCTGAATTTAAGCAAAAAACTTTATAAGCAAATCTTATGGGTTTATTACGAATGGCCTGCTTTATCCCGGACCCATAACCTCCATAGTACGGCACCATGCTTTCATCAATATCAAATCGTTTAAAAAATTGACAATGTTTTTTTAAATAGTATTTGATATCTTCAACAATTGGCCTTATTTTTGAAACTTTATCTCTACTTTCTTCATACATTTGCGTCAAGTTTGTCCTATCGCAAAAATAAACGTATTTTAAAATTTCTGAAAATCTATTACTAGGAATAGTCTTACAAATGGCTTGATTGTGAGTGTCACTACTACTTTCCCAATACATGGATCTTTTTCGGCATTTAACGTAACCACTTAAAATTATGATTGAAAAAAAAACTTTTAACTCTTCAACACTAGTAGAAAAATTACTATTTTATCCAAAATTTCGTCATTGAAAAAAAATAAATCATACACTTCAGAAGGTGAACTAAATGTATAACTTGGATTTGCTTCTTGATCAAAATCATGTTTTTGAAGCAGCTTTAAGTTTAACAGTTCTCCATCTACCCATTCTTCTGAATTACATTCATTAACTTCATCAGAACTTGAATTTTCCTCTGCAACATGGTAAAAAACAACCTCTGCTTCACTTTCAAGCATGTTACGAGGGAAGTTCGAAACATCATTTTCCTCACCGTTTTTATCATTTGCAGAATCTTCATCGGTTTCAAAATTTTTAGAGTCATTTTGAGGCGGTGTTATATAAAAAAAAGCTTTATGATCAGAGTTAATAACTAAATCAATAGCATCGTTTAACTCAATATTATATCTTTTTCCATCAAAATTAGAGAAGTCTTGTCAATCACAGTGTAGAAACAACTTTATATATTTTAGAAGTTCACAAAATTTAAGGGACAACATAGAAAAAAAGATAAAAGCAGAAAGCTATTCCAAACTCATAAAATTTTTAATTGAATGAACTTGAAATGCAAAACTTGAGTATATATACATATGTACCAGAAAAATGTCAAAAACCTTACGACTCATATATTGATGTGTGACAATTGAAATGTCAAAAAACTTTTTTTAGTTTAAGTTTTGATAATCTATAATGTATTATTTAATTACCAATATATGCCATATGATGACGTGTAATGTACTTCTTTTCAAAGCACAAACTCTGCAAATCATACTACGAGTTAGAATTATACACGTCATTTTCCAAACGCATCAAGTCCCTTAGTTACACGTATATGAGCTGAATATATGTGCCACTCATAGTTCATAAGTTAAAACAAATCGATCTATCATGAAGCTTTGTTTTTACAGAGAGTTAATGATGTCATCAAAAAATAAGTTATCAGAGAGTGTTTGCTGTGCACACTAATGTCCAGTGTTGCGTATACGAAACAGTCGAAAAAATCATCAATTTTGAAGAGAAAAAAATGTGAAAAATGATTTAAAGTTTACATTTATTCAAAATTTGGTTCGTTATCCAGGAAAAATTTATACTTTGAAAATGAAAGTTTTTATCATTTTATTTTTAGAAAAAAAAACTCTTTTATTCCTTTAATGTAAAGTTTTTATTGCCATAGATTATATTTTTCCCGTAAAAACTCAAGAAAAGCCAAAGTTATAGTTATTATTACTTTAATTGTTAAAATTTTAACTATATGATGAAATATTTTAATGTGAATAATGTTTGGGTAACAAAAATCTGATTTAAACGTTGCGTTGCGTTTTCGCAACAGTGGCATAATTCATATACACTTTTTCTCAACGATGTGGTAATATAAGGGTTAAGAAAAAAAGATTTGCTATTTCTAAAGCAATGCAAACAGAAATTAAATTAACATAAGTTGGAAAAAAAATTTAAAAATTTATTTAACAAAAATATACTAATTCACAAAAAAGTAATCATCATTCAACCTTTGTTTTTCATGTGTATTACGTAAAATATATTTTTGAATTTTGTTTAAATGAAAAAACATTTCATTTCTCTTCAAGGGTTGATCTTGCAGATGGTGGCTTTATAGGTTCAACCGAATCGTCAATATCAGAATAAAACGATAATATGTAATGCTTGTAACACAGAAACTGTATATTGTGGAACATTTGTTTTAACTGATAAGATTAATGTGTCCTCTGTACTTTTCTTTAAAACCTTATAACACCTTGGTCCATTGGTTGGATGCGACTTGTTGTATTTGGTGGCAAAAAAGTTCAAGTTGCTGAGTCTGATCTTTGGATGATATGGAGTGTTGTCAAGAATAAGTGCTATTTTTGTTTTACGTTGACTAAATCGTTTATCAGCAATATATTCAGTAAACAATGTTTGAGTCATCCAAGCTTTTGTGTCCTTAAAACTTTGCGATAACAAACAAAGGTAGTTTATCACTTCCAGACATGTGGGCACAAAGTAAAAGTGTAGGTCTATCTTTAGATAACTTTCCTGCAGAACAAAGTTCATTTTTATGTACAAGTGATTTGTTTGGTGAAGGCTTGTAAACTAATGGTGTTAAATACGCGTTATGAATGTTGTCTGGTGTGTAGAGAGTAGGTATTTGAGGTAGAGTATTTATACTCCAGGAGCGCACATCTTTAAAATTCTGGAAATACCACGGGAGACCAAATATTCAAGCAATCCTTTAAAATAGAGTGTATTCAGCGCATACCTAAATTTATAAGACTACTTAAAAAAATTGGTGAAATTTAAATACTATACTTCCAGCGAAAATATTTTAATTAAATTTGCATATCTCATATACACTAGTTTAAAAATCTCCAAAATTGTTGGGGGGGGGGGGCTAATAGGCTTTCCATTGTAAAATGAAGTAGTGTATCAGGCACACTACAGGAATTGATGAAAGGATATTTGATTGATGGAGAAAACAACTGAAAACAAATAACTGAAGGTTGGAGAGTTTTATGAGTTAATGTAGTCTGAAGGAAAAGAGTCTACTAGACACCCTACGATGTTTATGTGAAAAAAATGTGTTTGATTCAGGAGCGCACATCCTTGAAATTATTAGAGGGGGTGGACTTTCAAGCGTCTTCCAAAAAAGATAACAAATTTTTCTGAATTCCTACTTCTCTCTTGTCTATTATATTTCATTCTTAATTAAGCTTAATGTAAACTTTAACCCCCGCCCTGTTAAGCTTAACGTCAACAATGAATGAGGACTTATATATAGCTCCTTCTTTCTCACTTCAAATAGATGCGCACCATCTCCAAATTATGTGTAGAAAGGGGGTAAAGATATCAATTAACAATAAAAAAATTGGAAATTTTATTGAATGAAAAAATCATTCATTAATTTTCAGTTTTTCCATTTCATCTTCCTAAAAAATGAAAAAAATTTTTATTGAGAAAAATAAATTAAAAAAACACATCCAAATTACATAACTTTTCTGAGGTAATTTCTATCAAAAATGTAAAACAGAACTAAAGTTAGAAAACTTGGTATTAGAATTTTTCATTCTTTTTAGTGTACAAGAATAAGTATAAGTTAGTTAGACTCTCAAAAAAGGGTATAAAATAAAGATAAAAAAATTAAGATTGCATTACTTCATTTTTATCAGCCTCATTCAAAAATAGTTTAAAAGTTAAATTGGTGCAAGCTACAAAAATCTACAAAAAGTAAAATAACTTTTAACATTTTGCAATGATTTGCCTTTTATAATAACTTTTAAGGAAAAAAAGTTATCAGAAAAAGTTATAGGGCTTCAACAAAAACTAAAAAAATTTACAGTATAACTTAAGTTTTTTGAAAACTAATTTGACGTATCTATGGATGGCATGACAGGTTGGTTGAGATGATGGACTCAGCACGGAAGCCTCTGGATTCGATTCCTTATCGATACCAATCTGTTCATAGTTTGACATTAGCGGTACATCAGTGCCTTGTCAATGAAAACACCCATGGTACCTTTACCTTACCTTTTACTCAAAATTGAAAAATTTGCCACATAATTAACATAAGAGAGAAAAGAGACAAAATAAACTAATAAAGCAATATTCACTATTTTAAAATGAAACTGTTCAGAATAATTGCAAAATAATAGGAGGCATAAAAAATGAGATAGTTTTTTGATATTTTCAAGTTTTAATAAGCAGCAGAAGGCAATGTTGAAGTAGCTAACCTTTATAAGGTGATTTGGTAATATTTGTATTTTTTAATCATAGTATACAAAAAACGCTAGTTTAATCACTTTTCATAAAATTATTTAAGTCTAAGAACACAAAATCATAAAAAAGCTATTTAAACTAACATAAATCATAAAAATCTTAGTATACGAGAACAAGAAAATCATTGCGTTTTTTTGACTATCTCTGTCTACAAATAAAATTCTGACAGCTGTCATAAATAGATCAAGTAATTTTTCACCAAATGAAACATTTTGTTTCGATATTATATTTTTATTATAATAATCAACAAATTTTCCTAAAAAAATGATTTAATTAATTATGTACAGTGTTACTTACAAAATTTAACAATCAAACATTATAAAAAAAAATAGAGTATTTTTGCTTAAACTAAATGGCTAGTCAAAATATTCATTCCTAATTAGCTAATGTTGAAAAAAATTTCTTGACTTGAAAATATTACTTTTAAAATGTTACAAAATGGAACAAACGTACTGATAAAGATTAAAAGTGACCTTTGAAACCGTATAATGCGATCATACATGTTTTATAAACAACTTTTAAACGAATAGAAATCTACCAATACAACTTTATTTTCAGTTTTAACGCGTAATATTGATGCCAAACAAAATTAAAACAGGTTTGAGTTAAGCGGATTTTTGCTATATTAGACTTTGAGTTAAAAAGAGATTTTTAAGCAAGGAAAATACAAGTGGAACCAGGACTGAAATTAATTTTGGAGTTCAGCGAAGTTTCGAGTTATCGAGCTTTTACTTTGTATATAACAAGCAAACCTTTAATTGTAATACAAGAAAGAGTTCTTTCAAACAGCTTTCTTCAATTGTAAACGTAGTTAAATGAAATGAAGCAACATTTCATTCAAATGGATAAGGATAAAAAAGTTATTAGCGTGGAAATAAATAAAATAAAAGATGGGACCCCTTTTCATAAAATATATATTCATACTCGTCTGCTCAATGAACTGGGATCCACAAGAACTTAGAAAGAGTACTATATCACTTGAAAGGTATTTGAGCGGCAGGCAAGTCTTTGTTAACGAAGGATAAAAAATGCCTAAAAGCTAAAATAGGTTTAAGCTTAATACGTTGGATTGAAAGCTTTTTCCACTTTGTTCTTAAGAATTTTTGAGTTTGAAGCAGAGAACAATGGGAATTAAAGCTTTTTCAGGACCAAGGAATTTTGGGTGGGGATTTTCAAGTTTTGAAATAGCCTTTATTATTGTATCTTCTACAAGTAGTAGAGGGAATCCATTGGAGAAAAGTAGATTTTTTTAATTTTCTAGTTCTGATTGAAGAATTTATAAAAATAATTAATTAATATTTAGTTAGGTGATTTTTCCTTAAGGAATTTCACAAATTTACTAATTGCGATAAAGAATGATCAAGACGTTCAAATATTGTAAAGATTTTCAAAACGCACTATTAAATTTATCTTGATAAAAAAGAACTAACTATATCATCTCTAATAAATACGACAAGAGTGAGCTTTTTTAATCAATGCATATTATCATAATTGTCCCGAAAGCCAATTTCGGCTACCTGATTTTGGTATATTTAAATATCTTTACATATGTAACAATACGACTTAAACATGAGTTATTTTCTAAGTGTTGCGTCTCTATCCTGCGCTTTTTTTATGCAAAAACGCCATTAATCGCTTTTAATCTCCATTTTAAGCTTCTTATGAAATGCCTGTAGCAGTTAAAAATAGTTTACTCTCACCACCCCCTCCAGTGCGAAATACTAAAAGAATAGGAGCCAGCCGTAATATCAATCACAACAGAGGTTCCAAAAATGGCTCCCCAGGCTCACCTTATCTAGATTCCTACCAATCCCGCAACCAATATCGACACAACAAAAATGTCAGCTTCACTGCTCCTCAGGCTTCTTATTCCCAAGCGCGACGTCAGGCGTATAACAAGCCTCACACTGAACTATTCCACCACTTTGAGCCGCTTGATGGTGACAGAGTCAGGAGATGCAGTCGTCATGCATTGAATCAGCACTCATTCAACTATCCACGGCCTCATCCTCCTCAAAGCTCTGCCGATCGCCAGGACAACCGAAATTCTCCATTCATCAAAAAAGAAGCGCGCTTTCACCCCTAAACCTACGAGAACACTTCTTACTAGCGAAAAGATCCTTCTTCTTCCCACACACAAAAAATAAGCACTCGCTTTAATCCTGATTCTTTTAATAATTATCATCATTTTTCTTTATATCTCTTCTCAAACAAAGCTTTTTTAATTTTTCTGTCTTCTTCAAATTATTCCATAATTAAGTCTTATTAATAAATTTTTTATTGGCCACTATTTCGCTTTCCATGCTCCTCGCTCACATCACCAAGATTTTCTGTAAAACACCCAAATGCGAATCTAAAAAATGAGCTTTAGCGACATCCTGCAGCCCATCTCTTTATACGCATTTACCAAGTTTCTAAAATTTGCTTCATAATTTTTATCTTTTTTATTTCCTAAAAACCGAGTAACGACACTTCTAAATGCATCCTAAGCTCTTCTTTCAGTTGAATTAAGGCCATTTGCAAATGTTTTGCAATTTAAAAACTTTTTAACATCAGGTCCTGTAAAAATTCCACCTTTTGATTTATCATCGGAAAGCTTAGGAAACAAAATTCTAATTTGCTGAAAAGCAATTTAATCACCGCCAAGGTCCAATGCTTTCACAAACTGTTTAACGAGTCCTAATTTATATGTAGAGGAGGAAGCTAAATTCTTCGGGGTGAACGAGGAGCTGATTTATGGTATCATGACTACCAGGTTCAAGGTGAGCTCTTTGAGGCCAAATTTTTTTACATAATGATCTTTTACATCTCTGCTGTTCCATAAACTTATGTAGTAGGAGTATTTAGTAAAACCTTGCTGCAATTCTAACAGAAACCCTTGCATTTTGAAATCCCCGCATACTTCCCATTTGAAATTTTTATTAGCAAAATTTTAACATTAACATAGTCTTCCTTCATGTGTGTAGAATGACCAACTGGAATTGAAGGCCACGCGTTTCCATTGTGCAGCAATACTGCTTTTAGACCAGAACTACCAATGAAAAGTCTCCACTCTGATGCAATGTGATCAATTCCAATTGCACCAAAAAGGCCTTCTACATATTTACAAAAACATATTTGGAATATTTTCATGTCTGGTTTTTTGACACCAACTCTGCAATTGTCTTGTAGAAGTTTCTTCTTTTGAAAAATTCAAGTATTTAATCAAATCATTCAGCTTATTTTGATTTGGAAAATGTGGAGACGTTAAATTTTTTCGTAACTCTATCATCATCAGAAATAAATTCATCAAGGTCTTCAAATTCAATTTCATTCAAATCAGTTACCTGAAATATACGTTTTTAAACATTAAAATTAAACATTTTTGGTTGATTATAAAGCTTCATGATATCCAATCATATTTACTTTCTCAGGAGGGGAAGGAACTGGCAAGGTTACATCATGAGGACTGGAGCAATTGAAGCAATAATAGGCTAGTTTAGTTTGCTCTATTTTCCCTTTAGTTTTCTGTATTTCGTTACGTCGACCATACAAAAATAACAATCATCAGTATGATTTGTTGGCTCTCTCTAAATTCATGGAATGGCGAAAGGCATAGATCTTGTTCCTAAAAAATAAATTGACACTACTTCTAAATTATGGTAATTTGTGTCAATAAATTACCTCTTAGCCATGCCTCCAAAGTCGAACAGCAGCTTCCACAAATGACATGGGGTGTCCAACTTTTGTCCTGGTCTTCCATTTGCATGCCAAAATAGAGTTTATAGGCGGACCAATATTTAGATCCCTTTTCTATTGTATAGGAAATAGTTTTTGTCCAACATGATATCCGCAGACATAACAGAGAATCTGGATTGTTTTTACATGCCCGAGAAGCATTTTTAATAATTAAATGCAAATATTGAACTATATTATTTTAACTGAAACAAAAACTATAGTTTAAAACAGAAACAGTTATATAGCAAATTAGCTTATATCTTTTGTAACGTCGATGTTACGAAAAAACCAAATACAGATTCGGAATCAGCGCCAAATTTCCAGTAATAAACAAAAACCGTCGCGCTGTGTTATCTAACCCGAACCATAAGCCTAAAAATATCTTTTAAAAATGACATTATCTAACTATGAGTATAAAATACTTTTATTCTTAACAGGATTAAATCAGAAAATGTACTATGATTCTATTTTACCACTCTAATACTTCGTTATGGTACCACTATGACATAGAGACCGGTAAAAATTTCTTCTCTATTCCCTTTCAAAAATACACGGATTTTACTCAGTTACCTTCCTATTTTCATTATTTCAAATAAAATGCGGAGCAATTATAAAAAAAGTATCAGATTAAATGCACAGCAAAATCTGCGTATATTGTAGAAATATACGGTTTTTACTTTAAGTGCGCCCTTTTTCACATTATAGCGCCTTTTTTCACTTTAAGTAAAATTGATAAAGCAGAAAATAATAATGATTTAGATCGTACTTCACTCCATTCATGGGCAAGTTGAGATTAAAAAACATGTATCTTTAGATTCAGACAAAACTAAGATTCTTTAATTCTTGTCAAGGTTTTTTTCAGGTTACATTTTTTCGTTTTTTTCCAAACACTCCCTAACACTTCGATTCATGTTCTTGATAAAGTTTATGCTTCTTTCAGAAAAAAAACTTTCTATTGTGTTTATTAGGATGTCTAGGTATTCATTATATCTCAGTTATCACGGAAAAATATTTAAACATAAAGCCTAACTTGGAAAAATCTGCTTATTTTATTTATTTTTTGCTTTGTTTTTGTTACTGAAATCATAAATTTTGCTTAAAACGTTAAAAAATAAAAAGACCCCTTCAAGTGGAAGCAGTTCATAAACACTGAACAAACAACGTATCAAAAGAAGCAAAAATTTAGTCATGAATGATCAAAGTCCAAAGAAAAACAAGCACAAAATACTTCAAAATGAAGAAAATTGAAGAAAGCAAGTGCATTCGTATTGGTTCTCTGAAAGGGAGTATAAAAGGACTTGCGTATTCTGCAAGCTTCTATTTGTTTTTCGCAATACGTTTCCAATTCTTTCTTTTTTTCTATTGACTTTTTAACTTCAACCCGTCAGAATGCCTGAAAAAGTTTCGTTTGAAAAAAAGGAAAAGCTTGTGGATTTAGTCATCGAGAATAATTTTAGTATTAAAGATGCTGCGAATATACTGTTTTTAAAATATTCAACAGCAAATTCATTAATATACAGGCACAAAGAAAACAATGGAGTTAGAAAGCATGGAGGACACAAAACAAGTGCTTTTGATGATCAAAAGTTGCTGTCTATTGAAAAAGCTATAGAAGATTGCTCAACACTGATTCTACAAGAAATGAAAGACAAACTCAAATCAAGATTTGCTTTTGAAACGAGTAAAACTTCTATTCATTATCAGCTTGTAAAGAAAATAAAATTAACACTGAAAAGGGCGAGTAAAAAAATTGAATCTGTGAATTCGGATAGAAGTGTCACATTAAGGCAAGAATATGCTTTACATATGGCAAGTAACGCCCCAAATTACTATGGCTTGTATGTTTTCATTGACGAATCTGGGTTTAACAATTTTCCCACAAGAGTATATGCCAGGTCCAGAAAAGGCACAAAAGCTGTAACAGTCATTCCAACACAAAAATAAAAAAATACTTCTCTTCTGTTGGCAACCAACTGTAACAAAATCCTTCACTATAAATGGTATAACTCTGCTGTAAATGCAGAAAAGTGTCTGGTGTTTTTGGAGACGTTTCTACAAGAACTACCTAAAAATGGAAACGTACATTGGCTTATAATGGACAATGCGACCATCCACAACACGCAAAAAAACAAGGATTTTTTCATGCAAAACAGTAATCGTGTCAAGCTTCAATACCATTCTCATTTCATACATGCTGAATCCCATTGAAAATGTTTTTTCAAAAATTAAGAGTAGATGTAGACAAACGATGTCTAACGACAACACAACGTATGATATCCAGGAAGTTATAAAAGAAGCAGTAAAGGCAATTACAATATTGGGTTTAAACAATGTCTACAGATAAATATTTTTCAATCTAAACTTGGCCATGAATGGAGAAAAGTATAATCCAAATCATTGTTATTAAAATAAAGTTTTCTGATTATCACCTTTTTTAAATTTTCATTTTAATCTCTTTCTTCTTTTGCCTTTTTTCATTAACTTTGATAAAAAAAGATAACATCTACTGTTTTCGGAAAATTTTATAAACATTAATTTTGGATAAATTTATAGTTCAAATTCTATATTTTGAAAAACAAATTATGAAATCTGAACAGTTTTAAAAATGAAATGGCTCACTTTTTAGTGAAAAAGAACGCATTTGAAGTAAAAAAAGGGCGCACTTAAAGTGAAAAGAGTATTATGTGTTTGAATGAAGATTCAAAAGTACAATGACTCTCACTCAATTATCTCCCCTTTGTTATATCAAATCAAACAGCGGGAAAACGTTATATAAAAATATCAAAATTTACTGCTAAATCAAGGAATATGGTTTTGATTATAATGAATAAAATTAAGGGTGCCGGGTCAAAACGCCCAAATATAATAATTCGGGCGCTACTATTTTTTGAAGTTTATTCTATTTGAACAGTTTTCAAAACGGTCGATTTGACACGAAATGATAGTGATCAATTTGACTTGAAAGATAAAAGTGATCATACAAAAATACATTATTTCTTTGGTTTGAAAAACAATTAAGCTACCGATTTAAACGGAAAATCAGTTTGAAACCAGAAAAGATGTGACTAATTTAAACAGGAAAACAAGAATATAAATATTTTCTGATTTTGGTTCAAAATTTCAGGAGTACTTCGATTCGATAAGATTGATCAATTAGAAATCTTGTATCTGTTTTTTATGCATGTGAAACAACAAAGTGTTAAATTGAACATATTCTTAGAAAAAAATATAAGATAATAATTGGAAAAAAGCATAGATACATGAAAAAATCTTAAATTTTTAAAGGTTTTTTTGTAGATTCAAGTTTCAGACGTCCTTGTATCGGGTGTTTTGTTACCGGGCGTTTTGGTTTCGGGCGTTTTGGTTTTCGGGTGTTTTGACTCGAATTCAAAATTAAGACGGGGTGTCGCACTACTTCACTCTTTTGAGGTTTCGGAAGATAATGAGGTGGTATACGAGTATGTATCTAGCATATGTCTATCATATAAGTTACACTAATCGCTCTAAATTTTATCGGTAAAATTTTTCTTTACACATTTTACTCCAATCGCAGCAACTCGTCACCCTCCTCCTCCAGTTGATAGTTGAAGATCCATTGATGACCATAATGGTTAAAAATTTATCTTTTAAGAAATTTTGAATACAATGAAATCTCGTAGTTTGAACGGAATGGCCAAAAGTTTCGATGCATCCCAAGTTCGAGTCAAAGGAAGTTCCAAATCGGAGCCATTTTGATCATGGGCGACTATTCGGAATCTCAGATTACTTAGAGCAAACTTGGACGGCCTTTTTTCTTTACACATTAATCATTGTCATTTGTGTGTAATATGTCATTGAAATCAAGAAAATGAAAAATTTCCTTAAACATGAATTTCCTCTCTCCTTTGTTAAAACACTGTTATAATAATTTCATGAAAAAGGTTGAAAAAGATCATGATATTCCTGGAGATATTAAATGTTTATATCAACACAACTTCAATCCGATTATAGTTAAGATATCTTTTTTGGCTTATAAAAAAAGAATATAAAAGACAAGCATTCATATTAAACTCATAAATACAAAAAACAAAGAATATTGACATACCGCAGGCCTCCAACGTGTACTCCTAAATCCCATAGGTGCGATGTTAAATGCGAATTAATTGTCATTAATATTTGTCATCATTCTTATATTGGGGAAATCGGTGGACCTGTGATCTTTCGACATGGGGAATACACTCAAAATATAAAGTATCAAAATTAGAATACTGCTCTGGGCTTGCATTTTCAAAAGTTTCATAATGACTTAGCTTTTACTACTACTTGTCTTGATCTCTTCACTTTAAAGGATTGTAAGAATGACATCTATGCAATTTTAAAAGAAGATTAACCATAAAAATCGACCCTCGCATGCTTCAAAATTTTTATTCCCTTGGATGTCCGCAGAGGCCTATTTTTTATTTTTCTTAGAAAAAGAAACAAATTTTTCTACCAGAGCACAAAACACCCTTTGAATATTTTGAAGGTAAAATTGCTTATAAATAAGATTTTTCGGTACTTTTCTGTTATCCCCCCCCCCTACTCTAAAAAAAAGCATAGGATATTTTCTAAAATTGAAAGAAGAGAATATTTTCTATTTTCATTAGCACAAGATTATTAGCCTTAGTTTTTTAGAATGAATTTTTTACGATTAAGTCAAATATGTAATGATGAGATTTCTAGCATTACTTTTTTCCAATCGAAAGAAATTCTTCGTCAAGAACGAAAATGCCGAAAAGGTCATATAATGAAAGTGTCTGTTGGAAAACAAAATAGATGGCCCTGTAAATTTCGTTCATGTAGAGAAGAAAGAGGAGTAAGAAGAAATGATTGGTTCGAAAATTCTCGTTTACCTTTTCAGAAAGCCGCATTGTTTATATACTGTTATGTCAAGTATAAAATTTTGTGAACGTGAATTAGAAATGAAGCACGAATCAGTAGTTGATTGAATTGAGAGAAATATGTGCCCAACATCTTCTAGCTAATCCTTGAGTGATTGGAGGACAGAGCATGAGTGTAGAAATAGATGAAAGTTTGTTCACCAAAAGAAAAAATCATGTTGGACGTATACTTCCTCAACAATGGGTTTGAGACAAAAGAAAATTTTAGGTTTATTGTCCCAGACAGGAAAGCAACAACACGTTATCCAATAATAAAGAATAACATAAGGCCTGGAACTACAATAATAAACGATGACTGGGGTGCATACAGAAATATGTTTTCCACCAATGATTATCATCTTTTAGTTGTTAATCATTCGAAAAACTTTGTGGATCCTTCTAGTGGGGCTCAAACTCAAAATATTGAACGAATGTGGAGAAGTGCCAAAAAAAATAAAAAACAGAACGGCACTCATTGAAGTCTACTAGATTCATATATGTGTGAGTTCATGTGGCGAGAAGAAATCAAAGTTAAAGGTTTAAACCCTTTCGATACAATACTTAAACACATCAGTTGCTATTGGGCGCCTCATTAGATAAGTAATATTATAATTTTCACTTATCATTCTATGTTTTTTCCAACATTAAATAAAAATTTAAGTTAATTAAGTTGTTTGTGACGTTCACACCCATCCTTTCGAATATCGTGGCCTGGCCCGCCCGGAATGCCACTTTCCATCCCACTAAACGCCTACCGGCCCTTGTTACTGCATAGTTATACCTTGTTTTATATATTATTTTACAAGAATGTATATTACAAATATATAAATACAGCTGAGTGAACGATACAATCCTAACGCGAACGCTCCCAATTTGGGAAACAATCTTAATGTCTAGTGATAGCTTGATTACTAACAAGATTAGAATCGGGTCGTCAGAGCCTAACCGTAAAAACCTTTGAATTCTTCGGAGGAAGAAAACCAGGATAAAAAACCGGCACGACGGAATGTAGCTTGTTCCTAAATAAATGAATATGATTATAAAAGAGATATGCTACAAAAATACAAGAGTTAGGAGGCATGCAATATCTTATATGTTATTAATAAATAATATTTGATACATGTTATAGGGGTTAAGAAAGATATACATAATTTAGGGCATGCTAGGTATAGGAACAATCTACCCCTGGAATTTGACTCCATCCCATATATACATGATATGTGTATATATGTGCTCCCTAGGATATATATTTTACAATAGGAATATATAAACGGTCCTACAAGCATACTCCTACAGAGGCCAGATTACCGACTATGCCTAACCTAGCTCTTACCATGAATCTGTTTTGGGACTTATACCTTGTGCCAATCCTAAATTTAAGTAGGAGGATCTAGAACTCAGAAAAACAGAACTGTGGGCAATGCTTATGTGTCCTTAGTTTTTGAATAAACTTTTTATTTAATTTCTCCAACCTTTTCTGGCAATAGTGAACGGGTTGCCATAAACAGTTCTAAAAAGTTTGTAAACGAGGTCGTCTTTTTTGTTGGTCCAAGTTGAGGAAAGGCATCCCAAAATGGAGTTGCCATAAGTCAAATTCGCCATTGTTAGGATTTTAATGACCTTGTCTACCACCGTGGAATTGACCCCAAGGTCTTTAAGACATCCATATAGCGCTAGATCCTTATTCTCCTTTTTTACCTTTCCGTGAGCTTCACGATGAAAACAAAATCCTGCATCCCAATTGATTCCTAGATATTTTAGGTGGCGAACTCGGGAAATAATCCCTATAGTTGGCGGGTTATTTTTGGGACAATTAGCGCCAAAGATTTAGAGTAATTCACCTTAAGGTTCCATCCAGTGAAATAATTGTGGTATTTACGTCCGTAAGGTGTTTGCAAATACGAGGGACACGCTTAGCGCCGTAATATACACATATGTTGTCTGCGAAACTGATTATCCTAGCATATATAGACTTGTTGAAAGAGTCCCTAATGTCAGATATGTAGATGTTGAACAGAAGAGGCCCTAGAAGTGAACCTCGGGCGACCATGTATCCTAGGCTTGTTCTACTGGAAAATTCGTTATTTATTCTGATCTGGAATGTGCGTCGAGAAAGGAAACTGTAAACTACCTTGAAGATCCATGATGGCACAGACATGCTACTGAGTTTGAACACCAAACCATCATGTCAGACTGTATCAAAAGCCTTCTCCAGGTCGTAATATATCATACCTACGTAGAGATCATCATTTAAGCATTTAGCAAGATGATGATGCAAAGTAAGCAGAGTATGATTTGTTCATAGTCCTTTTTTAAAGCCAAACTGTTCATCTGGGATTATTGCATGCTCCTTGCGTACTCCAAAAATTAATTTGTCATACACTTTGCCCAGGCAAGGGAGAAGACTGATAGGCCGTAGGTCACTGGGTTTGCCGCTCTTCTTGCCAGCCTTTGGCAGACAAACAAGTATAGCTCTTTTAAAGCAGTCTGAGTAAAATCAATCTTTTATAAAAAAGTTATACTTTGCCAGCAAGATGTCCCTAAACCTAGGGGGAGATTCTTGATGAATAGATTACTAACTTCATCCCATACAGCCGCTTTCCTATCTTTAAGCTTTTTAATGATTTGAACCAGGTCCTCTAGGATGAAGTTAGTGTCGTTCGTCGCAGGTAAAGGCCTAAAATAACTCAATTTCAGAATTAAAATTTTTCGGACGGGGATTTGTCCTATACATATCTTCGTAATAATCAGCAAGCAGCGCACATTTATCTTCCGCCTCTATGGCTGTTCCGTTATTTCAAGTGACCGACGTTGGACCTTTGCAGCCAGGCTTCAGCCCTCTAACCAAGTTCCAGAACTTCGAAGAGCCCTTTAGCGGGTTAGAGGCTTTTGTGATGCTTGAAACTTTCCTAGATGTGGTTTCGCCGAGCTTTTTCCTAATGAGTTTTTGTAATCGATTGATAAGATTCTTTGTCTCGGCGTCCCTAGTGTGAATGTATTTTCTATAGAGGACTTGTTTTTCCTTGATAAGTAATAGGACATTATTCGGAATTGGATTTTCGTATTTTCTAACCCCCTTCAAGGAAACTGCCTCTCGTGCCGCAGAGAGAATGGCATCGTTGACACACTCCGCAAGTCCTCAGAGAGTTTTACTCCAATGCATAACCCGCGGGGCTGAATCATTTAGTAGCGACCTAAACATATTCCAGTTGGCTTGGCTAAAGACCCACCTCTTCACTAAAGTTCCCTTGTCAGCTGTGAATTGTGGACCTAAAGAAACTGTGACCAACAAGGGCTTGTGGACAGATACGAAGCAATCCTGGATAACCCCTTATGAGGACAGAAGTGGTCTTAGATTAAAAGACATGATTGCAAGGTATAACACATTCTTATCACAGATGGGTGTTGGATCGTTAAAGATAAACGCGTACGAATCCTCTACCACCTTGATAAGTCGGTGGCAGACGAGCTATTGGTTTCACTAAACAGTCTAGTGTGGTGAGCGTTTAGGTCACTTAGTAGTAGCACCTTATCGCAAGAGCAAAGATATCTTTCGATAAATTGGTAGTCCAACAGAGGGTTACTAGAAGGGTTGTAACAACCCAACACAACCAAATGTGCAGCTCTACCAAGCTCAAGCTTCAGGGCAATCGAGCCTCCAGAGTCACTTATCGTAAAACTGGAAACCTTTAACCCCTCTCGCACACACATCACTAGACCTAGCGAGTGGCTTGTTCCAGGATGCACAAATGTCCTATATCCATAGATGTGGATGGAATACTTGACTTAAGATTTGACTTCATTCATAGAGAAGAGGTCTATATTATTTTCGGTAAGGAGCTCAATTAGAGCACTACGTTTCTTAGCCAAGCTGTTGATGTTGAAGTGCTAAAATTTGAGCATGACAGATTGGCACTACACTATCCTATTTACTGACACTCTAGTAGGAGATCCGCAGCCACTGGGCTCACCATTTTATCCTGCTGTTCTTTGAACAGTGGTGATTTGAAAATGGAAGGCGCTATTTTCAAAATGGCCTCCTCAGAGAAGGATGGCTAATTTTATACTGGTGCCTTGGATAATACAAGGTTAGATACTACTTGAGAATAAGAGGTACTAGCTAATACTGGATTAGATGGAATGTATGGTGTTGGCCTGTGTACCTGAGCAGGCTTTACCTTTGTTGTTACCTTGAGAGTTTCCTTAGGAGCTACCTGATTTCTTTTTGTCGATTCTTTCTGTTGAAGAGCGTCCAGTTTAATTGGGCAGTTATTGTAGGCAGCTGAGTGCCCCTCACCCCCACACAAATAACATTTAACGTTCTTAGGAGTTGCTGTCTTGCACGTTCGACGGTCGAGCTCGCCTCCGTAGATTAGACAACATTCTTTGTTTGGGCAAGCAGCAGACATGTGGTTTTTTTATGACATTTATAGCATTGCAATGCTTTAGGCTTGGGTAGAAACTCATGGCAGGCGAATTTCAGACCTAGAATTATCAGTCTGTTTTTGGTCAGCTGATCAACAGCTGCCTTGTTCTGAAGGTTCACTTTTAGGCAAGATCCCCTTGTCATATTTTTAAACAGGGGTTCTACCGTGTTTGATAATCCTAGGTCTTTAATTGCCGCCGAGACATCGGGAGCGTCTTTTATGGTCAGGCCCTTGAGGTCTCCATAGAGTCGTTATCTTAAATCAGAACCTTAATTAGATTAAGTTTAGCCAATTTAAACATATTGACTATCTTTATTTTTGGTTTCTGTGCCAAAATTGCCTTAAATGTGCCTAATTTGCTACCCAAGTTAGACATGTTTTTCAAGAAAACTTTATAGTAATTTGGCTTCCTAGCTTGTTGTGTTCTTTGGTGGTGAGGTCCTCTTGCTCCTAGCAACGACCTTAATAAATTCCCCATCGGAGTTGTCCCAAGTGTGGGTTCTTTTGTTGATTGGAGCGGAACTATGGATACTACTGTCGCTGTCGAGATCAATTTTCTTAGATTGTAGGTTGGAACGGATGGTATCTAACATAATAGAATTAATATTTAAATTTTTACTGGGCTCTAGCTGGACTGAGCTAGCGCGCTTCTTCCTCCTTTTCTTCTTCATGCTCATAATGGAGAGTGTGATTAACATGACGTATGCGTGAATACAAAAAACAATGCAAAGGAGAGAGAGATAATCAATACAAAGCAAGTTGAGATTTATCGTGAGTATAAATGGATGAGAGATGAGCAGTGTAAAAATTTAAGCGAAAATATATATTATATGTGTATATAAAGTGACTTTATATATCTCGGTTATCTCCTTCCCACTCTAAAAATTTTTAAGGATATTATATAATAATCAGAGAAATGTTGATGAAACAGTAAAAAAGTAAATCATTCACTAAAAAAAAATTTTTAGAGGGGAGGGGGGAGCGAAGTAGGATCTTATTAATTTTTTTAACGCCATCTATTTTTTGAATCTCGATGTTCAACAAAATGTGATTGTTATATTTTTCGATCCAAGAAAATATGAGTATTTAAAAAAAGCACCTTGTCAAAAAATGAAATAAAGTATTGTTCCCGATTTATTCGTTTTGATGATCCATTAGTAAGAGAAACTTCTTCTGATAGAATAAAGCGTTTGGTTCTAAACGATTACTTTTACAAAATTTTCACAAGTAACATTTTTTTGTTTTTTCATCAGATATGATATACTTGTGTGTAGGCATAGAATATTGCGAATGTTTGGTGTGCTTGTGTCTGATAAAAAGTTATGTTATGCTTACAAAGTCTGTGTCATTGTTTACGTGTGTGTGTATGTTGGTGCTAGTGTGTGTATCTTAGGGTTAGTGTGAGTGTTAGTCTATTTGCTTATGTGTTAGTGTATCTTGGTGTGTGTGTGTTAGGGTATGTGAGTGCGTGTGTGTGAGAGAGTCTGTGTGTAGGTGTGTGTTTTGGTGTCTGTGCGTGTTAGTATGTGCGAGCGTGTGTGTGAGCATTGGCGAAGGAGAAGCGTTGTCTATTTTACAATTGTTTGATGTTGCCGCCTTGCTTCTCATCTACATTAGCCACCATCTCCTTATCTTTTTTCCTCATCACTTTGTAGCACATAAGAATAATGCTAACTGTTACTGCTGCACATGACCACTGCCTTATCACATATTTCCTCTATTTTTATCTTCACTTTTTTTGAAAGCAATACAGCTAGTAATAGACATTAATTGCAAATGTTTAAATACATTTTTTTAATTATCACATCTTCATTATTGGTCTATCAATTTTGACAAGCAAAACAATAACCTAATAACAACTAAAAAACCTTTCAAAAATAATTGTTGAGAAATATCAGCTTAAAAAAGTTTATATTAGAGGGTATCATATTAATAATTTATACAATAAAACTTTTGATTAAAAATTTAATTCAGGATTTTAGATGTAAAATTGTAACTATTAAATAACAAAAACTGAATATTACACTGAATATTAATTTGAAGTAAATATTACACAAAATTGAAAAGTTTTTTTTAACGTTTACCACTATATAAAAATTCTAAACGATAATTTCTTTTGATGTCTACTACAAAAAAATTCAACTTCTATATCTTGTCTAAAAAAATCAATTACAGGTTTAAAAAATGGTGCTTTTTTTACGCTTTTACCCAACTTATTATACTAAATTCTAGAATTTTTATTAAAATTTTTTCTTAAACGAGCCTACGTTACTTAAAATTGTCCAAAATTTTATATTATAAAATAAAAATAGAAAAATTTTGAATATTAAAATTAAATTATTTCAATTAAATTTTAAAGTAAATGGAAAAACTATGCAATTTGAAAAGATTTTTGTTTATTCAAAACTATTTTCATAAATATTTTGTTATTAAAATAATTATTATTATAAATAATAGTATGAAAGAAAAACGATGAATGATAACCATATGCGCAAGCAAAGTGTTTTATCGAGAGAGCTAGCAAGAAAAGTGATGAGGAAAAAAAAGAATTGTGAGACAGTGGCAGTGCACATGAACAAGTTTGCGGCAACATCAAAAGAAAGAAAACCGCCAACGCTTCTCCTTCGCCAATCCTTCTCCGTTTACCGATGGGAGCGTATGCGTGTGTGCGTGCGTGTGTTGATGCGAGGGTTTTGTATTGATGCGAGCGTATGCGTGTGTTAGTGTGTGTCTTATGTGTGTGCTAGTGTGTGGTTAGTGGATATCTGTATGTGTGTGCTAGTGTGTGGTTAGTGGATATCTGTATGTGTGTGGAAATGTGCGTTTGTGTGTGTGTGCTACTGAGTGTATGTGTTTGTTAGTATGTGTGTGTTTGTGTTTCCGTGTGGTAGAACCTACGTTTTACGTACCCTGATTTTACGTTCCCTGGATTTTACGTCCTCGCCAAATGATCGATGACGTCATCTTTTTGGTCATTAAATGCATTATTAATACGTTTTTTCTTTGTGATTTTATGTATTAAAAAGTTTATAAAGGTTAATAAATTATTGTCTTTCAGTTTTATTTAACTATGAGTAATTTAAATAACGCTAATTAAATCGCAAAACAATGCATCTGAGCTTCGGTACACTGATATTTTTTATTTAAGACTTTATTATGAAAACAGCTCAACTTCAGGGATGATCATCCAACTTCACTGTAGTAGTCTTCTTTAGCTGTCATAGTCCCTCACGTCGTACACGGTGTGACTATTTGTGATCCAGGTTAGGATTTTCGTGTTGTATGTCAATTTAAATGTCAACCTGGATTTTACGAATCCTACGTTTTACGTCCGCCGTTCGGTCCCGTGCCGTACGTAAAACGTAGGTTCTAGTGTGTCTTCGTGTTTCTCTGTATATGTCTGTGTCTTCGTGTCTATCTGTGATTGTATCTCTCTGTGTTAGCCTTTGTCTTTTTCATGTGAATATGGTTCTTTTACTTCATAACTACTAATTATGTTTCAGATATTGGAATGTAAAAGATTATGTTTGTATAGGTGAACAGTTGCTCAAATACCGTGGAAACTGTCTTATTTCCGGTGTCCATAGCCGGGGAATGCAGGGAATTCACAAAGCCATAGCGAAGAAAGGCGTCAGAGTAGGTTCGCTTTTTGGACATTTTATTGTTCAATCTTCAGAAAAAGAAAAAAAATTCATAAAAAGTGTGAACACTAAAAACTTATTATTTAGTTTTTCATGGCATTCTAGATAACGTCAGAAGAGCTTATTCAGCATAAGAATGATGTGACTGTGTTAAAAATAAAAATAAAAAATTCTGCACTCACACACTCGAATACACAGTTACACTAAAACACTAAATTATACTTCAATACACTAAAAAAATCTATTTGAAAACGACCACTAAAAAAAGTTGTTATTAAATCTCCAAAAACGTTTTATTTTTTTGTTGACTTTGTTTTAGCTTGGTAAATCTTAGTTTAAAAATGTCCAAGTTTTAAGTTTAGGATTTTTTTGCAATCCTATAAAGAATATTTTCAAAATTACAGTTACTCAAAAATTAGGTAATTTTTATGTTTTCCAGTTTAAATATATATATTCTGTTTATAATCTATTAATAAAACTTCAAAAAAATTAAAAGTGATTAAGTTTGAGATATCAAGAATGTATATTAAAATAAATTGTTTTTATTTTATTATAATAATTTATACTAGAATAAACGTTAATAAAGCTTTTATTACTTTTTGATAGAAGCAATAAAATAATTTATAATTTATATTTTAATATTTTTATAATCATATATATAATAATTTATATAATGTATAAATTACATCATTTTTAATTGCAAAATTTATTTTTTAGAATGAAAACTAGAATAGCTTCAATTACACATTTAGTCAATTTAATTGGAACTTGGAAAGAAATGAACCCTTCACAATTACCAACTTTGAGGATATACTGAGATTTGGAATATGGTTAAGAGAGCAAAGTCTTGAAGACTACAGAAACTTTTCAGTTGATAATCTTATTCAATTACTTTATATAAACCTTATTGAAAAATGGAAGCATGCAAATAATTTATTCACACAACCTGTTCTGAACTCTAGAGTTCACATAACAAAAAAGCTGAAAGAATATTGGAACCAAGCAAAAAATGTATCTCTTGGAAGAGGCAGCATCAAAGTCAAATTAAACTTCATTGGTAGACTTGATAAACTCTTTGATATTTTGAAATGTAAATGCAAAATTCATAGTTGTGAAGAATTTCGTTGTAATGACTGTGAATATAAAACACACATAGATTGTAAATGTCCTAAAATAAGTAAAATTCCTGTTAAAGAACTACATTTTGTATTGGATCAGAGAAAAAAAGTTGGATCATTTGGCTCTCATCAAATTGGTTCGACAGATCATAAAGAGACCAAAAAGCAATCAAACAAGCAGAAAAGAAAATCTTTGGAAAAAGAAAATATTGATAAAAAAAATTGTTGAAAATTTAGTGGAAAGTTCACAATTTTTAGATAACGCATATTTGTCAGAAGCTGACTCAAAATCAGAGAATGAAGATCATGATTATGAAATAAATTTACCTTAAAAAAAGTTAAAATATAATACGATGCAAATACCTAATGTGGCAAAGCATAGTCTAAGATATGGTGTTGGATTGCGTGCAACAGCGGCCATTGCAACTGCTGCCTTGATAGATGCTGGTGTGCTCACTCAATATAATAAAAGACACTTATTGGATCACAATAAAGTAAAAAGAGCTCAAGAAAAAGTCATGAAAAACTTAAGCGATGAATTTTTCTTTTCCAAAAGAAAGAAATTAACTGCATATTTTATGATGGACGTAAAGATAACACTAAAGTGATGATTAAGCCAGAAAATTCGAATCAGCAGTTCCCAAGTGTTATAAAAGAGACACATTATTCAGTATGCTCTGAGCCAGGTGGAGAATATCTTTATCACTTTGTTCTTGAAAAAAGTCCAGAAAGAAAGAAACCGGCGGAGGTCATTGCTGGCCATCTTGTTGATTTTATGAAGACAAAAGGTTTTGATAAAAGCTTGAAAGCCATTGGAGGAGACTCTACTAATGTTAATACAGGATGGGAAGGTGGTTCGATGCGTTGGGTAGAAATAAAACTTTGCCGTAAATTAAATTTGCTGGTATGTGCTCTCCATACAAATGAACTAAGGCATTTGATAAAAGCTTTGTATGGTAACACTTTATCAAACAATAGATGGACTGGCAATCTTGGAAACATGAGTGATACAGTTACTGAACTTGAAATCAATTTTTATTTTGCTAAGATTTGCAATGGAAGGCCTCTCATTTCCATCAGTGATGAAGTCGTACAAAGTCTGTCTTCTGATCAAGCTTAACCCTATTAGTGCTGGGCAAAATTTGTCCGCTCAAGTGCTGGGGGGGGGGGGGGCGTAAAGTGCCCCCTATTTTTCTCAGAGATTAATAAATTTTTATAAATATTTTTGATGTTACATATATATTTCAACTATGCTGAATTCAGTGGTGATGTCCATTTTTTTTATCAAAATCAATCAAACCTGTCAAAAAATTGATTTATATTTGACAGCTCATCTCAAAAAGGAACTTTTTATCTAAATAAGTTTATGAAGTTTTTTACACATGTATACCCATTTTCAAATATGCTAAATTCAGTGGTGATATTCATTTTTTATGAAAATCATTCAAACCTGTCAAAAAAGTGATTTACATATGACAGCTCATCTCAAAAAAAACTTTTTATCTAAATAAGTATATAAAGTTTTTTACACATGTATACCCATTTTCAAATATGCTGAATTCAGTGGTGATATTCATTTTTTATGAAAATCAATCAAATCTGTCAAAAAATTGATCTAAATGTAACAGCCCATCTCAAAAAGAAACTTTTTATCTAAATAAGTATATAAAGTTTTTTACACATATATACCCATTTTTAAGCATGCGTAATTCAGTGGTGATATTCATTTTTTATTATAAAAATCAATCAAAACTGTCAAAAAATTGATTTATCCCAAAAAGAAAGGTTTTTTGAATTAGAGAATTACGTTTAATAGAAAGTATAGGGAGGTAATGAAGTTTACCGTGTATGGCATTTTACACACATATACCCATTTTCAAGTAGGCTGTGTTTACTGGTTATATTCCTTTTTTTTATAAATATTAGTCAAACCTGACAAAATAATTTAAATATGACAGCCCATGTCAAAATTAAAATTTTAATTCTTTTAAAGTTTTTTTTTACATTTGAAGTATGCAGAATTTAATGGTGATGTTCATTTTTCATGAAATCAATAAAACCTGTCAAAAAATCGATTAAACCTGTAAATCGTCAAATATATAAACATAAAAATAACTTCTACTTGCAGTTTTCTCTGGTAATTATTTTCTTAATTTATTTAATAAACCAACTTTAGGTGTTTAATTCACTCAAAATATTTCATTCTACAGTAACTTATGTAACTCGATAGGATCTCCATCTTTTTGGCTACAAATTCGTTATCGGCTCGTAGTCTCTACGTCATATTATAATTTACAGTATGTAATTTTGGTATTCATTCTATGATGATCCTTTCTTGGTAGCTCTTTTTTCATTATAAATTTATATTTTTCAATGTGTGTTCGAAAAATTTTTTATAAGGATAAAATGACTTTTTTCCTCTCAGGCCTGAATATTTGTCAATCAATCTCATTTCAAAGGTTTTTTCTTCAATTATAAAAAGTTGTCAACGTTCTTCATCTAAAAAATTATCTCTTTGAAACAAAAGGAAAAAGATGGACAAATTCAATTTAAATTAAAAATATCTTGATAGTGACTAAATTCTCACATATTGGCATCTGTGCCATTTTTGATAAATCTGACCTATTCTAAATTTTCAGATTTCCTACCCATCGTAGCTAAATGTTAACTGTAATCCTAGATGATAAGCTATAGATTTAAATATTTTTCATTTGTAAAAAAGGAACTTCTTTTTCACAGTCAAAATCTTTTTTGAAGTATATAATTAAACCACTTCCTAGTTCATTAGAACATGGTAGATCTTCCATTTAGTAAAGATACATTTTTTTTTAATTATTTGTTTTGATCATATGGTCTCTTTTCAATTAGTTTTCAACTTGGTTCCTTCTCTCATACAAATTTTCAAAAGATTTTATAATACGTTTTATTTTTTTTAATAAATATTTCATACTCAAGATGTTTGTAGAAAGTATTATAAGCCAAAATATACAAAAAAAAGTATATTTTTACTATATACCTAATATGCAGCCATTTTTTGAAATTTTTTTACAGAACTGATTCTCATGCATACATTACTAATTCAATTGCCACTTCGAGATATTTTTTAACCGTATTATCCAAAATCCAGTACAGAAATAAAATAAGCATAGTCGATTTGGTATGAAACAGATATTTTATTTTTTTGAAAATATTTTTGAAGACAGTATCTAGAAGTAAACCTCAAATATGATTCAAGCTTTCAGATATTTTAAAACCATAAATGCCAAACCTGAGTCCAAAAATTAAACCAGCATCTTCCATTTGGCATAAAAACAGATACTTTATTTAAATTTCAAAAATATTTCTGTAGACATTAGACGTAAATCGAAATTTGATTGACACTTTCAGACATTTAAAACCTCTAAATGCAAAAAATGATTTCAGAAATAAAAATTATCATGGTCGAATTGGTATAAAACATATATTTTATGTAAAATTAGAGAAAATATTTTGGGATATAGTTTTCAGACATAAACTGCAAATTTGATTGACACTAGCAGTAAAACCTCTAAATGCGAAAATTGTGTTTAGAAATGAAATCATCATGATCTATTTGCTATAAAAACAAATTTTAGAACTAAACGCAAATTTAATTGATACTTATATGTATTTTCAAATTCAAACTGCAAAAATTGAGTCCATAAATGAAACTAGCATGGTTGATTTGGTATAAAAACATATATTTAATTGTAAAATTTGAATGAATGTTTTTGGAGACAATTTTTAGAAGTAAACCGCAAATTTGATTAACACTTATAGGTATTTTCACATCCTAAATGTAAAAAATGAGTTAAGAAATGAAAACAGCATGATTGATTTGGTATAAAAACATATATTTCAAGAGAATATTTTTGGAGACAATTTTCAGAAGGAAACCGCAAATTTGATTTATACTTATAGGTATTTTCAAATCCTAAATGTAAAAAATGAGTTCAAAAATGAAAACAGCATGATCGATTTGGTATAAAAACAAATATTTCATGTAAAATTGAGAGAATATTTTTGGAGATAGGTTTTAGAAGTAAACCGCAAATTTTGACTGATATTTTAAAACCTCTAAATGTGAAAAATGAGTTCAGAAATGAAAACAGCATGGTTGATTTGGTATAAAACATATATTTCATTGTAAAATTTGAATGAATCTTTTTGGAGACAATTTTTAGAAGTAAACCGCAAATTTGATTAACACTTAAATGTATTTTCACCTCCTAAACGTAAAAAATGAGTCCAGAAATGAAACCAGCATGGCCGATTTAGTATAACACATATATTTCATTGTAAAATTTGATGAATGTTTTTGGAGATAATTTTTAGAAGTAAACCGCAAATTTGATTAACACTTATAGGTATTTCCAGATTCTAAACGTAAAAAATGAGTCAAAAAATGAAACCAACATGGCCGATTTAGTATAACGCATATATTTTATGTAAAATATGAAGGAATGTTTTTGGAGACAATTTTCAGAAGTAAACCGCAAATTTGATTAATACTTATAGGTATTTCAAATCCTAAATGTAAGAAATGAGTCCAGAAATGAAAACAGCATGACCGATTTAGTATAAAAACATATATTTTATGTAAAATTTGAAGGTATATTTTATTAGATATATTTTTGATCAATCAAAATTTTGATTGACATTTTCTAAAAAGTAGCCATGATTATTGAAAAAATTAAATATATAAAGTGATATGCGTTCCAAACTGTATATAATTATAAATTTTCAGGGTATTATATAATATAGATTTTAAGTTATAAGGTTAAGTACAGATAATGTCAAAATTTTGCTGAAAAATTTTGATTTTGATTGACAGTTTTGGACATGAAGAGGTCATTCAACTACCATGAAAATGGTTTCAAAAGATGCAGCTAACGATTTTAGGAAAAGTCACAAAATTTGAAGGGATATGATTCAGCCAATTTTCTACAATTAATTTTTTAGTGAAGGGCCTCCCCCAGCACTAATAGGGTTAATGATATAGAATCACATGAGCCATCAATACAGGAAAAATTTCAAAAGATCTTGGTTTTCTCCAAATTGGTCCAGTCAGTCATTCAAGATGGTTGACTACAGCAAACAGATTTTGCCATTTGTGGGTTTCTAAACATGGATTAAAGGGTAAGAATTACAATAACTTAAGGCTCATCATAGAATACATAGTTGGAGTTTACTATCCTTGCTGGTTTAATATAAAAATCAATTATTCTTCGATAGTAGGACCAAGACATGTTTTGTCACAACTTAATTTATTGAAACTTCAACGAAAAGAGGTAGTAGACATTGTTTTTCCTACCATTAAACGCTTTGCGTGGTATGCTTTCAGTGAAATGATAATTCAAGCTTTGATATTCTCTGAAGATTTAATGAGAGGAAAATTGGAGTGGAAAAAATAATGAACATTAGGGAAAAAGAAAAGCTTAATAAAAAAAACATTATTCGTTTGAGGAAAACACCTCTAATCAATTTTAATGCTTCATACTTATTGAGTTTAATTGATTGGACAGAAAATGTATTCGAACCACCATTAACGTGTGAACTTAGTTTATCTGAAATAGAAAAGTTCATTGACAAGCCCATGCAAGTTCCCAAATGGCCATGTCACTCTCAATCAATAGAAAGATGTGTTAAGCAAGTATCTGAAGCGTCATGTAAAGTTTATACACATGAAAAACGTGATGGATACATAAGATGCCAAAATGCAAGTAGACAATAATGTCTAAAAATCAATCAAAAAAGACTTGATAGATCTTATTTGAATAAAGACTACATGTACATAACTTTGTTTTTGTTCAACAGTTTAAATATAGATTAATAAAATGAAAATTTACTATTTTTTTTCTATACAAAAACCATGCTACTAAACAATACGCAATTTACCAAGCAAAATATTCTGCAAAAACTAAAAATAATATTTTTTTCATAGACATCTCATCTAAACACAACTTTTTAGACCGGCTTTCAAAAAATAAATAAATTTTTTTTTTGTATTTGACACACCCTAATACACAACTCGAATATCACAAGCCAAATCCGCAACACCAAAACCTCAGTACACGACTACTGAAAAAGTCAACGCAACACCTATTCAACACAATATCCGTGAATACACTGCAAAACGCGAGGTACATGATTTCTCGCATGGCAGCTAACACAAGTTCACTGATTCAAGCACACACGCATTGCACATTCGCCAGGCTGCATGTGTCGTCATGCTTGTTGTGATGCACAAGAGCATCTTGTAGCGCGAGACTACAGTGAACGCACGCAGCCTCCGGTATTGCTAGCAAAAGCATTGAAAAGATAAGAACCACGCATCATACATTATATACAAAATAAATAACACAAACTCACAGTAACGGTGGGTAAATACTAAGTATATACTGCACAGGGCAGTACACATACATACCAGCTTATGTCTACCTCGGCTGATGCTCTCAGAGAAACTGGCAGTGTGGAATATAGGCAGACTCGGGCAGTGAGTGACGCGTACTGGACTTGTCGATGAGTCATCGGAGTTACTGAGTCACGTGTCTTGAAGCATACTTGTGAAAATACTTTTCGGTTACCACACAGGTATATATTTCTTCTTTTCTAATACTGTATATATATTAGTTTTTTATATTTATTGTTATTTGGTTTAGCTTTGTTACTTATAGTAGGTTTACTTTACAACTTAAAATACTAAGGCTAAGTTAACATTAATCCTAATACAAGGTACCGCAATGCCTTCTTGATTTTCAGAATTCTTAACATTTTTCTGTCACCCCTCCATAACCCCCAAAAAATTGCTAAATTACCCCCAGGGGGTAATTTACCCCCATGTTGGGAACCAATGCTCTAGAGTATACTCGTAAAAAAATGGTGAGTAATTTATTTTGTATGATTCTGAATCAACAAATCAAAGAATTTTAATCTTTGGTTCCGTAAAGAATGGTTCGTATCTACAAAAATTTGAAGATTGGTTTAGTGTGACACCAAATCTGTTTTGCCAAGTGTACACTATACATGCTTTTATAGGTGGTCCTATATTCCGTACAAGCTTTGTACTGCTTATTGCCAGACAAATCTGAGGCAACCTATACATTTTTACTGGAGAAAGTACTAGGCTTCAACAACAATCTACATCCTAGAAGTATAAAGATAGATTTTGAAAAAGCTAGGATCAACAACATCACAACTGTTTTTCCCTATGCAGAAATTAAAGGGTTATTTTTCCACCTTAGTCAAAATATATACAAAAAATTCAGGAAGTAGGACTTTCATAATTATATAATAATGATGCTGACTTTTCCTTAAAAATGCGAATGATTGCATCTCTAACTTTCTATCTACAAGATAAAATAGAAGAAGCTTTTGATGCCCTAGTAGAATTTTTACCTGAAGAAGCAAATGACTATTTTTTAGCATTGACTATTTTGATGACAATTACATTGGGAGACTAACTCATAAAGTCAGAAGACCGCCAAGATTTGATATAAATATTTGAAATATGCATTCAAGAGTGCAAGATGACCTACCGAAAACTAATAAGGCAGTTGAAGGATGGCACCGGAGTTTTGCAACATTGGTTGGTTGCTCACACCTAAACATTTGGACTTTCATACGATGTATTCAAAAAGAGCATACATTACAATAAGTGCATGTGACACAAGTCCTTTCTCGTCATCCTCAAATGAAACAGAAAATAAAGTACAAGAACTCAGCTCTTCACATCAACACTATCATGGAAGACAGATAATCGGTCAATTTTAGACATTTTAAAAGGAATAGCTTTCAATCTTAACTTTTAAGTTTTAAATTCAGCATTAATTAAATTTGTAATTTCTAATTTTTTTGAATAAATTTTGTGTTGTTTCTGTTATTTCTTGTGTAATTTCTAGTTATTTTGTGTAGTTTCTGTTATTGTTGGATCTACTACTTCTGCTCAAGTTATAGATTATCTTTATTTTTCGGGGTGATTTTTTCCTTTGGAGGATTGTTTTCTGGGGGGATTTTTTTCGGCTACCTAAATAAGAGTTTGCGCTAACCATAATTTTTTGGAGGGGCTCAAAGTGGCTGAAACTATAAATTATGAAAATACACACTATAAAATTTTCCTTTCTAGAAGCAAATTCGATCAACATCGGAAACAAGAGCTAAAGAAGGTCATAAAAGTAAGGTGATGAGGATTGAGGAGTATAATTAACTACTATAAAACAAAAGTGAAAGAAGAAAAACAGTTTATTAACAATATATCATTTTAGAGTAATAAAGCAATTTACATGTCAAAAATGCAGCCTTCTTGACTTTTCATGGAAATAGTTCGAAAACTCTTTTAAGGGTCGAAAAACTTCTCTCACAGGATGCAGTACTGATTCCTATTGTTAGAGCAGCTTGATATTCAAAAAATACTCTAGACAATTTTATAATATATTTATTGAAAGACCAATGTACAAAGAAAAGATCAACGAAAAGAAAAGAAAATTCATTTAAAACTTATTTAAGCTTGAAAAATTAAGTGGGGGTGAGGGGGAGGGGAGGGGAGGGGGCTCAGGTCAAAAATGGGGGGGGGGGGGGGGGGCTCAAGCCCCCAAAATAAATAAGGTGAGCGAGCCATGTATCCATCTACAATATATATATATATATGCAAGTTGTAGATTCACTATTTATTAAGTTTCTTGATTTGTCTTCAGAAACCAATTTACCTTTTGAAGCAAAAAAGTTTAATTCTGAATCAAATATAATAATGACACGTGAACCAGGGTAGGACATTTCGCACCCGAAACGTTTCGTACCTATTTTTGTACGTTTAGTACCCAGTTTTTTTAACTTTCGAATACCAAATGATCAAATTACTTGGGCAAAAAATGCTATCGGACCACATCCATTGATTACGAAATGTCTTGAACTTTAACAAGTTTCATTTTGTCGATAAGTATTTTGTATATAATAGTTTCAGATATGTATTTTCCGCCCAGACAATATCATTAATAATTTTATTCAATTCTTTGTATTCGTTTTGTCTAACTTCATTTTATTGAAAGTACAGACATGTGTATGAAAAGTTTCCTGGATAAATTTCATAAAATGTTCCCTACTCAAACCACCTCAATCAACTTCAACCATCTGCAATTCTCGCAAAAAATCCTTTATTTTTTTTTCTTCTTGATTCGTCCAAGTTATTTCATGTCCGTTTAATTTTATTTTTGATGAATGATTGGATCTGCACTAAGTGTTGTAGAGATGTTTGCAAAGATAACTCTGCTGATGGTGCATCAGAAAATATGTTACAATGTTCCCTCTGTGACAGTTGGCTCTGCTACATATGCATTGGGCTGGACAAAGGCTTCAACAAAATATTTGACAAGTATCTTCCACTTGGTTTCAATTTCACCTGTAAAGGGTGTATAGATCAAAAAGATCGTATTAAAAACTTTTTTTTATCTCAATCTTCTGACTCTGAAGCTTCTAAAGTTGATAAAATTTTAGATAAAATTGTTGAAATTGAATCAACTTTGAAAAGTGTTGTAAAATCTGATAAGGCCCTACCAAAAAAGTTAAATGATGAAAAAGCCACGTATGCAGATGTGGTAAAAAAAGAATAACTATAAGTTTTTTATTCCTAAAAATGAATCAAGCCAAGATATTATTATGAAATCTTCAAAAATATTAGAAGATGTTCAGGTAAAGTCTATTAAAACTTATAAAAATAGATATTGCTTTAATTTCAAAGATTCAAAAAGTTTGAAACAAGCTTCTGAAAAAATGGTTAAAGAAAATATAAAGATTAACTCTATAAAAAAAATTTTCCCGAAACTAAGCATAAACTTGTCTTGTGAAATCTCAGACGAAACAGCTTTAAACTCTATCTTCCTGAAAAATCCAAATCTAAAAAGCCTAGTAGATGATGGTGAGCATTTCGAACTCCTGTTTTCCAAAAAGTGTAAGATTCCTAATCGTAAAGTTTTAGTTTTCTCTGTCTCAAGTAAAATTAACAAATTTATGTCTGATAATAACTTCAATCTTTTTGTAGATTTATTTTGTTGTAAAGTATACCCGTATTACATGTATAAACAGTGTTCGAATTGTTGCTTTTTGGGCCATAAGGCCTCAAATTGTACTCGTTCTTCCGTATGTCGTTTTTGTTCTGAAGCTCACAATGGTAGTATTTGTATTAAAAAATTTGATCAAACTTTTTTTTCATGTGCTAACTGTAAGTTTCATGGGCTTGAAAATGTGAATCATTCAGCAATGGATTTTAATTGTCCTATCGTAACCCTCGCTTGACGGACTTAATGCTTTTTCGACGCATCGGTCAGTTATTTAACAATAGCCAAAAATTTAACAAACAAAATTTTACCAAATTTATATGTAAATATAGTAAAAAAAAACAAGGAAAATAATGGTAAAATTTGATTTTTCTTAAGATAAGGCAAAAAAATTTATTTTGAATAAAAAGAATAAAACTGTACTTTTTTTGAAGATGGCGTTAAAATAAAACTAGCAACAATTTGAACATAACGTTTTTGAATGATCTTTACACACAGTGACTCCACATTTCTCACACCTTCTAGCTGTACAGCTTCTCTTCGAAATACATTTTGAGCAAGATGCTCTTTTTGATGATGAAGGCTGATTTTCAGTTGCTTGATCATACCCATAATGTGCAAGAAGTACTTTGTCTCCACCGGTAATTCAGACTGTTGGGCTCTCACTTTCATTGCTTCTTCACATAGATAAAAAGCAAGTCTTTTGATAAAATACTTTCTACCACTCTGTTTTGAAGATGGAAATTCATTAGGAGTGTTGAACCTTGCAATTATCCAGGTATTCATGACTGAAATATCCTGATAATTAGAAAACGCAGCATGTGTCCACTTACGATTAGGTTTATAAGACCTATACGTTCTTATCATTTTGTTAGCAACGTCTACACCACATTTAGATTTGTTGTAAGCCAACAAACTTTCAGGTTTAGAGGCAACATGGCTGATTCTTACATTTTTATGTTGTGAAGATAGAATATATACAGCCTTGAAGTTACGAGTAGCATGCTTTTTCGGTATATACGCTGATAAAGAAACGTAGTCTGAATAAATTGAAAGACTCTCACATTCTTTTAACTTCAATGTTTTCAAGTGCTTTGGTCTGAATAGTGTTGGAACGAATCGTCTATTTGATGTAACTGTGCCGCACAACGACAAGCTTTTTTGAGTACACCATACAGCAAGTTGATGACTTGTGAAGAATCTATCGGTATAGATGCCGCATCCAGTAGGAATATTGCTTTCTTGAATCAATCTTTGGCAGATTTTGAAACTTGAGAAATAAGCTCTGTCCTCCAAACCGCTAACATATATTTCAGGCTTCAAAAAGTAGAAAAACTTTGCATCATTCAGGTGATAAAACTTGATCCCATAGTGACCTGGCTTTTTGGGATCATATATTTTCAGAGAACAATTACCTCTGAATGTTACTAATTGCTCATCAATCGTCACAGTGGAGTGTGGTGTCCAATAACAAGAAAAAATACTGAAAAAATGATCATGAATCTTTCGGATAGGACTCAATTTATCAGAAGCATCACGTTTTTCCTTGTCATCAAATCGTAAAAAAACATGGACAAGGATAAACATATCTCGTCCAATAGAAGCTTTCAAAAATGGAGAACCAGATTTCGAGAATAATTCTGAAACTTTTATTTTTTGATCCCCATTTTGCCCAATATATATCAACGCTCCGAAATAGGATAATAGATTATGTAATTTGAACACTTTGTATGAGTGAAGTAGTTGTGCATATTTAGGACACGGGGATCTAAAATTTGGGAAATAATTAAAATCCTATCTACACAATTAAAAATCTTACTTATAGTTGGCTTCCATCTTGTGCAACGTTTTCGCATAAATGTAGGAAATTAATTCAAAATTAAAAAAGAGTTTGAAGATCGATAAAATGTCTTTCATATTTTTAGCCAATCCTTTAGGACCAGGAGGTTCCAGAACAATATTTCGAATATTTAAGCTTTCAGGTCTCCCTGCTCCTTGATGTTTCGGGTCTCTAGTATACTCTGTTGCATCGGGAGCAACTAAAGTTTCATCAAGTAATTCCTCTTCACTTGTGTAAGAAGATATAGAAGATTCGGTGTCTAAGCTATTGAAGGAGGAGAAGGAGTCAGTAGACAAAGAAGAAGAAGAAATCATAAAGGAAAGAATGAAAATCAATTTATTCCAAGTGAGAAAAAACGCACGGCTCAAGAAATAAGAAACACGAGTCTGAGCGTGAAACAAAGTGATTACAAAATGGTACAAGGTTTGAATAGTTGAGATCAGAAGTGAAGAAGTAAATTACATACATATATAAAATGTTTTTAAAATCGTTTATGATCCTTTATCGCTTATTATTCTTGACAAATTGAAGAGAAACGTCATCACAACGCGTATTGATGTTGTTCATAGCTTCATATCTTTTATACAATAAACAAATCAATCCCAATAACAAATCTCATCATGACATTGCCAAGTTTATTTATGACACGATATGTGGCATTTCAAATGGCAAGCGGCTATTCCTCGCCAAGGGACATTTCTCGCCATCAACATTAGGAGATGGATGAGATATAGTGATGAATTATACATTTTTCTTTCTTTTGATCGTGCCGCTTTCACACTACCACTCGATTTCTTGCCACATGATAGTATTATTTTTCTCATCACTTTTCACTCGTTTCTTTCGCAACTAATATTTTCCTTATCACTTCTCTCTCGCAACTATTATTTTTCTCATCACTTCTTCTATAACTAGCGGCATCACAAATCATTCAGCAAACACAATGCACAAACTCACTTTTATAAACATTTATAATTCACATTTTTAACTTGATTCTACGCAAATCATATTATTTTTAGATATACTCATAAATATTAGATATATTTTAAGATATACTATTAAATTTATAGATTTAGTTGTAAAATATTTTTTAAATATACCTGAAAATGTTTCATGAAGGATTTAAGTATTACAAAAGAAGGGAAGATAGTGATCAGATTGCTATTACTGCAGTAAAAGTTCTTGTTGTCCTGGCGAGAGAATATTTTTTTAAGTTTGTCTGATCTTAGTAGCTTTTGCAACTTGTAGTATAATTCAAGCCTTGAAGCATCACTTCACCTTTTCCATTATCAAATCTCCTCTCCACTTATTTTATCACTCGAGCTTAATTGTAAAAACCTTGCCATTAACTTCAATTATACAAATCATGTTAATATATATTGCACTCATTTTCTATCTGTTTATTCACCTTGTTGTCCTGTTCGTTGTTGCTTCTTTTCTCACTCCTGATGTTAGTAAGACATTTCACTTCTTTCTTTTGCACTTTTATACCAACTACATTTCAGGGTGTTAAATAAAGAGTTTATTTTGTATCGCTTTTATCACAACACAACTATAATCATACAATACACAAATTTTAGTTTTATAACTTTATCTGGTCTACCTTTTTCGCTATCAAATTTAGCAAATATTGGCACGTGCTCGTTCATCTTGCTAATTATTTAAAAAAAAGCACAAAATGATAATAATTCATGGCTATATAAACTGCACAGAATTTTTATTTCTACAATCCATAACCGTTGTGGGAAAAAATCTTGCCCAAGTATTCTCAAAATTTTGAAATCATAAAAAATATTTTCAAAATATCATTTTTATCTATACTCAACAAATGTTTATTTAATAATAGAACTAAGTATAAATGCGATGTTTTTTCAGTTTTAGTTGCATTTAGTTTTTTTAATTTTCTTTCAAATAAAATAAAGCAAAAATAATATGTATTTGAATATTTCGTATATTTTTAATCAGTTTTCCATTGATTTATAATTTATTTTTAAATAGAAGATATTGTTTAAAAAAAATTTATTTTGTGCTTTTCGTATTATACAAAATTTTATTAAAGTTAAAATTACAAAGTAATTATTTTTAGTTTTTCCCATGATTTTATATTTTTATTATTTTTGAAATTTTTTTAGGTAAAGTTATAGTTAGAAATGATGAATCCAATAACACTTTTCCTTTTTTGATCATAATCATGAGAAAATTAATGAGCGAGTTGAAAATTTGACCAAAATATAAAACATGAAGCTAAATATTCATATAAAACAACTATTTAAATTTATCAGTATTTTTTTAACTTTTCAAAAATTTATTAAAACTTTTTTAAATTTACTTTATTCGAAAGGAAAATATAACAAATCTTACCCAAGAAGATGGAAAAAATTATACATTCAAAAAAAGCATCTTGAGAAAAATAAGATATAATAAAATAGGAACAAAGCCTACAACGGATTTAAATTTTGATATACCTGAAAAATATACATCAGCAAATCGCCTTAATTTTTTTGCAACTGGATGCTTTTACAGAGCAAAACAAAAGATTAATCATTTTTCATGAAAAGATATTGGAACATTTAGTTCAAACCGCTCATGTTTCTGAAATATATATAGATGGAACTTTTAAAAAAGCGCCACTTTTATTCTACCAAATAATATCCATACACGCATTTCTTAACGATACACAAGTTGTTTTATTCTACCTTAATTAAAAATCCAAAGCCTTACCACCATATTAAGAATAGATTATGTTCAAAACTTATGGTTATGAGTAACAATGTTATGCGGACAAACAAAGAAATGACCTTATCACCATGAGTAAAATCATACAAATGCAAACAAAAAGATTTATCGTATTTAGTTGGTGATGTATTTTGTATCTTTTTGTGTTTACTTATACTCTTTGAATTAATTTCAAGTTGATCATATTAAAGAATGAAACTAGTGAATGTTGAAAAAATTAGAATATAATATAAAAGTAAATTTTGCTCTATAACGTTCAGTAAAAAATATGCAATAAGCAACACTATAAGAAATTTTTTTATTCTCGAGAATTACAAAAATTTGTCATAAACAGTATCGTAATCATTTAAATATCCCAATTTTATTGTACCTGAATTTTAGCTGCATACTAATAAAATGAATTGTACCATTCATTGAGTTATAATTAAACTAATAGCGCTACCTATATTATTAGTTCTATTATTAAATAAACATTTGTTGAGTATAGATAAAAATGATATTTTGAAAATATTTTTTATGATTTCAAAATTTTGAGAATACTTAGGCAAGATTTTTTCCCACAACGGTTATGGATTGTAGAAATAAAAATTCTGTGCAGTTTATATAGCCATGAATTATTATCATTTTGTGCTTTTTTTTAAATAATTAGCAAGATGAACGAGCACGTGCCAATATTTGCTAAATTTGATAGCGAAAAAGGTAGACCAGATAAAGTTATAAAACTAAAATTTGTGTATTGTATGATTATAGTTGTGTTGTGATAAAAGCGATACAAAATAAACTCTTTATTTAACACCCTGAAATGTAGTTGGTATAAAAGTGCAAAAGAAAGAAGTGAAATGTCTTACTAACATCAGGAGTGAGAAAAGAAGCAACAACGAACAGGACAACAAGGTGAATAAACAGATAGAAAATGAGTGCAATATATATTAACATGATTTGTATAATTGAAGTTAATGGCAAGGTTTTTACAATTAAGCTCGAGTGATAAAATAAGTGGAGAGGAGATTTGATAATGGAAAAGGTGAAGTGATGCTTCAAGGCTTGAATTATACTACAAGTTGCAAAAGCTACTAAGATCAGACAAACTTAAAAAAATATTCTCTCACCAGGACAACAAGAACTTTTACTGCAGTAATAGCAATCTGATCACTATCTTCCCTTCTTTTGTAATACTTAATCCTTCATGAAACATTTTCAGGTATATTTAAAAAATATTTTACAACTAAATCTATAAATTTAATAGTATATCTTAAAATATATCTAATATTTATGAGTATATCTAAAAATAATATGATTTGCGTAGAAACAAGTTAAAAATGTGAATTATAAATGTTTATAAAAGTGAGTTTGTGCATTGTGTTTGCTGAATGATTTGTGATGCCGCTAGTTATAGAAGAAGTGATGAGAAAAATAATAGTTGCGAGAGACACGAGAGAGAAGTGATAAGGAAAATATTAGTTGCGAAAGAAACGAGTGAAAAGTGATGAGGAAAATAATACTAACACATTACAAGAAATTGAGTGGTAGTGTGAAAGCGGCACGATCAAAAGAAAGAAAAATGTATAATTCATCACTATATCTCATCCATCTCCTAATGTTGATGGCGAGAAATGTCCCTTGGCGAGGAATGTCCTACAACCTTTCAAATATAAAGATACTATGACGCAAAGAGATCAGAAGTGAAGAAGTAAATTACGGTAAACGGAGAAGCATTGAATGTGGAGAAGAATTGAACATTTTTCTTTCTTTTTGATCTTGCCGCATTTGAAGCATATGGTTTGCTTTCTACGCAAGAAGCATTTATTTTCCTCATCACTTCACTGCCACACATCGCATAATCACTTCTCACATCACATTTTCACACTTATTCACAATAATTAGTGTGGAAGGGGAAAGGCAGACAATTTTTAAGTGTCTGAACTGAACATTTTTCTTTTTTTTGATTTTGCCGCATTTGAAGCATATGGTTTGCTACTAATAAAAGAAGCATTAATTTTACTCATCACTTCACTACCACACATGTTTTACTATACCTCACTTCTCACTATCATTATTTTCATAACTCTTTATTGCTTTATAATTATTTTTTTTCTTGCTTTATTTTTTTCTTTCTTAATTTGTTTCATTTGAAGATGCTTATTGAAGGTTACTTATATTTAAAAAAAAAAAGTTTTTTAGTACTTTACATTATTATTGTACGAGACCATCGTGTCCAGGTAAACTTTTTTATTTCAAGCTAATTTTTGAAGCTATTTTTATATTAACTTTAAAAAAATTTTCATATTTACTCTAGCACTAATTAAATAAATAGTTTTTTGATTTTTTATAAATTGAGTTTTTTTAAATTCTATTTGAATACATGCTTAGAATTAAGTTTAGAACTGTTTGAAAGTTTAATATTTTTACATCTGAAAACGTTAGATACTTTGCAATTAAACAATTTTTTTTATAAACTCAATAAAATATATGATAGTTTTTTTATTAAAATGTTAAAAAATAATTAATTTTTTTTAAATAATGTAATCTTACTTTATAAATAATTATTAGATAGATTGGTTTTTTGCTTATTTAAATTTTATTTTTCTAATTTTTTTGTATTTTTACTTCTAAAAATTATAGGTTTATGAGAGTAGTGATCAATAACACATTGTTATTATATAAGTTTTATTATGAGGGATTTTTTAAATTTATTACAAATTTTAGGAAGAATTATCTACAAAAAAATGCAGCCATGACACCACTCAAAATTGTATCACACAATCATGATAAAATAAATGAAAGAGTGGCTGAATTCAATAGAAAAATCAAAGATCAGGCAGAAAACTCTATGAAAGCAACCAGCCTTATTTATCAGTAATTTTTTGAAGAAATATAACTTTTAATTAAAAAAATTTTTTTAGAGATAACTTGTCAATCTTAACTCAGGATGATAGAGAAAGTACATCATCAAGACAAACAATTCTCCGAAGAATTCGATACAATAAAAAAAAGATTAAATCCCCCAAAATTGATTACCTTTACAATCCCCGAAAAATACCAAACAATAAATGGGGTACCATTTTTACAACTGGACAAATATGTTCCATCAAATAAAAGGCTCATAGTATTTCATGGCAAAATTTTTAATTATTTAAATCAAGTTACAACAATCGAAAATATTTATATTGATGGTACTTTCAAAAAATCACCAGACATGTTTCTTCAAATCGTAACAATTCATACTTTCCACAATAAAGTACAGCTACCTATTTTGTATTCACTGGCTTGTGATAAAAAAGAAGAAACTTACAGGTTTTATTTATCATTTCTAATTTTTTGGTTTAACATTGTTGCATTTTATTTAAGAGAAATTTATAAAGTTTTAAAGTTACATGTTAATGTTTCTCAAGTAAAGACTATTACATCCGATTATGAAAGTGCTATTTTATCTGCTAATAAAAAAGTTTTTTTACATAAAATTTTTACTAAAACTATAATATAAAATTTTTTTTTAGAAATTTCCAAATGCACAATTTACAGGCTGCTATTTTCATTTTTCCCAAAGTATTTATAGAAAAGTCAAAGCCTTAGGTTATGGAAGATTATACTCAATAAGCGAATCATTTCGCAAGTGTATCAAATTTTTACTTGCTCTTGCTTTTCTTCCACCTCCTGAAGTACTTTTTATTTTAATTCATATTATATGTTCAGATATTTTTTTTAACTATACAAGAATAATTTTTTTAATTTTATTTATAATTGTAATCTTTATATATTTTTTTAAATTTTAGGTTAAAGTAGTGTATAGAAAAATCAAAAGTTTAATGAATGTTTTTAATATCGAAGAATTTTTCCTATATTTTGAAACCACGTGGTTTAATTTAAATGATTTGAAAAGTTGGAACGTGTATAAAAGGAAAGTGAGAACTAATAACCACTGTGAAGGTTTTCACAACGGGTTGAATAAATTTTGATTTGTTTTAGATTTTTACTTTTATCTTTAAAATTTTTAGTATGAAATCTTGCTTACCTCAAGAAAGAACAAATGTTTGGGAAGTTTTTTCCTTTTCTATAAATTGTGAAGAAAAATTGTGGAAAGATATGACAGAAATTGAAGCTGTTGACTCTGGATATTGTTGGAGTGGCGGAAGTAAGAAAAAAAAGAGGAAAAAGAAAAGCAACTTGAGAGAATATATGAAGAATACAATGATTACAAAGATGTGTATCTTTTTCTCAACAGAATTTCTTCATATGTTTGTCCGGCTAAAAATCTTGATTTGGAAGAAATTCAAGATACATATATTTTAGATTTTTCTATTTTAAATAGAACACCTAGCTTTAGAATGTCAACTATTTTAAACTAATACTATTTTATATTTATGTTTATATCTATTATATTTTTGTTTTTTTATGTTATATTATGTTTTATATCGTGTTTATATTTATATTTTTTTATTAAAATAAAATAATTTTTTTACATTTTTTAGCCAAACAACTACTTTTTATAATATTATTTAAAAAAAATGAAAAATTAGTATAAAATATTTTAATTTATTTTTTATAAAAACAAACTAATTATTTTTTAAAATATTTATAACCTATATTCAATATATAGGTTGAAATGAATTTAAAACTATTTATGTTAAAGGAAAAAAGTTTAACCAAAAAATAACAAAAATTCGTTTTTTGGCAACTGGCGTTTAGTGAGTTTTTTAACTTAAGTCCTTTTACTTTTGTTTCATAGACATAACATGATAAAATAAAAATTAAATACTTGAAAACATCTACAATATTGGTAATATAATTAACTAAAACAAGTATATAAAATTTTTTCAATTAAAATTATTCTCAAAATTAAATATTTTAATCATACGGTAAAAAATATAAATATTAGTTTATTTACTAAATAATTATTTCTAAAAGTAATTAGTGTTCAACTTAAAAATTGTCTGCCTTTCCCCTTCCACACTAATTATTTTGTAGCTTTTCAACACAATATAATATTTATCACAATATTTTCAACACAATATAATATACAAAAACATAATTCATTTCAACATAATATAATATTTATCATTCTGTGATAGTGAAGAAAATGAGTGAATAATAAGTGATGTAAGTTGCGAAGTGAATAAGTGTGAAAATGTGATGTGAGAAGTGATTATGCGATGTGTGGCAGTGAAGTGATGAGGAAAATAAATGCTTCTTGCGTAGAAAGCAAACCATATGCATCAAATGCGGCAAGATAAAAAAAAAGAAAAATGTTCAATTCTTTTCCACATTCAATGCTTCTCCTAGAACCTAAATTACATACATATATAAAATGTTTTTAAAATCGTTTATGATCCTTTATCGCTTATTATTCTTGACAAATTGAAGAGAAACGTCATCACAACGCGTATTGATGTTGTTCATAGCTTCATATCTTTTATACAATAAACAAATCAATCCCAATAACAAATCTCATCATGACATTGCTAAGTTTATTTATGACACGATATGTGGCATTTCAAATATAAAGATACTATGACGCAAATTTATCACAATTGTTCGATACCTTTCATCATACCATTGCTCAATATTTATGGCATATGTCATTGCATTACAAATTTGAAGTATTTATGACGTGAATCAATGAAAGAAATTATTTATGCTTTATACCAATTTTTGATACATTTACAGCAAAAAGTTGAATTATTTATGCTTTATACCAATTTTTGATACATTTACAGCAAAAAGTTGTAATATAAATTTTGTATGATATAATCACCAAAAAAAAACAAAGTTCGGTTAAATAAAGAAAATTTACTTACAAATTAATTTGTGAAAAAGAATGATTTTTCTCAACCGAAAAACTTTTTGATCGTTGCTATATATAAAAATTAATAATTATTATGCTAAGTACTATAGTAGCTTTTGAAATAATCTAACTCAAAATTTATTATGTTTTTTATACTAATTTCATAATAATATAGATGGCGTTAAATTAAAAATTAAAAACTTCCATAGATTTTTTAATATTTAGTTTTTATTTTGTTAAACAACAGAAAAACAACTATTAAATACTAAACTATATTAAAAAAAATTTGTAATCGTAATAGATAAGAAAAAAAAATTGGACAAAAATGTCATAGAGTCCGTCATCCGTGTTATATTTTATACGTCCGTCAAGCGAGGGAGAATAAATTTTTTAGATTATATTTGCAATAAAATGTTTATATTACTATAGTTAACTTTTTATAAAAATATATATTATGTGAATATAAAATATATATATATATTTTTTATTTTGGATTTATAAGTTCTTAGGTTTGTGTTACTTATTGTTTTTATGTTTGCAAATTAAAGTAACATATATTTTAGAATGTTGTTTAAACTTTAATTTTTTTAGGTTATTTCAAACATAAAAGTAAATAATATATACGTTTATACATTTTTGTAATTTTTTTTTGTTGCTATTTTAAGATAAAATTGATTTTTTTTTTTAAATCTTAAACACTTTTTTATATTTTTAGATACAGAATTGGAAGAAATCTTGGAATTATATGAAAAAGTGCAATAAAGAAAAATTAAAAGCTCAGTCAAAACTTTATTATATTATTTTTGTATTTATGAATAAAAAATTTTTTTTTAATTTCAAACTAAACTTTATCTTTCAAATTATTTGAGAATTTATACAACTTATACTTTAAAAATCAATATTTTCATTGGGAATTTATTGAATTAAAAAAAGTTAACATATAAGCCTTTGTGACATGAATGTGACTTATGTTAAGCAAAAAGAGTGATGTTAAAATTTCATATCTAAAAATGTAAAGAACTGTTGAGAAGAATAGGATTTATCAACTATAAAACCAATACTAGCTTCTATAACTTTCAATTGAATTGATTAACTTAACAGCTCTAAAAAATTTACAAAATATAAGTTTTGATATAACTTCAAATAGTAAAATAAAGCTTTGAATTTGATATCTGTGTATTATTAAAAATGCAAACATTTTTCGTTTACATTTTAAAAAAGATAAAGATCTTATTTCAAACGCTTTCTGTTTAATTGTGTATTTTTTGTTTGAAACTTAGTTTTATTTAACATTATTTTTTATGTTGATTTATCAAAGAATAGAAATTAGTACCTATAAAATATAAAGAAACAATAAAATCTATGAAAAATTATTGATTATTTATATGACAAAATAATTTATTATACTCACCTAAATATTTAAATCCTAAAAAGAAGATTAATTGAATGTGAACATGACCAGGGTTCCCACAGGGAGCAAGAGAGGGCAAAACGCCCCTAAAAATTTTTTGGCTCCCTTATTTTAAACATATTGTCACTCATTCATCCCTATTGGTGATTATAGTTTTTCAATAAATTGTTAAAAATTCCAAAAAAATCAACAAAAATGTATAGGCGTATATAATATTATTTACTTTTATGTTTGATATAATCTAAAAAGTTAAAAGTTTAAACAACATTATAAACATTTTATTGCAAATATAATCTAAAAAATGTATACTTTCAAAATTCTTGTTTTTTAAACCTCTGTTCACTTCTGCCCACAAAATAGGTAATACCCCACACAGATGTGATGCTCACATATTTGTAACGCTTCGTACATCATAACTTGATTTTCAGCAACGAATCAAATTAATGAATGAAATGCAAATCAATGCATCCCAATTTGAGGTCCGCTTTTCACAAGATTATCCACAAATTGTATCTATCCATAGCTCCAAATCTTATGAATCTGAAGTAACTTCTGGCGTACCTCAACGTTAAATATTCGGTCGATTTTATATATTCATAAATGATATCTTAACCGCTAATATAAATATAGAATGCTTCTGTTCGCAGGTTATATTTTCATCATTTTTCAACTTGATAGAAGTATAGATGTCAAATCAGCACAATTAATCTTGACCCAAATTTTGATAATCATTCATAATTAGTTAACCAAGAATAATCTATTTTTAAATGAAAGTAAAACACATTTCACAACTTTGAAGCGTCATTTTAAAATATTAGATTATCAGGGGTCACTAAACTTTTCTTGAAGCGAACCGGATTACCCAAAATTTGAAAAACGCGGGCCAGAATATTGAAAAGTTAAAAAACAAAGATATTATGCAATTCCTATTAATACTTGTTTAAAACAAAATAAAGCAAATTTTCGGTGTTTGCCATATGGATGTGACAAAGTTGATACACTGAGGATACATAAAAAGTGGAGTGAAGACAATATATTTCAAAAATACTTATTTTGTAACACCTATAAATATCAAAACTTACTTCGCGGGCCGTAGTTTGATGACCCCTGTTTAGATATAGAAGGTGTTGGTAATTTTAATTTTTTAGGAAGCTCTTTTCTATACAAAAAAAGCTTTACATTTAACATTCAACACGCATAAGTTTCATCACACGAATCAAATCTTCTTTGATAATAAACTTTTGAAATTATATGAAATTTATCAAAATTGTGATACAAGATCAAACCTTTTTTATTAATATTTAAATATGTATGAAATTGATATTGAAGGAAACGGCATGAATTTTAGGAGGTTGTTCGTCATCTGTGCGACCCACAAACATTTGAGTTTTGCTTGAAATAACGTCCTCTCTACATATAACTCAGTAAAGAATGAGCGAGATATGTTTTCTTATAGACAATGTAACATATAGCGATAAAAGCGTAAGCAGCAAACCACCTAACTTTTCATCGAATGCATCATTGATATAAATGTGATCAAATGTGTGGTGTTCAAATATCTGATAAATTGATCAACTGAAAATCGTTTATTTACTTAACAGATATGTAAATTTTTTATTCATAATTGATGAATTGACCTTGAATTTGTTTATACAAAATAAATGTTTGCACTATACCGTGTACACAATCGATGTTTGAAGATAAACAAATTTCAAATATAAGGTGGTTGGTTTAAACATATAAAATCTTATAAAACGAGAATGTCCAGTTTTTTTTTAAAAGGAGCACTCTTTATAATTTTAGTCCAAGGTAACATTTCATATTTTTGATGGGTAATATATATACAGGGCTTTCAAGTTTCAGAAATTGTCATGCGGGTGAAAATTTTTCGCCTCCTTGGAGAAAATTCAATTTTTCCTGTTTTTTTTCACAAAAAAATCAGCCAGTAAATATGCCTTTGAGATGATTAATAGCCAATAGACTTCATAACCACACACGCCATAGTACGCAGGCCCCTAGCCAGAAAAAAATCAGTTGGGAGAGGTGGCACTCCATTAGGTTAGGATATGGTTAGGTTCAGAGGCGTAGCTAACACTTTTGCCGCCCTTTATGACGTTGAGTTTCAAAAGCCTCCAAAAATTCAAGTCTGTACGCTAACGGTCAGGTTTTTTTCCTCTAATAATAAATTTTTTCCATTTTTTTTATTAATAGATAAATCGTTGTAAGCCAAAAAAGAGCTCAGATTTGATTGCAACTTTTATACTAAAATTTGGACCCATTAACCCTATCAGTGACGGGGGGTGCCTTTTTGACCCCCTCCACTAAAATTAAAACAGTCACAAAAAACTGGAATCGATTAAATTGAACAGAAAATTTAAACTAAAAATTAAATGTAATATTTTAACAAATGACCTTAGGACAAAATGCCGCCCTTAAAATCTGCCACCCGGGGCGGACCGCCCCTGGCGCCCCCACTAGCTACGCCTCTGGTTAGGTTTCTACATCATTTAGTCACCATTTTAACACTAGAACGTCCAAAGGGGTTATTTTGACCCTTGCAATATTTTAGTGATAAGAAGTTATGTTATATTTGGTCGGTTCTACTTGAAACTCAATATATTCCTAAAAAAATACGTTATTTTTAAACAGAGTCACTAATATACTAAAAAATTCAAAAAAAACAAAGAAAAAGAGGCACTAGGCCATACATCAAAATCTAAAAGATCTGTTATAAAAGGTTATTTTTGAGTTCGTGGATACTTTTTATTGATTTCTATATCTTTAAATTAATAAACTTTGCATAAGAGTGAAACTAAACGTATTTTATGTGGCACTCTATGGAAATTATCTTTTTTGAACTACATGCTTTCATAGCTATATTGAATGTGAGAGGAGTTACTATGTCTAAAAGTTAAAATATCAAATTACATCCCATAAGAAGATAGGCTTTCCATAAGTCGGAGTAAATGATTGTGCCTGATTAAAAAATTAATTGAAGTATCATTTTTTTCGCATCATAAGTATAATTACAAAGCTAATTGTACCTGATGAAACATTATTTTTAATTAGAAAAATTAATAATTATTTTTGATTAAAATTCATTGATGATTCAAATTGTATTGATGAGTCGCTTTTTTGAGTGGATAATAACTGAGGTTGGGGGTTGGAAATTAAAACATTTTGAAACTTCTTCGGAGGTTGCCATTTTAATTATCAGCATATGGTCCCCTCCAACTGGAGACGATTTCTCTCTGTCCGCTTTATTGCTTTTATTAATGAGAATACTCTTTCCAGACCAGCATTTGAATGAGGTAGAGACAAAATTATCTTAACTGTTTCTTAAATTGTGTAAATTTGGTGTAGTATTTAAAATAAATTAGTTTGGAAATTGCTAATAATTAAAATGGAGAATTTTTTTATATTAATGTAGCGCTTTTTCTTGCAGCGCACTTTAGTCGGACAAAATAAAAACTAGCTTAAAGAACCTAAAAGAGATTAAAAATTTTTTTTCAAATTTTTTTCTGTTTATGCGGGTGATTGCTGTTGATTTTGGACATGCGGGATTTCAACTCAATTTACGGGTGACTCCCGCGCAATGCGGGTGAATTGATAACCTTGTATATCAGAGGTCTAGCAAGACCTCCGGGGAGACAACTTGCCAAATTGCCTGCCTTATTATATATTTAAATGTGTAAATCGTAAAATGCTTAAAAAATATACTTAAAATAAAAATTTTCAAAAAATACCAATAATTAACGTGATGAGTTTATATATTATTTCTTCAAAATTTTATATTCACAAAGGTAGAATATGGTTTTTAACATTTTAAAATGTCATAGTTAAATAAAACTGTCGAAAATTAATATATATTTTTTACTTTTTATGGGTCAGTAGTATAGGTCAGTATAATATTTTTCTAATAAATTTTAAATTATTTTTCAAGTGAAAAATGTCGATTAAATGTACGAGTTTTGTTTGATAATCGTAGTCTACTTTTATTTAGTTTAGATACAACCTTTCTAATTTTTAACGAAGGGCATTCGTTATATTTATACCGACAGTGTGCAAAGAATAAATCACATTATTGATTGATTTTAGAGCATAACTATGCGAAGAAAGATGAACACATGTTGCATTACGTGTTTGTGAGCGCAGTGTATTCTTATCTCACATACGCTTCACCACATCTTTAGCACGCGTGTGTGGTTTATTTTATCGGGCTAGTGTATGCTTAGTTTATTTGTAGTGTTCCTAGCTTAAATCTTAGTCAAATATTAAAACACTTATAACTTTCACATTTCTCAACAAAATGCATCATGCGATATACCAAATTAAAGCATTTTTTATGGGCTTTCAGAATACATTACTTATATCATAAGTCCTTAAGAAATACCATTTTACTGTTTATATTTTCCATGTGCTTCATACCATTAATTAGCAGATAAGGGATGCATTTTAAACTAAAACAGTAATATATTTGAAGAAATATTTTTTCAGTATAAAGAGTTTAGAAAACTCTTCTCTAATATGTAATGATATATTCTCATAACCTGTACGGTTGAACGCGGGTAGACAACTTGCGTGTTATCTCCAACCCGTATATTACGATGATTCTTCTCAAACCTGTATTCTACGATGATTCATCTCTAAACTATATACTACAATGATTCATCTCCAACCTATATACTACGATGATTCATCTCCAACCTGTATACTAGGATGATTCATCTTCAACCTGTATACTACGATGGTTTCTATTCCATGTACAAATAACTAGGGAGACAATGTTCAACTTTCTGTTCACATTCTGCTAGATGTAAGATTTGATATACCTCATTCGGGGAGACGATGCTACATAAGTTATTACCTATATACATTATACCTGTATACTACGTTGGTTCATCTCCAACCTGTATACCGCGATAATTCATCTCCAAACTATATAATATATTTTATCAAATAATCAAAATAAAATTCTGTAATCAAAGAATCGAAAAATATTCTTTAAAAAAATCAAAAAATATCAAACTTTCTGTTCATATTTTGCTACCTCATACGATGTTACAAAAGTTATTACCTATACTTTGCAATTTGCACGATTTTAAATATTATATTTGTCAAATAATCAAAATAAAATTCTGTAATCAAAGAATCGAAAAATATTCTTTAAAAAATCAAAAAATATCAAACTTTCTGTTCATATTTTGCTACCTCATACGATGTTACAAAAGTTATTACCTATACTTTGCAATTTGCACGATTTTAAATATTATATTTGTCGAATAATCAAAGAATCGAAAAATGTTCAAATCAAAAAATATTTATTCTTTTTAAATATATCGTTGGCTCCCCTTACTTTTAAAATTGAAAGATAAACCTAGTCTTTAATAATTAATTTTTATCAAATTATGCACATACGAAACTAAAAGTAAGGGGAGCCAACGATATATTTAAAAAGAATAAATATTTTTTGATTTGAACATTTTTCGATTCTTTGATTATTCGACAAATATAATATTTAAAATCGTGCAAATTGCAAAGTATATGTAATAACTTTTGTAACATCGTATGAGGTAGCAAAATATGAACAGAAAGTTTGATATTTTTTGATTTTTTAAAGAATATTTTTCGATTCTTTGATTACAGAATTTTATTTTGATTATTTGATAAAATATATTATATAGGTTGGAGATGAATTATCGCGGTATACAGGTTGGAGATGAACCAACGTAGTATACAGGTATAATGTATATAGGTAATAACTTATGTAGCATCGTCTCCCCGAATGAGGTATATCAAATCTTACATCTAGCAGAATGTGAACAGAAAGTTGAACATTGTCTCCCTAGTTATTTGTACATGGAATAGAAACCATCGTAGTATACAGGTTGAAGATGAATCATCCTAGTATACAGGTTGGAGATGAATCATCGTAGTATACAGGTTGGAGATGAATCATTGTAGTATATAGTTTAGAGATGAATCATCGTAGAATACAGGTTGGAAATCATCGTAATATACGGGTTGGAGATATTTAAATATTTTTCATTTGTAAAAGAGGAACTTCTTTTTAACGGTCAAAATTTTTTGAAGACCCAATATTAGATCATTACACCACTTTGTTCACCAGAACATGGTAGATCTTTCATTTAGTCACGATTAGGGATTGCACCCCGAGGGCTTTTTTTTCCTCCCCGTGGAGCGGGGATCCTGAAGTAAATTTTTTCTCACCCCGGGGAAAAAAATAATTTTTTTATCAAGAAGAACACTAAAATTTTGAAATGTTTTATTCAAAATTGTTCAAATAATAAAATACAGTCTGTTTTGTTTACAATTTGAATCATGATGAATTAAAAATAATACATATAGCTTTGAAATGCATATACATAATACATAAAAACCACCACATATGAATTGTTTACAAGTTGAATCATGAATTATAAATAATACATATAGCTTTGAAATGCACATAATACATAAATACCCCACCACATTATCTATCATTTAATATAAAAATATGATTATAACTGTCAATTTAATCTTGTATTTTTTCCCCGGGGAAAAAAGAGATTTTTCCCAAGGAGGGGGAGGCTTTTTTTCGCTTTTTCCCGGGGAGACGGGGAAGGGGTGCAATCTCTAGTCACGATACATATTTTTAATTATTTATTTTGATCACACGTTTTCTTTTCAATTAGTTTTCAACTTGGTTCCTTCTCTCATACAAATTTTCAAAAGATTTTATAATACGTTTTGCTTTTTTTAAATAAATATTTCATACTCAAGATGATTGTAGAAAGTCTTATAAGCCAAAATATACAAAAAAAAAAGTATATTTTTACTATATAACTAATATACACTGATTTTTTGAAAGAATTTTACAGAACTGATTTTTAGGCATACATTACTAATTCAATTGCTCCTTCTAGATATTTTTTACCCGTATTAGCCAAAATGGAGTACAGAGATAAAATAAGCATAGTCGATTTGGAATAAAAACAGATATTTTTTTTTTTGAAAATATTTTTGAAGTCAGTATCCAGAAGTAAACCGCAAATCCGATTGAAGCTTTCAGATATTTTAAAACCATAAATGCAAAACCTGCGTACAAAAATGAAACCAGCAGCTTTTTGGCATAAAAATATTTCTGTAGACATTAGACGTAAATCGAACATTTGATTGACACTTTCAGACATTTTAAAACCTCTAAATGCAAAAACTGATTTCAGAAATAAAAATAACATGGTTGATTTTGTATAAAAACATATATTTAATGTAAAATTAAAGAAAATATTTTTGGAGATATTTTCCAGGCGTAAACCTTAAATTTGATTGACACTTACAGTAAAGCCTCTAAATGCGAAAACTAAGTCCAGAAATGAAACCAGCATGATCGATTTGGTATAAAAATATATATTTCATGTAAAATTTGATTTAGAAACAAATTTTAGAACTAAACGCACATTTGATTGATACTTATAGGTATTTTCAAATCCTAATTACAAAAATTGAGTCCATAAATGTAACTAGCATAGTTGATTTGGAATAAAAATATATATTTCTTATAAAATTTCAGATATATTTTAAAACAGTTTTCAAACTTAAACAGCATATTTTATTGACGCTTGCTGATATTTTCAAAAAGCAAAAACTGAACCCAGAAATGTAATTGATTTGGTATAAAACATATATTTCATCTAAAATTAGAATGAATATTTGTGGAGATCGTTTTTTGACGTAAACTGCAAATTTGATTGACACTGACGGGTATTTTAAAACTTCTAAATGCAAAAATTGATTTCAGAAATAAAACCAGCATGGTAGATTTGGTATAAAAATATATATTACATGTAAAATTTGAATGATTGTTTTTGGAGACAATTTTTAGAAGTAAACAGCAAATTTGTTTAATACTTATAAGTATTTTCAAATCCTAAATGTAAAAAAGGAGTCCAGAAATGAAACCAGCATGGCCAATTTAGTATAACACATATATTTTATGTAAAATTTGAAGGAATTTCTAAAAAGTAGCCATGATTATTTAAAAAATAAAATACATAAAGTGTTAGACGTTCAAAACTGTATATAATTATAAATTTTCAAGGTAGTATATAATATAGACCTTAAGTTATAAGACTACAGAAAATTTGGCTGAAAAAAATTAATTTTTGATTTTGATTGACAGTTTTGGGCAAACTTGAAGTTCTCAAAGTTCAAGGAAGATAACAAATTAGAGATATTCGCTTCAAGTTTACGCCGCCATGACTTTCATCATAGTTTCTCAATCTTAATTCTATTTTTAAAGAAGGCATAAAAATTGATGATAATGTCATAAAAGTACTTTGATCACATAAATTCATTAAAATGCTTGATTGGTGTTCAATTTCCTAAGTGGTGTTTTGATCCTTTCAAGTTTGATGTCCAAGAAATGAATTATAAAATTCAAGAAGAAATGATTGACTCACAAAATTAAATTGAATCAAAAGCTTCATTCACTTTATCAGGATATTAAAAATTCTAGGTAGAAAGGCGATTTTTATATCCAAACCTTTGGAGGGAAAATAAAAGCATTTCTTTCGACATACCTGGTGGAAATGGGGTTCAGTGAAAAAGATATTTGAAAAACAGAGAAATAAATTTAAAACAGATGAGACAGGGGACTTCAGACTTGAACTTCAAAAATAAGTCCTAATTTGAATGAAATAATAAAAAATCATCAGCAGCAAAGAAGCCATAGAATTTCAAGGATTTTTCATGGTTCATATTTTTTTGAATTTAAAGGGGCTTGTCTTCTGATTCCATGGTACCAACTTTTGACTGCTCGTCTTTGGGCCCAAGCGCTGCAATTGTGCTTTTTCAGTTAAAACTTTGATTGCTTTATTTTTGAAATTATAGTGTTAGTCTTCATAAAATACGCAATTTACTTTAAATAATTTGGAAGGAATTGTACCTACGAATATTTCAGATGTCAAGTATATCCTGGATATTATCATTTTAATGTGAAAATTTTATGCATTTAAATATTTTTAACTATTTAGTCGCAAAAGCAAGTAAAACTTTATATTAATTTTATCGTATTTTTAAAAATTTAATTAAAATAACTTAACTTGAGTATTCTTTGTTCAAACCACAGAGCTGTTTTAGGATAAGGGTACCCTAAAGAACATTTTAATAGATGCCCTGAAAGAACAAATATTTTGGAATCACATATGTTGAATTTATTGTCAGAAAATATAATTTAAGTAAGTAATTATTTATTTCAAAAGGTTAAAGTTATAAACAAAATATTACAAAATATCAGAGGTAGAAACAGTGCCCGCGCTACCTATATAATTTTGGGGCACGTGCCCCCCCTCCCCTCCCCCTCTGTATTAATCTTTGCCCCCGCTCCTAAAATTTTTGGTTTTGCCCCATGCACTTTTTAAAGGAAAAATAAATAAGCAAAAATTGTACACAATAATCTTATATAAATACTGGTGTATGTGTATGTATAATATGATATTTCTATAGGTTTTTATACAGAAGTACTTCATGCTTTTCAGCAAAGTAATATAGGATATAAAGTAATATAGGAAATAAATTTTTTGCAAATGTGTTTCTTTGCCCCATTTCAGCCCCCTTGAAATTTAGCTTTAGCGCGGGCACTGGGTAGAAAGAATTAATGAATCAACTTTTGAGGTGGCTACCCAAGTCCATTTAGTCGCTTGAGGATTTTACAAGAAGTAATTGTGACATTTAAATATTCACAAGAATTCATTTTGACCCTGCTAAATTTACTATACGATTATGACTCTCTACGTTAATTGTAAATGAGGAATTTTGCTCAGTGATGAAATTTTCACGAACGCATAAAAAATTTGTCTCAAGGCGGAATCTATCGCTGATATTTCGTCAAATCGAAAGCAAATTTACATGATATGCAAATGATTTCAAGCTATAAATATAATAAAGCGATAATTTTACTCTAAAGAAATGACACTTAGTGGTAGGCTAGTTAATTAACCAAAATTAATTTTTTTAACTGGTACGTTGTTTATAGAAAGCTGTGCCGATGCTTCTAAATCTATTTCCTAGGAGTGTCTCACTAGATAAGTATAACTAACAAATTAACTAAATAACCATATCACATTTCAATCTAAATACACCATAATAAATAAATTGAAAGTACATAAAAAATATTTATCACTCAACAAATATCGTTTTTGCAGTTATATATCTCGCCGCGTGTCCAGTTTCTATGACTACAGTAGCGGATTACAGCGGTATACTAAAAAGTCCTCTTTAGCATCTTTAATTATTTTGAGATGAGGCTTTATTTATCTAAGCTTTGTTCTGTAATCAGAGGCAATTTACTTCGATGTTTGGAAATGCATGATGAAATCAAGTAGACTAATCCTTTCCCATTTCAGCTACCTGTAATATTTGGACATTCTCAGCCAAACTTCTACAGGACCATTCCGTATGCATCAATACATTTTCAAGCGCATTCTTTTATCAACGTTTTTGCATGATATGACGCTCTCACTTATGCCCCAAAAAAGATCAATTCTTTAAATTTGTATTTCATACAAATAGGATTAATTTTTATGTCAAGAAGACGCTTTCTTGAATCAGAAGTGTGATAAATTAAAATCTTCTGACTACGATTATATAAGTATATCTTTATATAATATGTGTCAAATTATACAAAACACATTTTACAAGTAAAAAGTTTCGTACTTTTATTTAATCGCAATAATAAGTGTTGGATATTGTTTGAAAAAGAAATAATGAAAATTAGTTGGACATTAGAAGAACGATAATATGCTGTCAAGACACTTGTGGCAGTTGAGTTAACATGATTGTACGCCAAATATTGCAAAGTTCATTCATTGATATTGACACTGCAATACACTGTTAGAAAAAGCTTTGAACATTTGTTTTATTTAAAGTAAGTAAGAAAATCAGCAATTATATAGATTCAGCACTCACCCTCTTTATAGCCATATGTGAGTGATGTGAAGAAGGTGCAGATTGTGCGTATTCATATGTAGAAAAGCGAACCGAAAATATTTGTTGTTAGTAAAGTCCTTAGGAGCTCTAGTGTTTCTATAAATGTATTTAGGGAGGAATGAAGCATAGACGGGAAGTGACGCTGAATGGCTTAAAAGAGAAAAATGAAGCAACGAGCAGTGACGGGCGCTTATATACATTAGCCAAGCAGATTTTTTTGTTTGGCACCAGATTGTTCGATATTCTGAAGTATGTATTATCGCTCACATAAAAACATGGTCTTCAGCCAGGACAAAAGAATCATTGACGAGAGTGAGTGATGTGTGTCACTGTCACTGCATTCATTTCCATATCTTTATTTCCACTACTCTGGTCTTACGGTAGAAAGTTCCGCCCTGTTAATTAAACCAATTTTTTAGTATACAAGTGTGATTGTCTAAAATGCCATCATGTGCATCCACCTATCGAGTGTAAAGTAGAGAGGCCGAGCTCGTGCGTTAGATGCCAAGTCTTTTAAATCGCAAAGTTTGAGAGGGCTTGGGAGTGTGCTAATGATTTCGACACATGATTTCCAACACTCATTTCGCATTTTCCTTTGAATGGTTTGTGTCCAAGCGTACGTACACTTGACAAGAAAAGTGAACGCGTCTTGCTATCTTTCTTATACTTTTTCTATTTGATGTATTCGGGTTTTATCGACTTAACTTAATAAACACTCCTGAGTATGCAATAGCGCGATGAAACTCTCTCTTCCTGCCCAAAATTTATGCACTCTTGAGTGGGAAAAAGTTTAGGTTGATAGTGATTTCCTTTCGATACATTGTTTATTGAGAAAAGATGTGGGTTACAAGTGGGATTCATTGGAAGAGCGATGCGATTTAAAAGCATCTTAGAGGAAGCAAGCTCATCAAAACCTTCACGAACAAGGAAAGAAGGCTCGCATCGCGCTTCAAAACTCGAACGAAAGCGAGCTGTAGAAATACCTTGAACAGTGTTTTCAAAATAAGTGCAAACACTGTTTTATTTATTGAATACGTATAATTTAAGCATAAAATAGCTCGTTTTGGTAGAGTAAATAAACTTTTCAGTAAAAATTTCTTCGAATAAGTCAAAATTTTTAAGTATAATTTTTAAAAATAGATCTCTTTAGGCAGAAAATAGATGGAATAATGTTGGTCGTGATAAAAACGCGTACATTAAGACATTTTTACAATTTCTATAACACTGTAAGAAAATATCTTTTTTATTTAAGAATATACGGCTGACATTTGCTTTGCAAGTGATGTTTTGACATCAGATGATCAGAAAAGACTATTTTTATGGGTTTAATTCTCTTAATAGTGATATTTTTTATACTAACGCATTTTTTTAGATTAAGGAGATGTATGCAACAGTTGATATTGGTCTTAGATTAGCGAATATATTTCGCTATAACGTAAGCTATACTTTTTATATAAATATGAAGATGATATTCAAGGTAGGTTCCATGCTGGAATTTGGTCCTAGCATTTATAATTATGTTCCACAGACGATTTGAAATTTACATGCCAAATCAAATTCTCACTTTTTCAATATTTAATTATTTTATTGATTTCTTTATTTTAAGTCGATGCACTCAAAAAAATTGACCAAAAAGAAACCTCGCTACTTAAAATAGTTTATATAAAAACTGAAAGGTCTAGAATTCTTTTTAGTGATATTTGCAGTCCTATGCCGTAGTTAAATAATGGTGAATGAGCGTTATGATTATAAGAGAAAAAGAAAAAGAAGATCGAATTCAACGCAACTACCCAGCAAATACATGGGTCTACAGTGAATGTGTGGACAAATGCCTTCATAAAAATTAAACAGGCTGAAGGTTATCGGAAGGCCCTTCTTTCAAAATTTTGTTCTCTCATAATGATATTTTGTTTGAATGAATCTTCAAAATATACACGATTTCTTCGTACTTATAGCGATAAATTCACTCAACGTGATTTTTTTGTGAGATAATTTGCAAAAACACTTGTGCTTTTCCTTACTTATGCATATACTTTTCCTCACTTTTCGTTGTCTCCGTTCCGTACCCAGTAACAACAAAACTTACGTGGGTTTGCCAAACTACTTAAGTCTTATTTACAAAACACGAAAAAAAAATCATACTTCTTTTCAAAATTTTGAGATAGTTTTCTTTATGAATAGGATAAGACAGTGATAAATAATCTATGAATTTGAACTTGAGTTACACATGACATAGCCTTTTGAAATTTTGCCACATGGAATCCATATGTACAATATAGATTCAATCTTCTTCTTCTTCTTCATCTACACCTTATCCCCTAGTTGGGGGTCGGTGGCTTTGATTCTTTCTCTCCACAATTTTCTGTTGAGTGCATCTTTTTCATCTAGCCCAAGCTCCTGGAGTTTTTCTTTTAGCCCATCTTTCCATCTTTTTCGCTGTCTTCCTCTGCTTCTTTTGCCATCCACTCCTTTTTCCATCACTTGACGTACTGGATCCTCTTCTTTTTTCCTTAAAATATGCCCGTACCATCGCAACTTACTTCGCTCTGTTACCGCCAAGTCATCTGCGAATAAAATTTCCCATAGTTCTTCTTTCCTTAAATGCTTTGAAAGCTCATCGATAACCAGCGCAAACAATAATGGATTAATGCTGAACCTTGATGTAAACCTGTTTTTACTTCAAATTCCCTTGACAATCCTTCGGTCGTTTTGATGCATGTCTTTGAGTTTTTATACATTTCTTTGATTAATCTCACTAATTTTTCTGATACTCCCTTTCTACGCAAACACCAAAAAACTACTTTTCTGGGAACAGTATCATAAGCTTTTTCTAAATCTACAAAACCACAAAAACTGATTGATTGCCTTCAATCTTCTTTTCTATTATTTGCTTCGTAATGAAAATCGCATCTATTGCACTCTTTCCAGGCATGAAACCAAACTGTTTTTTTGTCTATCTTAATCACCGATCTAATTCGTTTGTCTATGATTCTCTCTAAAATTTTCAGTCCGTGTTCTAGTAGCTTCACTCCCCTATAACTGCTACATTGCAATATATCTCCTTTCTTCTTCCAAATAGGCACTAACACACTTTTTCTCCAATCCTCCGGTATTTTTTCCTCTGACCATATCTTCTTCAGCAATTTCACTGTCCATGTTATGGTATCACGTCCTCCTGCTTTAATCATATCGCTGCTAACTTCACTTAATCCTGGTGCTTTGAAATTCTTCATATTTTGTATTTGTTCCAAAATTTCATCTTCATCAATTTCCTTTTCTGGGCCCTCAACCTTCAAAGCTTTCTCTAGATCATCCTTTTTATTTTCTTTATTCATAAGTTCTTCAAAATATTCTGCCCATCTATTCTTAACTCCTTCAGCACTAAATATTATTTTTCCCTCTTCATCCTTAATAATATTCACTTTTCCAATTTCTTGAGTTTCTTTCTGTTTTGTTTTTGCAATTTTGTATATCTGAGTTACGCCTTCTTTTGTATTGAAGTCCTTATAAAGTTTTTGGCTTTCTTTAAATTTTGCACTCGCGACACACTTTTTTGCTTCTCTTTTCTTTACTCCATAAAACTCCTTGTCTTCTATCGATTTTGATTTTTTCCATTTTTTGTAAGCCGCTTTTTTCTCTTTCAGTACCTTTCTTAATTCTTCTTTCCACCACCATGTTTCCTTTCGTTTACTTCCTTCAGCCTTAATTCGTCCTAAGACTACTTCGCTCACTGAAATTAAATTCGTCTTTATTTTTCTCCACATTTCCTCCACATCATCTCTCATTTTTATATTTGCACTCACCTTTTTTATAGCCTTTTTAAATTCCTCCTTTGTTTCAATTTCTTTCAATTTCCACATCTTAAATTTATTTTCTTTTTTTACGTATTCTTTATATGTCCTGTTTTTATACCGGTCTAGCACAACTAATTTGTGTTGGTTCACAATTTCACTTCCTGGTATAGCTTTACAATCCTTCAAATTTTTCACATCCTTCTGTCTCACCAAAATAAAATCGATTTGGCTTTTTTTGTCTCCACTTGTATAGGTAATCAAATGATCTCTCTTCTTTCTATACATTGTATTGCAGACAGTTAGTTCATTTCTTTCACTAAAATCTAGAATCTTTTCGCCCTCTTCATTTCTTTTTCCGTATCCATAACCTCCATGCACTCGTTTAAAATCGTCACCATTTTCTCCAACGTGTCCATTCAAATCCCCTCCCACTAACAATACTTCATCATCTTTAACTTGCTCAATCATTTCTCCTAATCTAGCTCTAAAGTCTTCTTTTTCCTCTTCTTTGCATCCGTTTTGTGGTGCGTATGCCGATATAATGTTAACTAATCCATTCCTTTCAGCTAGTTTGACCCGAATTAGTCTATCTCCTTCTCTTCTCACTTCCACTACTTTATTCTTGCACCTGTGCGAACATATGATACCTACTCCATTCTTTTTATTTGCGCTTCCACTATAAAATAACTTGTAGCCTTCCCCTATTTCCTTTGCTGCATTTCCTCCCCATCTTGTTTCCTGTACACACATTACTTCAATACTTCTCTTCTTCATTTCTTCTATCAATTCAAAGGACTTGCCCGTCATCGATCCTACATTCCACGTCGCAAACCTCCAGTCTTTCTCTCTTCTTTCACAGGTTTTATATTGTCTACAAATAAAATTCTGAGAGCTGTCATAAATAATAGATCAAGTACATTTTTAACAACTGAAACGTTTTGTTTCGATATTTTTACTGAATTTTATTTGTAGACAAATATTCAAAAAAAACGCAATGGTTTTCTTTTCTCGTATACTTTGATTTATGTTAGTTTGGTCCTCGGACATTTCGCCCCATTATTTTCATAAGACAGTTCGTCCCATGGACAATTCGCTCCATTATTTTCATAAGACAGTTCGTCCCATGGACAATTCGCCCCATTATTTTCATAAGACATTTTGTTTCATGGACAATTCGCCCCGTTATTTTCATAAGATATTTTGTCTCATGGACAATTCTAAAAAATTAAGAGATAAAATGATTAATTTGAAATAATTTAATAGAGATAAAATAAACAAGAATATAAAATTTTTTAATATTTTTACACATTTAATAAGCAAAGATGGATGAAACAAATAGCCTATGAGACAATTTGTCCAGGGGCAAATTGTTTTTGGGACGAAATGTCTATCGACCGTTAGATTAAATAATTTTTTAATTAAAAGGGCTAGCTACTTAAATGTTGGCTTTTGCTGTTTATAAAAATTTGAAAATATCAAATAAACTCTAAATCTTTATGCCTCCTATTATTTTGAAATTATTCTGAGAACAGACGGTCCCATTTTAAAATAGTGAAAATTGATTTATTAGTTTATTTTCTTTCCTTTCTCTCTTATGTTAATTATGTAGCAAATTTTTCAATTTTAAGTAAAAGGTAAGGTACAGCGGGTGTATTTTTGTTGACAAGGCACTGATGCACCGCTTATGTCAAATTATGAACAAATTCGTATCGATGAGGAATCGAATCAAGAGGCTTCCGTGCTAAGTCCATCATCTCAACCAACCTGTCATGCCACCCATAGATCATCGGTGGTTCATATAAACTAGGGGATATACGTCAAATTAGTTTTCAAAAAACTTAAGTTATGCTCTAAAATTTTTTTAGTTTTTTTTTGTAGCTCTATAACTTTTTTTCCTTAAAAGTTATTATAAAAGGCAAATCATTGCAAAATGTTAAAAGTTATTTTACTTTTTGTAGATTTTTGTAGCTTGTATCAATTTAGCTTTTAAACTATTTTTGAATGATGCTGAGTAAAATGAAATAATGCAATCTTAATTTTTTGTTTTATTTTTGTTTGCACAATTATAACTTCGTTTTATACCCTTGCCCCTGAATCAATCACATTTTTTCATATAAACATCGCAGGGTGTCTAGTAGACTCTTTGCCTTTAGACTACATTCACTCATATAAAACTATCCAACCTTCAGTTATTTGTTTTCTCTATGAATCAAATATCCTTTCATCAATTCCCGTAATGTGCCTGGTAGACTACTTCATTTTTCAAATGAAAAGCCTATTCCACCCCCTAACAATTTTGGATTTTTTTAAACTAGTGTATATTCGATGGTTGTAGGTAAAAATGCCCCAATTAAAAAGTAGGAAAAAATGCCCCCTAATTTTTGATTTTCATGATTTTTTTAAATTATATAAATATTTTTATTTGGTACCACGAAAGGCTAAATTTCTAAAATTTCTTAATCTATAGGGTTTTTTTCTTTATAAAATTCTTGAAAACAATAGCAAAGGTGCAGATTTGTGGGAATGTGTTCTTAAAATCAGTTAAAACACAAATTATATTTAGAAAGTGTTCTGATAAACACAAAGTCCAAAAATATTTGCTGTTTTATAATTTTTTTTTGTATTTAAAAAATTTTCCTATGCTGAGTTTTTTAGTTTACTTTAATTAAATTTTAAATGTTTTAGATGAAAAGTTAACTTTTTTTTTTACAAAAAATCTTTATTTGACATCTTTTTTAAAAAAAAATTTTTTTTTAATTTTAATTAATAATTTTTTGAAATTTTTTGTGTTGGGGCATTTTTTCCTAATTTTAAATTGGGGCATTTTTTTCGGTTGCATTTTTACTGGGGGTTCCTACTTTTTAATTGGGGCATTTTTTCCGGGGGCATTTTTTCTGCGCACCATATTCGATATGCAAATTTAATTAAAATATTTTCGCTGGAAGTATAGTATTTAAATTCACCAAATTTGTAAAAAAAAAATATAAAGTAGTTTTATAAATTTAGGTATGCGCTGAATACACTCTATTTTAAACGATTGCTTGAATATTTGGTCTCCCGTGATATTTCCAGACCACTAATTTTGAAAATTGCAACAAAAAAATTTCGCCCCCCCCCCCCCCCCCCAATAATTTTGAGGATGTGCGCCCCTGTTCATTATAGTAAATGTGTCACATGTGCATATAAAAAGACTAAATTAGAATTTTTTTAACATTGACTTCAAAGGTTGCTATAAACACAAATTAGAATTTTTTATATTCAACTTTCATAGAAACTTGCATATGGTTACTATTGTTCAGTAAGGCAAAATGAGACACTGAATTAACAAAAAAAAATTAAATTATAAGTAGATTAAAAAAATGTTTCTTAATAGATCTCACAAAATATACACATCAAAAAATTCTACTTAATACTTTTCCTTTAAATTATAAATTATTGTTTTATTACATAAGATTAAATTTAATATAATTTTCCTATTTCAAACTTTAAAAAAAATTTTTTTTTGAAAATTGTAGTCATAAAAGTAAATTTTTTTTTAATCATTTCGATATACCGAAAAAACAGTTCTACTAAATGTCTTAGTGTCACAATATGTCTAAAAGAATTCTAAAAATATTTAAAAAGCTTCATAGTCGCAACGTCGAAAACCAAAATGTCCGAGACGAAAACGTCCTAAAACCAAAACTTCCAAAACCAAAACGTCCGAAAAAAATGCGTGTGAAATCCAAAAAGTCTTAAAATCTAAACATCTTAGAATTAAAGAGTTCTAAAACCAAAAAGCTTAAACTGAATTGTTTAGAACTCTTAACTCGTTTAGATTTCAAGATATTTTGGACATAGGATGTATTGCCTTTGGACGTTTTTCTTCAAATGTTTTAGTTTTTAGACGTTTTGTTTTCGTACGTTTTGACCAGGAATCATTAAAGAATAAACAAATTTGACATTTTGCATTGTAAGCGTAAAAACTTTTTACCGAAAAAAAGACTAATTTATAAATTTAATGCAATTACAAAGACAAGCAAAATTTTATAGGTGATTTTTAAATTTATATCATCAATCAGACCAATTCTACTGCATGATGAAAAGATAATCAAAGTTAAATAAATAGCATACCACCGAAATAATATACGCTTCTCAAAGCTCTTAATTGGTAACATAAATACATAGGTTTGCAACATATAGTTGTCATAGCCAACATATAATGATAATACAATGTCCTTAATTTCCTCATCATCTTGAAAAATATGAGGATTATTTATGGAAGGGAAGTGTGATGTTGCGCATAGAAAAATTTTAGCCTAAAATAAGAAATCTTTATCAATATGATTGATTATTAACTATGCGAAAAATTGGGAAAATGCAACTTCATGAAACATTCACATAGATAATATGATAGAAACGGAAATTCATAAGAAAAAAATTGATCCAACAATTAATTTCTGGTTTATTCCTTAATTGTTTATAAACTACTTGAGGTCTACTTTTTTGAGCTTGGCGGTCGACTAGTCGACCGCGGGCGTCTTCTTGGACACCTCTGCCATATAAGATCAATATAGGAGAGGATTTTTGCCGTTGTCTAAAATACAGTGGAGGCTGAAGCTCCTTTTTAGCACCGTCAATGTATGTTTTATATATTTATATTTCGTGTTTTAGGGAGAAATTTTCACAGAAGAACTCATAAATTCTTTAATTGAATTTCAAGAGAGTGGATTAATGAAGTCTCATCCTGAATGCGATCTCATCATTTTGAATTCTCCGTAAAATCATTTTTCTTAATTAATATCAAAAATATAGGACTTTTTTAAGAAATTTGAAGTATCCTAATTCAACAAAGCCAGAAACTGGTAAGAATCAAGATTTACATCAAACCTTTCTTTTCTTTTTTAGAATATAGGAGAAGAGCGTTAGCCCTTTCAGGCACAGAACAAGTTCCGCAGTGAAAATGATGTGAAACCTTTTTAAAAAATCTTCCTGTAATATAACTAAGACAAAATTGAAGCATTTTTGAAATTAAATGTCATTGACCCTGTAAATTGATATGGGACACCAGTGTCCCACTGTGCACATAAGGAAAAAAATTTAACTTTCAAAAAAAATTTCATTTATTAGAAAATGGATTAAAAGTTTTAATGGTTGTTACATTTAAACTTTTTTTGGTTGCACTATCCGTGCATTGATAAAATATAGTACCGTGCATATCCGTGCATCGATAAAAAGCCAATTGCATAGGAAAGACGTTTATCTATGCACGGATAGTGCAACATTACCCTTTTTTTATCCAGGAGATATTTTTCACCAAGATATCTTGTTAAATATTTTTTTTTATTTTTTTTTATTTATTTATTTATATTAGAAAAAAGAATTATAAAAATAATCTGAAATATAAAAAGGTGGAGCAAACTTACAACTTGGTTACATATTTTTTCCACTTTGTAAAAACGATTTTGAGAGAAAAATTTGAAAAAAAATTCAAAATTTTGATATAATTAAATTGAAATGAAGGTTATATTGCTAAAAAGTTGCGTTAACTTGCACGTAACTTGCTCATTTTTTTTCATTTTAATTTTTTTGTTTGGGACATCAGTGTCCCATTATGGCTGAAAGGTATAAACTTAAAGGTAAAACAAGGTATATATTTTGGGATTAGAGAAAATCTACTCACAACTAAATTTTGCAATAATAAAAATAGGAAATAATCACGACAACTTCTACTTATACGAAGTTTAGAAACAATTGTGAGATAGCAAAATCACGAATCTAACTTTTCGTTTAATAAACTTACTAATTTATGAACAGTTTAAAAGTCTTAGTTTACTTTTCCCTCTTCACTTCAAGTTCGCATTTAGTTCGTCTTTTTTTACTTTTCGTTCTCCTTTTAAGTTGGTGTTTTCTATATTTGAACTTCGTTCTTTTTCACTTAAAGCTCGATATTTTTTACTTTAGATAAAACACTTTAGAATTTTTTTTTTTTACTTTAGAGTACGCGATGTACAATTTTGAATAGTACGCTACTCTTTTTCTTAACGAATTTTTTTCGATCTAAAGGATAATAAGGTTTTTTGGTTTATTTTTTATGCTGATATTATGCACACATACATTTGTTTAAAATGGATTATTCAACTAAACGTGCTTTAAAATTGTCGTTTTTTGTTTAGCATTTCTTAAAATGTCTTTTTTTGTCACAAAAAATATTGTCAGCTAAATTCAAAGCAGTAAAAAACATCTCTAAGTAAAGAAGAACGAAGTGAACGTAAAAAATACCAAATAGAAGATCTTAAGTAAACTAACTCTTTTTAATGATTGCTAATGATTTCCTATAATTTTTCAGGCCATGCATTCATTAACGAAATTTGCAATAAAGAAAAAGCTTATGGAGTTAATCACTTCCAAAGGGATTTTAATATAGTAGTAGTTCTGGCTCATGAAATGGGACACGTGTAACTTCTTTTAGAATACTTACTTTCAATAACCACATATATTTATTTTCCCAAAGATTTGGAGCCGAACATGATGATTTGTTTCCTGATTGCCAACATCTGTTGATGAAATCCTTTATCGATTATGGAATTCCTAGAACTTTTTCTAATTGTTCTATTGCTGTATTCCAAAAAAAGTAAACCAGTTACAATAATAATGATAAAGGTAAAGGTGCCTTTGGGTGTTTTCATCAAAAGGCACAATTGTACCACTTGTGTCGAATTATGAGGAAAGGAACCTTGATTCATCTCATTTATATTTAATTCTATATGTTTTTTGTCTACGCAGAGGTTAAAAACTTCGTGTATCAGTGTTTTCTTTTTCATAAGCTCTGAGTAGACAAGAAATCGTATTAAAAGTTTAGAATTAAATATAAATAAAGCAAAACTGATTTGTGAGTACTCCTTCTAAGCATTTTTTTGAAGAATGATTTTTCTAGAGTTTTTTTTAATTTTTTTCAAATTTTAAGAGAAAACTGTATAACCTGAAAGTCTATCAATGTCTCCCTATTTGGCAATTTCAATTACTAAAAACACATCATTGTTGTTTAATTAAAATTTATTTTGCAATTTCAATTCCTTAAAACATAATAGTATATTTCATTAAAATGAATAGCATCCTTTCAAAATTTTGTCAAGTCAATAATATTTTTGCTAAAACTATCCAATTTTGGAGAAAAAAAGTTCCAATTTAGTACCATAAATTTTTCATGTGTGATTTGCATTATTTTAAAGCCCATTAAATAGACTTTAATTTGGTGTATTTCATGTTAAAATTGGTTTAGAAATGCAAAAGTTTAAGCATCATAAGAATTGACTTAAATTTAGTATTAGAGATGTCGTGACTAGTGAGTAAACTTTATCAAATTTTTGATTACCGGTAAATCACCGTCTTCAAAATATCATTACCGGTGTTACCGGTGTTACCGGTTTTTTACCGTTTTTATATTATTTAACGTATATTAATGATAAATCATAAAGTGATCAAAACAAACTGGTATATATATCTTTTATAGCGTTTTTTAACTTGAGTTTCAAAAAAACAACATTTTTTTTGTGTATTATTAAAAATCAATGATAACTGTAAAAGTAAATTTATTTATTATTTTAAAAAAAACAACGCAAAAAGCATAATGCATCTAATGTCTTTGGATCTAATTGAGAACGAAGTTTGGAAATAAAATGGCAGAAATAGCCCTTTCAGATTCTACACTGTTAGCTTTAATTGTTAGCAAAGACTGGTAGAGCAATTCAAGGTTTTCAGTTTTTTTTTTGGTCACTTCAAACAATTTCATTTCTTTACACAAATCGCCTTGAGAAAGCTTCACTTTTTTGTTTTTGCTTGAAACTTCTTTTTGATATCTTTCAAGAATCGAGTCGGGATTACTAAAGTTGAATTCATTAGAATAGCTGGAATTTACATTACAAGTAAGTTGCATATCTTGATCACCTACTTTTAACGGAAACAATCTTTTAAATATTTTGACAGCTAAAGTTTTAATACTTTTAAGTGTAGGAGAATGAAAAAATTAGAGCTGTTTCGATAAACTATAGTCTTATTTCTGAGATGGGTATAACAATCACCATCTAAACACATGCTTTCTAAATATGTGAGATTAGATGGCTCGAAAACACTGTAAAGCGCGTAGTGTTTGGAAAACAAATTTTAGAACGAGTTTAGAACGAAGAAGATGTGAAAATTCTAAACTAGAAAATTTTAATGAAAATTCTAAACGCACTTTTTACAGTGGCATTTTGGTATTATAAATATAAAACAAAAAAATCTTTTTTTTTCCTAATGAACAGCACACTGCAATTTACCGGTAAAAGTGTATCGGTAACGGTAAATTTTTTTTTTTCATTACCGGTAAAATTTACCGGTTTTTAATCACTAGTCGTGAAGCTATAGAATAAGGGAGGTCGATTTTTATAATTTAATTTTGGACAAGTCTAGATAACTAAGTTTTGATATAGTAAAAAATTTTTTTTAAAAATTATGATAAAATATTTTAAAACTTTTTGAGGAAATAAAATTTTTATTTTGTTGTTAAGTCTTAATTTATCCCAAGTTTAAAATGGCTAAAAGAAAAGTTCCTCTCACCAGAAAGTTATTTTCTTAAGAATAGCAATCCTTTCATTAAAGATTTTGAGTTATCAAAAATAATTGCTAAAGAAATTATAAATATATGGGGCTCTATTAATCCACGTCTTCCTTTGTATAGTGAATATTATATTATTAAAATGGTGGATAAAATTTGTTTTAAGCAAGCTAAAGAAATTAATAGAAAGTCGTTGACAAGTAAACAAAAACAAAATTTGGAAGAAAAATTAGACAAACTATTTGACATTTCTGCGTGTACTTGCAAACTGCCAGTTCGTTCTTGTGATGACAATACAGTGAAATGTAAGACTAAAAGTTGTAAACAAAAGCATATAGTTTGTACTTGTTCTCCCAAAAAAAAAGGTTCCATTAGAAGAAAGAGCTTATTTAAAAGATCAAAGAGATAAAGTTGGTTCTAAATGTTTATATAATTTGGGAAGTGTGGACAGAAAAGCATGCTTAAAGTATAATAAAAAAAAAGCTTCAAACTGATCAAAACCAAATCAAAATTTTGAAAGAAAAGCAAAAAGATAAATTTTAATCTGATAAAACTGATGATATTTTTTTTGCTGAAGATATTTTTGATGAGATAAATTCAGATGTCAAATTTTGACTTCGTTTGAGATGAATCGGAAATTGAAATCAAGAAATGAAAAAATGCATAAAGAAAGCATACAAAGATTGATATGTATTGGAGTAGATGGAAGAATAGATAAAGAAACTTTATCGTATTCTGAAGTTAAAAACGAAATTGGTAAAAGAACAATTTCAAAAGAAAAAAACTGAGCATCACTTAACTTTTACCGTTGAAGAAGGAAATAAAAAAGGAACTTATTTAACACACCGAAGTATTTCAATCAAAGGAGCTACTGGCAGATATCTTCCTCAAGAAGTAGCAGATGTTTTGAAAGAGTTTGATAACTTTGATACCATAAAGCAATACTTCTAAAGAATACAAGTATTAACACAGGATGTAAAAATGGACTTGTAACTTCACTAGAACAAATAGTTGGTCACAGAATACACATGATAGGCTGTTCGCTGCATGAAAATGAACTTCCGTTTAGGGCAATATTCAAACATTTTGATGGAAGCACTTTGAGTCCAACAGGATTTCCTGGATCTTTAGAAAAATTCTGCGAAAAGGATATTCATCAACTACCCCAAATACAATTCTTTAAAATAAGTGGGGACTTGGATAAAACAGATTTTTCAGATGAAGTGTTAAAAGGTTTGAGCTCAGATCAAAGACTGTTGTATGAATATGATATTAGAATTTCAGCAGGACAAGTGAATGCACGTTTTGCTTCCTGGAAAATAGAACCAGTTAATCATTCAAGATGGTTAACTTTAGCTATAAGATTAACCTTCGCAGGACACACGATTTTACTGTTACACGAAGGACACAGTAATGGAGAAAAAAGCCCATACGCTTTTTCATATAGAATATACTATTTACAAAACTATTAACATTTGAATGATGAATTATGACATATTTCAACTCTATTATTTACGAGGGGTAGGGGGTTTTCAAGACCTCCTCTTGTTCTATAACTCAAATTAAATTCAAATCATTGCATTATTCCACTTGATTTTCTTGACTGTTCCTGAAACATCTAGAAGCGTATCTTTACTTTTTTTTGAAATTTTTTTGATACA
>JAUIRK010000959.1:0-260000 GCA_030549495.1 Nectonema munidae | reverse complement strand
GTGTGTGTGTGTGTGTGTGTGTGTGTGTGTGTGTGTGTGTGTGTGTGTGTGTGTGTGTGTGTGTGTGTGTGTGTGTGTGTGTGTGTGTGTGTGTGTGTGTGTGTGTGTGTGTGTGTGTGTGTGTGTGTGTGTGTGTGTGTGTGTGTGTGTGTGTGTGTGTGTGTGTGTGTGTGTGTGTGTGTGTGTGTGTGTGTGTGTGTGTGTGTGTGTGTGTGTGTGTGTGTGTGTGTGTGTGTGTGTGTGTGTGTGTGTGTGTGTGTGTGTGTGTGTGTGTGTGTGTGTGTGTGTGTGTGTGTGTGTGTGTGTGTGTGTGTGTGTGTGTGTGTGTGTGTGTGTGTGTGTGTGTGTGTGTGTGTGTGTGTGTGTGTGTGTGTGTGTGTGTGTGTGTGTGTGTGTGTGTGTGTGTGTGTGTGTGTGTGTGTGTGTGTGTGTGTGTGTGTGTGTGTGTGTGTGTGTGTGTGTGTGTGTGTGTGTGTGTGTGTGTGTGTGTGTGTGTGTGTGTGTGTGTGTGTGTGTGTGTGTGTGTGTGTGTGTGTGTGTGTGTGTGTGTGTGTGTGTGTGTGTGTGTGTGTGTGTGTGTGTGTGTGTGTGTGTGTGTGTGTGTGTGTGTGTGTGTGTGTGTGTGTGTGTGTGTGTGTGTGTGTGTGTGTGTGTGTGTGTGTGTGTGTGTTTTTCTCTTTATAATACGTTATCCCATATTTTTTCTCTCTTTCTCTACTTTCCTATCAGGTTACGTAAAATATCGAAACCAATAAATGCAAGTTGTTTATCTTTTTTCCATCTTCATTCTGTGCACATTCTTATAATTGATTTTTTTCTTCATCTGTGATATTTTCTGACCGTAATCTTCGCATGAATTCAATGTTTATCATTTATTGATGAAAGCTTATCTATGCATTGATCCATAACTTTTACCAACAATTTGTTGTTGAATAATTTTCTCTATTGTTCTTATTTCGCATGGAATTTTTATCATCATCATCATCACCTCTGACAACAAGTTCTTCTGAAGAAAATGAATCATTTTCATCAATTTCAGATTCTGAAGCATCTGATATTTATACAGGTGAGAGTAATCTAGAAGCAGTGGAATTAGAAGAAGTATTTGACGCCGAAGGTATTTCTCTTAAAGCTCCAGATGGAACACAGTTCTTCTGGGAGCCTCAACAATCTTCAAGAGGTAGATCTCAAGCTAGAAACTGTAGAGATATCTCTTCACGTCCATATGGACCTTCTGATGATGCAAAAAACTTGAAGGAAATTGATAAAATTTTTGATTTGTTTTTTGACCCTCCTTTGGTTTCTCATATATACGAGATGACTCACAAAAAAGCAGATGATAATTACAAGTAAGTTTATTTTTCTATAAATCTTTATGTGAGATATAAGAAACTCTATGATTCTAGGAAAGAGTCCCCTAAGTGGTTGGATTTGAAAGCGTGTCATGAAAAGTTTGTTATAAGCGATTTGCTTGCCTATTTTGGTTGTCTAATTTTTTTGGGACAATTAAAAGACCAAAGAATTGCGACTAAAGCCCTTTTTTCCAATGATGGAGATCCTTTCTTACGTGCTGCACTCGGCAGAAGGATGTTCCAATTCATCAAAATTTTTATACGCTTTGACGATGCCGCCACTAGAGAGCCTTCAGACAAACTAGCAGCCATTAGGCGTATTCATAATAACTTTTTTGAAAAATGCCATAAATTTTGGACACCACTTGATGCTGTAACTATAGACGAGCAATTAGTGAAATTTCGTGGCGGGTGTTCTCTAAAAGTGTACGACCCTAAAAAGCCGGGCCATTATGGCTTAAAGTTCTACCATCTTAATGATTCTAACACATTTTATGTTATGAAGCCCGAAATTTATGTTTCAGGATTAATTGATCGGGAATATTTTTCAAGTCTAGAAATCTGTAAGCGTCTAGTAGAAAGTAGCAATCTCCCATCAGGGTGTGGTATTTATCTTGACAGATTTTTTACATCTCATGCTTTAGCGGAGTGGGCTCTTTCCAAAAATTTGACAATTTGTGGGACAGTAAATCCTATACGTAGATTTGTTCCGTATATTTTAAAACCTAAATTTTTACGCACGTTAAATTTAAGTGAAACTGAGAGCAAAATTGTATATTCCAATATTTCATCACTTTGTGTTTATATACCTGAAAAGCATGCTAGAAAGAATTTTAAAGCAGTTTATGTCTTATCTACGCAGCATAGTAGAAGTGTTACTATCACATCAAATAAAAGAAAACCCGAAAGCCTAATTTCCTATAATAAATACAAAAGTGGGGTGGATTGTTTTAATCGAATGGCCAGAGATTTTACTAGTTATAAGACAAGTAGGCGATGGACAGTTGCCGCATTTTCTAATTATTTAGATATAGCTGCCTACAACACATGGATTATCTACAAGCACAACTGCCCTAACGATGCGTTGCCCATTCGCCATGGAGGGAGAAAATTTTTTTTAAAAATTTTATCAAAAAATTTAGGTTATAATTCTATGAGAACTAGGGCTAACATAAGTCAGATTTCAAGACCCATCAAAAACCTTCTTTTTTACTATGGTTTTTCTCCGCAAATTGACACGGCGGAAAGTAGTTCGGGCAGGGGATACTGTTCAATTCAAGAATGCAGACCTAGAACACGAGGCACAAGGAGGTGTTCAAATTGTAAAAAATTTATGTGCAAAAAACACACCTTATCCATTTGTTCTTTTTGCCATTCTAATTTGTGATTTTGCTAATTTTTTATCATGTTCAACATATAATTATAATGCTTTATTTTTTTTGTATAACCCTTGATATTTTATGAAATAAATTTCAAATTGTTTATAAATAGGTTTTTTGATATTTTGAATTTTTTATGTTCAATTAAAATAAAATTCAAAAAGTAATATAATTTATTGGGCACAGGATTTAAAACGGTGAATTTTCGCCGACAGTCGGCTTTATCAAACCACTATACTAATGAGTAGGCTAGAAGTTGAAAATTGGAAGGATTAGCGAAGAAGAGTTCTTCTGCTCATTAGTATAGTGGTTTGATAAAGCCGACTGTCGGCGAAAATTCACCGTTTTAAATCCTGTGCCCAATAAATTATATTACTTTTTGAATTTTATTTTAATTTTCCTTTAATTTATGGGTCAACTTCAGCATCAGATTTACATTTTATGTTCAATTTTAGGCGCTTTATTTTCAAAATTATTGCTTTATAAGATCTAAAATTTACTTATTCTATAAAATTTTTTCAGTTCTAAAATTTTTTAGCTACAAAAAACAGCCAAAAAGTTTTTTTAGATAAATATTTTAAAGTTTTTTTTGCTAAAGATGGCGTTAAAAAAATTTTTTTTATTTTTTTTTTATGAAATTCAGAAGATAACCTAATAATTATATTCTACAGATTTCCACTCCTTATGCATAAAAAATTTCTTTCATGTTTTTTTAAAACTCAATTTTCGAAAATTTTCTCTTAAGGTCATGAAAACCGCAAAAAATTAGAGTCTGTAAAGAACAGTATATTTTTGATATTGGCACCAATTTATACTCCAGAGAATAACGTAAATTTACATACTATTTTTTTGATATGTTATATATTAAATATTATATCAAAAACGGCATTGAAAATGCTGAATGGAGTAAAAAGCCCGTGTGTGTCCTGCGAAGTGTGTTTATGGACTAGAGGTTCTTATCCAAGAAACTTGCAGAAAGATCTAGAAAAAATTATAAAGTTCAATGTTCAAGTTTATGCTGTAAATTGGTTTGAGATAAAAAAAAAAGACGCTAAATTCCACAATCAACAATTCTACATTTTCAATATGATAAAAAGATGTAAAAAACAATCAAAAGAGGTACAAAACATTGTTTTTAAAAGTTTAAAGTTTTGCTCTCTTGCCTGAAAACATTTTATTTTCAATGATAAAATCTGGAGACTTGGAAATAAGAAAAAAAGGAATTGAAAAATTCTATCAATCAGGTAAGCTTTATTAACTTCATATTTTCTTTAATTATAAACATAATAATTTAGAGTTTAGAGGAACAAATCAAAATAACAAAAGACTGGTGAAAATAACAGAAATAAACGTTGAAGCAGATCATTGGTCAAAACTGATTGATCTTTCTCGAGATGAAATATGTGAATCTGCTTTTACGACTGATTATTCAATCGAGTACTTGAGAATGTGCTGCTCCAAGGAGCTGATTTAAATCTTCCAGAATTACCTTCACACTCTCAAAGTGTTGAAAGGGCTGTGAAACTCACTAGTGAAGTTTCTAAATTAGTGTATGGTTTTGACTCAAGACACAAGCACATACTTAACAAGCAACTCAGCAGAAATTTGCGAGCTGCGTTTACTTCCAAAAGACATTATAAATAATGCAATGAAGAAATACACTTTTAAAACTACTATAATTCAAATAAAAGCACTTATACTGTTTTTAAAATGTATAATTTCTAAAAAAAAAACATATATACATATTCTATGAAAATATAAACTTTCATAAAATTTAAAACTGTTTCCTCAAAAAGTTATTAAAGGTAGTGTTATAAATTTATATAGGTATTTCTTTTTATATACGAAAACTATCTAAACCTGTCCAAAATTATTATCACGTTTTTTTTAAACCGACCTACCCTACTATAGAATAGAACAGGGGTCACCAAACTACGGCGCCTGGGCCAGATATCCCGCCCGCAATCTAAATTTTGATATTGATAGGTGTTACAAAATAAGTATTTTTGAAATATATTGTCTTCACTCCACTTTTTGTGCATCTTCAGTCTATCATGTCACATTCATAGGGAAAACATTGAGAAGTTTGTTTTATTTGTTTTAAACAAGTATTGTTAGGAATTTGATAATGCTAGTGTTTTTTAACTTTTCAATATTTCGGGCCTCGTTTTTTAAATTTTCGGTAATCCAGGCCGCTTCAAGAAAAGTTTAGTGACCCCTGGAAGAGAATAAAAAGATAGACGCGTTCACTTATGCATATATTAATTAATTAATTAAGTTGTTTTGTGGCGTTCGCACCCATCCTTTCGGATATCGTGGCCCGCCCGGAATGCTGAGTCCAAGTCTAACTGGACTTTCCATCCCACTAAACACCTATCGGCCCTTGTTACAAAAGAATAGCTATACCTTGTTATATATATTATTTTACAATAATTTATGTGACAATATATAAATACAACTGAGTGAAAGATACAATCCTATCGCGAACGCTCCCAATTTGGGAAAGCATATATATTATATTTTTTTGCATAAATATGCATTATGGGTGTAATATAATTAGTAAGACGCGCTACAGTAAAAACTGATAACTCTGAAATGTAAATTTACAATGATAAAATTAAAAAAAAATTTTTTTTGCAAAAACGTAGTCTATCAGCGCTGGCTTAACCAAAGCTTCCCAAAACTATTTTGAAAGCTAGAAAATGTTTAATTTTTACCTAGTCATGCTACAAAAAAGGTGTGCCTTATATTTCTGGCATGACTTTTTAGTTGATTGCATATGAATCCGCTTTTTCAGTTGAATCCATTTGAATTCTTTATTTCAAACCGGATTTTTTGATATCTGGCATTAAAATATGTTGTTTATTAAATTTTTTTTGTAAAAATTTCTATATTGTTGTTTTTTTGCCTCAATCCACATTTTTAAGTTGAATCCACTAAAATCCTTTATTCAAAGCGGAAAGTGGGTTCAATTCTAAAAATGATAGAAATTTACGCGTCGAATTTTGAAAACGTGTGATGTTCACATCTTATTATACATCGCTAATCGCCATAGATGGGATATCATAAATTAATAAAAAAACATAAAAACTAATAATAACCTCCATTACTAGTGTCAAAGTTAAGTTTATCTAAAGAAAATTTTCAGCAAAATTAAATTAACGAAAGGAAACATAGATAAATATGTCACACACTACAACTAATAGGGATATAGCGTATTCGTTTTTTTTGATTTTTTAAACATTTTATCACACAGATGCATCGCGACTAAACTTGTTATAAATTTAAAATGTCTAATTTTTTTTCCTTCACGCGTATTAAAGTTGTTTTTTGATAACAATAGCTGGGGCGAAGTCGTTTCACATGATGTAAAGAAAAAGTTTAAAAAAATTATTATCTCGACTTTACAAAGTAAGAGAAATATACTCTCACATGCAAGTAATCCAACACCAGGCCAACTATCTACAAAGGTGCTCATCGAGGAATACCACATAAAGAAAGAATCCCCAGAAATGAATTGTGGATTCACCGCACATCAACTATAAACGCACACATACACATACATTAATTAAACCCAACACAAACATTACGGTCTCTATTCATATATAATTTTTGATATAAACAAGGGAACTTACAATTTCTAGTTATAATTAACACTTTGTATGCACAATTACAATAACTATACACATATATTATTACCCAGCTTGCATAAATTTCTTGTTTAGAATCTTAAAAAGACCGTAAGGTCAAAATATTTATTCAATTTCTTTTACTTTGTATATTTGAAAAAATAATTTTTTTTAACTTTTTCTTTTTTTAGTTTAGATAAACTATTTAACATTTTTTACTTAAAATGAAACAAAATATATGTGAGCAAATTTGCAAATCTCTTCAAAATGAAAGTGAAAATAAAATAGATTTTTCTGAAAGTGATTCAGATAAAATTGATAATATATAAATTCGAAGTAATCGTTTTTATAGTGAAGAACATTTAAAAGAAAGGAGTTTTGGTTAGGGTTAGGATAAAAATATGTTTCTATTGGGAAAAATTATATGGAAAAAAGCTTAGAAAACGAAATAAGGTAAAGCCACATAATATATGAGTTTACTTACCCAGTGTTCGTTGAAAAGCAAAAATAGCAAAAAAGGCTTTGGAAAGTTAGAACTGTTTATTTGACCTGAAAATTTTGAAGGAAATAGTAGAGTATACAAATCAAGAAGATAACAAATTCTCAAAAATTTTCCCGAGAAAGAGATGCTAAAATAGATATAGTTGGATCGAAAGTTTTTTGGTCTTTTGTATTTTGCTGCTTCTTTACATAACATATGACAAAATAAGTCTGGTAAGTAAATTGGAAATGGAATTGAAAAATATAGATTACTCATGAACTTAAAAAGTTTTTGAATTTTTATGCGCTCTCTACGTTTTGATCATCATGATACGCTACTGGAAAAAGAACTAGATAGTCCTGGTTCCATATGAAAGTGTTTGAAAAGTTCGTCGACAAGTGTAAAAACTGCTTTTCAACGAGTGAAAATGTAACGAAAGGTGAAAAATTGATAGATTCCGAAGAAATAGTGAGTTCAGAAAGAAACGTTATTTGATTTCAAGTTTACACGATAATCATGAAATTAATGAAGATACCAACATAAATTTGCCTATTTGTTTTAGTTAGTTTTTTTTAGTTTAGTTGTCATATCGCATCCAAGGGAAGAATAATCGTCCGTACATGGAGAAATGATAATGACAGTCGAAACTACCCCAGACCATCTGGATTGAGACACCACGCTTCTACCACTAAACCATCTGCCGACAAATAGGCAGCAGGCATTTAAAATTTAGCATATGAAATATTGATCAAAAATTTTATACAACGGCGTGGGGGTACATTTTTTTCAGATTTTTGTACAAATTTCTGACTTTTTATTTTGTTTCGTGTTTTATTTAAAATTAAATAGATTTCAAACTGCTGTTAAAGATTAGCGACAAACCAGGTCACGACTACTTATACGCCAATTGGAAGGTTAAAACTGTGGATTCACCTGAAAAACAACAAAATATAGAATTATTTAGATAAAAATTAAAGTATTCAAATAAAGAATTCAAGTGGATTCAACTTATGGATTCAGGAAAAATACATCAAAATATAGAATTAATTGCACAAAAATTAAAGTAAATATCATGTCTTAGCCTTTTGAAATGCTCAAAATCCAAAAATCGCGCCTAAAATATTGAATTGAAGCGGATCCAAGAAATTTGATTTTTAAATAATAAATCGGAGTTCTACATTCAATGTTATACTTTTAAACTTTATATCGAATGAAGTAAAAATAAAAAGACATGGCTAAAAGATTCAAATAACGTTCTTTAATAAAATTTAAAACATGTGTCATGAAAAATTTTATTTTTTATTTTAAGCACTAAGCCTTCAGTAAATTTACTCAATAAGTTACATTGGAAATAGTTCTAAAATCATTCAAGTGATTTGTACATTTAGATTTTTTGGAAACAGGAGATAAAACAACCAATTTGAAAGAATAAAAACAATCACTTTGAAAAGTTTTCTTTAAATATAGATGAAATAAAATGAAAGCAAAACTTTTTTATTTAGATTCTTCAACTGAACTTTTAAATCATTAATTTTTATTAAGGTCTTTTTTACCTTGTTTTTCTATTTTTACAGATAAAGAGATATCATAAATCTCAGCCATAAATTTTGCATTTTTTTTTAAATGATAGTATTTAACGTGATTATTAAATAATAATTTCTATAACTCGAATGAAACTAATTTTGAAGTTTAAGCCGGTAAAAAACCTTATAACTCAATTTCAAGCGAAAAAAAAGAATTATTTTTGATATTTGTGTTTTAAATATAAGCATATAATCTAACAAATTGATATTTGAAATCTAATACAACTTTTTTATTTTTTTTAGTATTGAAAAAGAATGTATTAAAAAAAAATCGCAAGGGATGATAATAAGTCCAAGTTTATGTCCTGGCTTTACTCCTGAAGAAATTTGCAAATTGGTCCCAGGCTCAAATCCAAAATATGACGACCCTGTAAGCAAGTTTCTTTAAAAAATTTTACTTTTTTTAAGAAGAATCTCAAAATATCATAAGTTCAGATATTTAACAAAGAACATTACGAAAATTCAATTGATCAAGGTCTTGTGGATAATTCTACATAGTTGAAAATATAATAACATATAGCAAGGCGGTTGAAGATAGTAGTTACAAAATAGATTTAGCAATTAGATTATGATGAAAGATGTATTCTCTTAGATTTATCATCTTTAAGTCATTCTGTATACACGTAAAACACGAGATATGCCTCCATTCGATCAAATAGTGGAAAATTGGAAGTGGACCATTTTGCTTTTCAGTAGATAGTGTAAATGTAGACAAGTCTGATTGCGTCCTTATTTAACACAAGCTTGGAAGTTTATTTTATCAATCAAAATATGCGCTCCTTAATTTTATACCATCTCTTCAAAATACATAACTTCTCTAGAATGTTGCTTCCAGTCCGTAAATTTGAAAAATCTATAGGCAATCCATTTCTTATAAGCTAGCGGACTTTTACAACGCTTACAGTGATTTATTTTCTGACTTTTCTCTTAGCTTGTCATCTTTCCCAAAGTTGATTAAGTCTAGGTTCATTGATTCCTATAAACTATCTCTGGATTGTAGACTCCCAAACTGTTATGTAGGTATGTAAATCTTAATGTTTCCATATACTTTTTTAACCGTACCATTATATAATCTTTTCATCTATTATTATATCATAATTATCTCTCTAATATTGGCATTTTTTCTAATTTTTATCGTATATTGTTGAAATCTTTAACTTTGCCTTTAAAGATATTTAAAGTAGTTTTATTGATTGGTTATATCAACAAGTGGCCTCAAAACGCTTTGATATTTACATTCAAACATCATCTTATTTTTATTGAGGATTTCCATTTGAAAGAAGTCATCTCATTTCTAATTGCAATTTTCACTTGTTTCCTATATCCTTTTTTATTACATTTTTAAATTCTTTGTTTGAAAATAAACTCTTCAACATTAAAGTTAGTCTATGCACACATTAAGTTAAGTTACTGACTCTTTTAGTTTATATTAGTTCTTTCGAATACACCACATAAGAATATATTATATCAAAATTTATGGCGTTAGATTCTTCCTTAATTAGTTCAGGAATAAATTGCCCTCAAGACTAAATTAATATTTGGATTCCAAATGTGTTTGGGCCGATATTTTCTATTTTAACCTTGGTAAGAAACAAAGGAGGAAGCATCTTTTTATTTGTAAAATGAACTTTAAAACGTGTACATATAAAAAATACTAATTCTATATGACATAAAATTTTTAAAATGAAAAGCTACAATCGAAAAAACCCTGGATCCAATCGATTCCTACATTTTTAAATCTAGAAATAACATTTTGTGAAAAAAAGATTTTTCCATATCATAAATTACCCTCACTTTCAAAAATTTTCTAAAAAATTGAATTTTCAAAAAAAATGCCATACTCAAAAATTTTGATCAAAATTTGCGAACACTTTACAATTTTTAAATTAAATTGATAAAACTATTTTCAACACCAAGAAGAAACTCAAATAATTATTTTAACAACTGATTAAAAAAACTTTAGTTTGTTTCAAAATCTGCACAAATTTGTTTTTATTTACATTTTAAATTTGTTACAAACTTTTGTTTAATTTTTATATTAATCTAAATAAAATATTTTAGTTGTTTTGTTATTTTAATCTATCATTTGAGCAACAACAATTTTTCTAATGCAAAAAGATAATGAAACGCTTTTTTGTTTAAAGCCTTGTTTCTCAACCTTTTTTACTCATGTACCCCTGGGTCCATGTGGACCGCGGTTGAGAAACCCTGTTTTAAAGCAGCGATAAGTAGACGAACTTAATTGTAGTAGCAAGGGGTCCCAACTCAATTTATTACTTTGTCTTTGAGATAGAGGAATTGAAGAAAAGATTGGAACAAGATGAGTGCACGTCGTAGGTTTTGCGTGGAACTTGCGCGTGATGTTAAGAAAGAAGAAAAGAGATAAGTGAAATGTGATAAATGAGGATGTAAAATGTATTTTAAGGAATATTCGAACTGTCATATCCTAAAATGCGTACTGCCAACAGGAGACTGGTGGACGCAAAGAACAAGCGCGTACAGGTACTGTGATCTAGCAACTGGCGCCTTAACAAAGAACCCTTCAAGCGGAGTACTGCTAGGCATACTTACTTCCCAGTGTTAACTCCTTTTGTATTTAGATATGCCGCAACACTAAATGCACCCCTTCATGAAACACAAACTCCAACTCATATCCTGAATATTCTATTTCATGATATCCGCAACCTTTTTTATTTTTCAACTTTTAAAGATTTCCTTCATTTTATTCTGGACACTAAAATTTTTCACAAATCAAACCAACATAAAGTCGTTAATTTATTTCAAAATTTCTCAAATACGTTTTAACTCAATTAATTACCTGATTTAAATAAATGATTACAGAAAAATTTTAAATTTTATTTTACTTTTGTTTTATGAAACTTTTATTTGAAAAATTATATTTTTTTCCAAGAAGTTACACAAATGATTATTTATCTTCTGTGTTCAGAGATTTTGTATTTAAGGACAAGAAACAGACCCCTATAATCCTTAGAATACAATACTCTATGTAACTACCAAGAAACTTCTTTCTTCCACAAGAAACCTACGTAAAAAACAGTCATCTCAAACACACTGAACTCTTTGATATTTCACAACCATGGTGCATATGACCTATCAGTGGTTATAATAAAAATATTATATTTACTTAACTCTTTAAACCATGGCCCAAATTGGCTATCCGTGGTTATTATAATAATATTAGATTAACTTAACTTCTTCGTACATTGAATTTGTTGTACATTGAATGCCTTTTGTTAAAAAATCTGCAGTGGTATTTTTAAACAAAATAATTTTTTTCAAAATAAAAGTAGGCTAAGATTACTCAACACTATTTTTAGATTCGATTGATACATTCCACTCCAAGAATAGTTTTGAATCTTTTCCTCTACAGTAAAAAGGTAGGAAAACCAATGATAAATGGTTATATATTTTAAATAGAACTTGACATGCAAATTGGTAAACTAACCAGGCGGCTAGTTAGAAATGAGACTCGGCTAGTTAGTATGATTTAGAGCGAGTTCGTTTTGTGGTGAGTTGTCTGTAAACCTACTATGAAAAGAAAGCATTATTTTAATCTTTATCACGATGAACTAAAAAAATTACACGTACTATGCATCACAACAGAAAGCTTAAGGTTATGAAAAGAGATTTTGTGCTTCTTCGCCGATTAAAAATGATAAAATACTTTTTATTAAACTAACTATTTAACCTCACAAACTGACTAATTGTGAGTGAATAACTAAAAATAAAATATTTTTTGGAAAAATAAATTTAATAATGAACTTTTTATAAAAATTTAAATATTAAATCTAATTTTTTCTAAATTTAATTCCATAAAAAATTATCATGATTATTTTTCTCATTTTACTCCTAGCTCATCATTCAAAGGACTAAATGCTACATTTTTGAAATTGAAAGAATGTTTTGATTTTATATCATTTGCACATAAATCGTTCTTCAAAGAAGTTCCTAAAGGGTTCAAGAAAAATATATCTTTTCTATTAAAAATGCCTGAAAAAGAAAGAAATTTATATATCGATGATTGTGGAGCCTGGTTCTCAAATACATTGCAAAAATACAATTATATACTAAGTAATGATAACGAGCTAGTTAAATTTAAAAAAAAATCTAACTTAAGCGAAGGATTTATTTTAAAGAGATATTATTCTTTTTTAAAAAACAACAGTAACTTTAAAAGAAGAATTTAATATTTTGAAACCTTTCCTAAAAAAAGCTACTAAATTTAATCACATATGAATATATCGGGTCTTTTTCAGTTCCACTATCATATGGTAATTCGAAAACAAACATATGTCCTTATTTTAAAACACCCTTCCAAGTTAAAAACTTCATTAAACAACAAATTCACCAAGGTGAAACTTCTTTTTTTACTCAACTCAATTCATAAGGGCCATCGATTTATACAATCTTGTTATTCTTCCAACACTCCTGCATTCATCCTTTATACTACTCAAATTAACCATCTAAACATGGCTATTAAAAATAATTACATTATCGGAATAGACCGAACTTTTAATTTAAGTCCTCTTTACTTGACCTTCTTTGTGTTTCAAGACAAAAGGATGTTAAGAAAAGTTAAAAACACAAATCCTATCATTCTTGGGCCCCTTTTCCTACACTAGGATTGTAGTTTTGAGACATATTCTCATTTTTTCAATAATATAAAAACAAAACTCATAGACTATCCCTTAATTATAGGTTGTGATCAAGAAAAAGCACTTGTTAAAGGACTTAAAAATACATTCGTTGACCTAACACTAATTTTTTGTACTAGGCATCTAAAAGAAAATTTAGTTTCCATAATAAAAAGCATCAAAATTTGAAAAATAATGAATTCAAAGTTTTAAATAATTTATTATTTTCTAAAAAAGGTTTAATTTGTTCAAAATCTTTATCAGAATTTTATTATTTAGTCAATATTATCAATAATAAATTCTGTAATAATTTTGATTCTTATTTGAAAAACTTAATCGAAATAATCAAAACTCACGTTGTATTACCAAGAATGAAATATGATATTCCATTAATGTGGAAAAATAATATTTCTGAAAGTAAAAATCACATTTTTAAATTGAATATTAATTGGAAAAATAAAAGACTGTCAGAAATGATCGAAATGCTAGGAAGGGACCAAAAACTAATAGATCTATCTCTTAGTGGGCAAAGTGATTATATTTCATACTTAAAATATGGAATCGATGATAATCATCCAGTTAAAAACTTAACAAAAAAGAAAAGTGACATAATTTCAAGGGGAGGTGAGCTTTTAGTGCCTTTTAAAACAAATGTAGCAAAAAAACCAGGTCAAAGAAAACGTATAAGAACAAGTAAGACTGTATCGTATAAAATGAAAAGAATGTCAGATGAAGATCCAAATGGTAAATTTATTTTTTAAGCATGTTCTTACCCTTTGCACGAATTTTTGCATGCCTTTGGATAAAAAACTTATGATAAATGCTAATTTCTGTTTCACTTAGGTTTCAGGTATATCCTCAACTTCATAATGTAAGATATTCTGTTTTGTTTATGTAAAAATATTCTCAACATGGGTATGATTCAATAATTTTTAATCATATTTTTCTCTGATAATGGAGAATAAAGATACACTCTATTCAATTAAATTATCTAAATGATTATATCTCTTATAATCAAAATGATTTATAAGATAGATAATTTTGATCAATCAAAATTTTTAGTTTTAAATAATTTTCTAATCAATATAAATTTCATCAAAAAATTTATAATTAAGATATAAATTTAATAATTTTTCAATCAATTTGTTAAGGTTAATAAGAGTTGAGCTGTGCCAGATCGAGAAAACTCAAGATGCACCTACTATACTGTTGTACCTGAAACACAATATATCAAGAACATGCCATGAAAACCAAAAAGAGGAAATTTGGAAATCAGAATCAATTTATTTGTTTTCAAAATATAAATAAATGTTGAAACACTTCAATCTTTATTATACAGTAAAGTATAATCCAATATTGAAACTATTCTTCCAATTGGCCAAAAATTTCCAATCAATGCGAAAAACCACGGAACTTTTTAGAGCAACACTAAGGACGGTTAATGGAAGTTTTACTCCAATTTTTAAAAAAAGTATATTTCTTTTTTTTAATAAAGCTTTAGCATATCAAAGTCCTTTTAAGAATGTTTTTGTTCAGTTTGATATGTTTCCATGTTTTTTATACGAAAAAAATCAAAAAACTTATTTTAGAATTAACGCCATCTATAATAAAAAAGAGTTTGTTTTAGTTAACGTCATCTATAATAAAAATAAAAATTGCATTCGAACTTCCATAACGTTTACACTTATTAGATATACATATCTAAGAAAAATTTTTAAATTCATCTATTATATTATTTGTTAAATTATTTCAACAAACGCTACTTCATATGCAAAAAAGGCATATTAATCATAGATTAATATTTAGTTTTTTTCAAATATATAAAAAAAAATGAACTAACATTCAAGTTTATATTCACAATCTATGGTTCAAAATAAAACCATTCAAGTCACACTATATAATGTGATCTAGTTCGATGGATATGACGAAGAGCACGTATTCTGTACACATACACAAAATTTAGGTGGCATGATGATTCTCTTGTGATAGATATTATAAACTTTTTCGTAATCCCTTCGCACAGAAATCTAAGTATTTATCCACACATAACAAATGATTTACAATTTGTGCGTATCTTTCACATACTTTATTGTTTATGTGTATGATTTTGTGCGTATCTACCACATACTTTATTGTTTATGTGTATGATAGATGTACTTCTTACTCTGTAATTTTATTTATATGAGTGAGGTTCATGTTACTGAATGTAATCAATACCCTTGAACCATAGATTATTCCGCGCTTATTCTTTATAAGGCAGTACACTTTCATCTGTATCATTTCTTGGATTCATTTCATATCTTTGAAAAACTACCGTCTTTGCACATAAAATCTATCCTTTACATCTTCTTGAGTTGAACGTTGTTTATTTTATCTTTTCTAAATCATCTTCTCTTCAACTACTCTTTTCAATTTTATTGTTGTTCCTTCGTTCTGATTATTACTCTCTTCAATTTATGAGTTCTACAAACAGTGATTCTGAAAGTTTTGCTGGGGAAAGCGTTGCATCCGATGTTTACTCTTTGAGTGAATATGAAACGGTTTGTAGAAGCAGTAGTGAAAGTGATAGTGAAAGAGAAGGAGACGATCTTATAGCTCCCGATATGACAAAGTACTCATGGCAGCCTTATAGAGATACTCGTGGAAGGAGTCTTGGTGTCAATACTCGTAATATTGCTTCATTTTCACCTGGTCCCAAAGGAGATGCAAAACATTTGAAAGGTCTAAACCTTGTAGAAATGGAAAGTAAATTTTTATATACTGAATATGCTTCGCTGACTATATACATTCCAGAAAAACATGCAAAAAAAAATTTCAAGCCTGTTTATATGATGTCCAGTCAGCATATTTCAAAGATAGACACACTAGGTAATAAAAAAAAGCCTCAAACAATTGTAGACTACAATAGTTGTAAAGGCGGTGTTGATACTTTCAACAGGATGGTTCGTAGTTTTACTTGTTACAGAGCCTCAAGAAGATGGCCTATGACTATTTTCACAAATTTTCTCGATATGGTAGCAAGTAAGGGTTGGATTATAGTCAAAGCCAACATGCCTGACTTGTACCCAAGTACTTCCAGAGGTGGTAGAAAGTATTTTATTAGAAATTTAGCGCTAAGTCTAACTGAAAAGTCAATGAGAATTAGGTGCGAGAACGCATCTACTCGCTTGATTACTAAGAATCTTCTCTCTTTTTATGGATTCACAAGAACGACTGAAATTGCTCCAACAACAACCCGAAGAGGATACTGTTTTGTTTCTAATTGTCATCCCAGAAAGAGAGGAACCAGAAAGTGTCAAATATGTTCAAGATCTATTTGTAAAAATCACACTATACTCATTTGTCCTGAATGTCAGAATGTCTAAATTATTATTGACTTCATGCCTTATTCTTACATTTTATATGATATATTTTTCGCAATATCTATTTTTATTCGTGTAACTTCGTCGTTCTTGTAATTAAATTTCGTTTACTTGAATATTTTTAGAACACTTTTAGAATGTAAAAAAATCTCACTTTTCAAATTTGAATTTTTTTACTTTATAATTTTTCAAAAAATAATAATAGTTTGTAACTTTTTTTTTGTAAAATGGTGATCTAGACAAAATGATTGATAAATACATTTCTATTTAGTAACTTTCATATACTTTTTTTGATGCAAAAAGGGTTCAAAAATTTCTGTTGACGTAACTCCCACTCCGTCCTGCGAAGAAACTTTATGATTTTTCAAAAAATAATAATAGTTTGTAACTTTTTTTTTGTAAAATAGTGATCTAGACAAAATAATTGAAAAATACATTTATATTTTTAAGTGACTTTCATATACTTTTTTTGATTCAAAAAGGGTTCAAAAATTTCTGTTGACGTAAAACTCCCACTCCGTCCTGCGAAGGTCAGCTGGAGCGAAATTTGATTTCATAAGACTGATATTGCACTTATTTCTTTGGACCTCAAGAAAAATAATCATAGCCTTATCATAAGAAAGATTTATCAATTTTATATAAATAATAATGTTCAGATGATATGATATGATATGTCATATTTGATTTTTGGGGAATACGTAATGTAAAATTATTGAAATTTCAACTCCCCCTATATTATATATTAAGCCCTGTAACGCACGTATAACAATTTCATTACCACCCCCTGTCCTTTACCACTTCAAAAAACTGTGGTGTTTGAAATTACCTTCGGTCGCCCTTCCTTCCTCCCTCAATCTCCCATTTTATGGCTAGTAGGGAAGCGTAGATCGGTCCATAAATACCACATGATTCACAAACTTTTTTGAAAACCCTTGAAATACGTTTATGTGATAATCGGTTGCCATTCTTAATTAAGATGTTTTATTTATACTAAGCTCTTGCCAAATATTTAAGAAAAGATTTTATCTTTTTAACTATCTCCACAAAGTCATGGATTCATGCTCTACCAATCGCAAACTCTTTAGATGTTGAGTTTTGACGATTGGAGGAACACACCGTTTGTTTGAAGTCACTGTGCCTAAAACTGATAAGTTGCGCTCCTTACCCCATAAACATAACTCGTGAAAAAGCCATTACTTATTATTCAAGTACCTTTGGGCACCTTGGATAAATTCACAAGTCTTTTGACGATTTTGCATCCTGAGAAGTAAAATCTTTCATGTAGGTCTGAAGCGTATAATTCAAGACATATAACGGAATATGTTCTAGCATCATTCAAGTGATAAAACTTTATCCCCCATTTACCAGGCTTAGTGGGATCGTACACCTTTATTGGACAATTTCCTCGGAATCTCAAAAGTTGTTCGTCAACGCAAACATAATCTTGTGGCATCCAGTATCTGAAAAAAAGTTTTAGTTCGTATAGTTTACTGATTCTTACTAAAAATACAAGCTTACTTTGAAAAGATATGATGGTAATATCATTGAAAATTATTACTGAAGCAATTTTATCACTTTGAATGTTGCTGTAAAAGGATCATCAAAACGCAAAAACCTGGAGATAAACTAAAATCATTTTTACTGATAGCAGCCTTCACAAAAAGTGAGCCAGTTTTAGGGGAGTAAAGTTTTTCAATAGGTATCTTTTGATCGGATTCAATTCCGATAATATATCGAAATGCTATATAGGCGAAAAATTTGTCAATGATAAAAGATTCACTGAAAGATAACAAATGATTAGAAACATTAGAAGAACTTTCAATTTTTCTTTTTAGGTATTGATGTGTTTTGATAAAAACTTCTTGAGGGAGTTCAGGAGTGGAAAAAAAGACCAAATTTTGTACGGGTTGACTTCGTCTCTGGCTTCTAAATTTGAAGCACGAGGATGAGATGTTAATAATAATAATAATAATAATTTATTCATTTACACAAGAGCAAAATTACATGAGGAATAAAGGACTTCATAAATTTATACACACATTCATTTAAATAAGAGAAAAAAAAATGATAAATCTTTAGAAAACTGCAAATTTTCATCACCAGAATGACGAAAAAATTTATTCAATGAAGAGTTTGAAGGTTATATATATTCAATTCACTGAAGATCACTTTAGAGGAGAGAAGACAAAGGGATAAAACTATCCATCGAGATGACTGGTCTCCAAAGTTTATACTACACATATTTTAAAAAAAAACAGAGGGAAAAAAAGACAGCAATAATGAAAATATTTTTTACATATTGAGATTATTTAATATGTTACATATATATATGTATATATAATATGTATATACAGCCTAAAAATGATAAATAATATTTAATTTAATGTATTGTTATTATATAAAATTTTATATTTGGATATATTTAAAGGAGAAGAAAAGTGTAGTGAAGTTATTTTAGTAGTAGTTTTACCACGGATTTTCGAAAAAATTTTTTGTTGGAAATATTGAGTTTGTTTAACAATTTATTAGCAAGATTCAATGTCCGAAAGTAAATGTTTCTGAAATTAGAATTTTCATTAAATCTCGGAATGTGCAATTTACTATATTGTCTGGTTAGATGATCATGAACTGAACTATTTGGAACAAAAAGACCGTGATATTCTCCTCGTTTTACATATTGTTTATAATAAAACATGAGGGATGAAACTGAGTTAATTTGATATATATTTAAAATTTTGATTTCCTGATCACTTTTTTCGTTTATGAATTTGTAAAATTTTTTCATTAACTTTGATAGTTTTACCAGATGCGTTTGATTGTTAGAGCCCCATAATAGATTTGCATAACTTAAGTGTGAAAATACATGGGAATAATAAAGGGTCTTTCGTGCATTAGTAGGTAAGTAAGTTTGCAATTTTTTCAGGCAACCTAAAATTCTAGAGATTTTTATGCAAATATTATTAATATGAGTGGAAAAGGAAAAATTTTCTTCTAGTGTTACTCCAAGAAATTTTATTCGGCTAACTCTTTTGATACTAACATTATTCAAATAAAAAGATGGGGTAGAGTTTACTGGTCTTTTGGAAAATATTATAAAGTTACTTTTCTCATGATTAATTTTTATTTTATTAAAATCACACCAATTAGTAATGTTTTTAAGTGAAGCTTGAATGGCATGATGATCAGAATTTTTTGTATTAAACATTAGAGTTAAATCATCTGCATACATGATAAGTTTGCTATGATTGTCTAAACACTTGTGTATGTCATTTATGTAAATTAAAAACAATAGCGGACCTAAGATTGATCCTTGAGGAACACCAGACTTAGAATAATAGCCGTCGGAATAAAAATTATTGAAAAATATAAAATTTTTTCTAAAAGATAAATAGTCCTGGATCAAATTATAAAAACAGCCTCTGATGCCCAACTTTCTAATTTTATATAGTAAGATATGGTGATTCACAGTATCGAACGCCTTAGAAAAGTCTAAGAAGAAACATAACAATTTAGCTTTTTGTTCATAAGCTGTTGCTACAGATAATGATAGTTCTGATAGGGCATCCGTGGTTGATTTATTAGGCCGAAAACCAAATTGATGTTTATAGAAGAAATTTATTTTGTTAAGATAGTTACTCAATTTCGTAAAAATAACTTTCTCAAAAATTTTAGCAAAGCTTGATAACAAAGAAATAGGTCTATACGAGCTGAATATGGTAGGCTGTTTATTAGGTTTCAGAATTGGCAGAACTTTTGCAATTTTTAGTTTGTCTGGAAAAATACCTTGTTGTATAGAAGAATTGAATATATGAACAAGAATATTACGGATGATAGGCAAAATATATATAAGTAATTTCAAGTTTATTTCATCTAGGCCCGAAGATTTCTTGTTATTCAAACTGCTCACAGCTATATTTATATCATCAATTGTGATTTTACTAAAGTAAAAGAAGATAATTGAGACGGTAAAAAAGACTCTAGGTAAATAAAAAGAACTTTCGAGGTTCGATTCGTCTGGTTCTAAAGAAAAGATATCTGTGAAACCTTGAATATCCAAATCAATATTGGGAGCAGTTGCTTTATTTTTCATCAATGTGTTCAAGACAGGCCATAGTGATTTATGATCACATGTAGATAGCTTTGAACAGTAATACTGCGATTTTGTATGATTAACTTTAATTTTGTAATTTTTCACAACATTTTTATAACGAAATTTATTATGAAATGAAGGGTTTTTTCTAAATTTTTTATAGTAACGAATTTTTAGACGATTTAATGCAGCTAATTCTTGTGTATACCAGGGTAAATTTGGTTTCTTTTGTTTGACTGAAACTAAAGGAAAGCATTTGGTAAAACAGTCGTGAATAATTCCATCAAAACATTCATAAATTTGATTTACGTTTTTTGAAAAATAACAATATTCAAAATTTGCAACTGACAATTTAGAAAAGAACAATTCATAAGCTTGAGGTGAAAATTTTCTTTTTAAAACTTTTGTTAACACGCTTTTGTTTTTTAAAAAAGGTAGTCTTAGAAAATTGACACAATGATCGCTTATAAGGGCATTTATATTATAGGAAGTATTGTTCACTAATTGATTTGTAAATATATTGTCTATTAAAGTTTTTGAATTTGCCAGACGTGTCGGTTTAGAAATGGCTGGGATTAAACCATTTTCAAGCATCAAACAAAGAAAATCCAAAGCATGCCTATTTTCATATATATTCAAGAGGTTTATGTTAAAATCTCCAGCAACAAAAAAAACTCGTTTTTAATCAACTTAATAAACTGATTTAGAGATAAGAGAAAGTCTGAAATCAAAAGGTTAGGGGGTCTATAAACAGCTAGTATGGAAACCTTTGTATCAAAAACTATGAACTGACCTAAAAGAAAATCAGCAGGTGATTCAACATTTTCATTTGAATTATAAAGCACTAATTTATAAATACTTTTATAATAAATACATACACCGCCTCCAGTTCGGTTTCTTTCTTTAAAAATCGAGTTATAACCATTTAAGTTATATTTTACAGTATCACTTGAGTTCCATATTTCGCTAAAAACTATAAAATCTGGAAGGAGATTAATAGAACTCAAAAAAATCGAAAAGTTAGAAAAATTTGCAAAAAGACTTCTGATGTTTAAATGTATTATGGATAATGAGGTAAGTGAAATATTTTCTCTATAAAGCAAAGATATATCGTCTTCATTTAAGTATTTAGTTTTATTAATTTCCAAAGAAAGTTCAGAAAATATATCAAAATCATATAAATCAGATATGTTTTGTTTATTCATTTGAGGTGTATGAAGTAAGAGATTTTACTATTGCTAAATTTTTTAAATATGAAGGACATAGATGCGACATACCATGATGATTTTTGTTAGTATGCTTGTTTACTGAACACGAGTAACAGGTATACTTATCTGGACAATCTTTAAAGGAACAACTATTTGATTCATGATTTTCAGCACAGTACACACATATTTCCTTATTTGTATGCTTACAGTTAGTTTTAGTATGCCCAAACATTAGACAGTTTGAACAATGTTTCACATAAAAAAAATCATTTATTCTAAAGCATTTAAACTCAATGAAAATTTGATTATTATTGCATTCAAGAAATTTTCTTATTTCAGGATCAATCCTAAATATAACAGATTTTACATTTTTAGATTTGCCATTTTTTTCGAAAATAATTTCAAAGGTTTTTCCTTTATTTACAATATCAGATATTTCTTCATTTTTTTTAAGTATAGATTTCAATATTTCGGTTTTGGATAAGTCTATATCAACACCTCTAATAATTATCTTGGGAAAGATAGATTTAGGTTTTGAACAAATGAATTTGTACTGAGATTGATCTTTTAAATTGGATAATTCAGACTCTGCAGCACTCATATTTTTAATATCGGGAAAATCAATTTTGATAACGTTTTCTTTAATAGTCAATTTGTTTATTTTAGTATTTTTAAATATATTTTTATCCTTATTTTTTATTACATTTTTTAATAACTTTAAATCTTCATTTGTTTCCCCTTTTATAAAAATTGAATTTTTACTTTCATTTTTGGCATTCCAATGAGGTTCTTTTGTTAGGCTTACAGCATGAGCATAAGTTAGTTTAGAAATAGTATTTTGAGAATCAGAAAAAAATTTCTCAATTCGATCCAATTTGGATATTATGAGTGACTCTGTTTTACAATCATTTAAGACACGTAAAAGCTCTGATTTTATGTCCTTCTTACTCATTGTATCAATTTTCTCAATAATATTCTCAAGATTATTAACAATTATAGATTTGTGATCAGTCATCAAAAAAAAAAAAATTAATGTTCCTTATATTTAATGCAGAAGGTCTGCTCCTCGATGTTGGAACACTAAAATTGTATATAATACCATCTAAAAAAACAATTCCAACTTCCGAAAGAACTTGAAAGCATGTTTACGGTTTGTGAAAGAATAAGGAAGAAAATTGAAGCAATAATAAAAGATAACTATTCTATGATGTACAAAAAAATGGAAAAATCAGCCAAGACGTGGTGAGAGACTGATGAAAAAGCAATATAAATTTTAGCGCTTGTGTGCCTATAAAATATGAGAGATCCAGCAACAAACATAAATCGATGATAGGTTATTGATAGGATATTGGATATTACTTTATATTATCAAGAAATAAATGAATATGAGTGATTGCGTTTTATATCTTCATACAAATGAAAGTGTACGAGAGAGAGAGTGTGCTATTTGTATTGAACACAGTGAGTACCGTTTCAGAACCACTATATTACACAATGCAATATTTTTTACGTCATAAAAGTTATATCATCAATATCAGATTGAATATAAACATCATCGCATTTGTTCCGTTTTATATCTCCACACAGATGAAAATATACAATAAAAACATAAACTGCTACAGCAGTGAGAAGTAAGGAAGTTAACTAGTTCACGAGTATAATCGAATCAAACGTATTCCAACGACTAAATTGACAGTGCAAACAGCCTTAAAATCATCGATCAGTTTAAAATATTTTTGTGAAGTTTTAAAAAAAGTAAAAGTAAATAAAGCTGGGTTTTTTATCGTTTTTACTAATAATTATACTATTTTCATAGTTTTTACTATAATAATACTATAAAGAAATAGCTATGGCCGGCAAGGACCTAAATGGCTTTTCTCAGAAGGAAAAATTAAACGGTCATGCGAGGGTTAAACAAATAGACACACCAATTCAATTTTCAATCCTACATTTCCAATATAATTGATCTTCCTCTTTGACCACCCTACTCACATGTACAGTTTCGTAACTCAATTGAACAACAGCTCTCTGTCCATATGACGAATATATGAATATTCCTTATATTCTCAGTTAACTAAAGTGTAAATTGAGATAGGAGTTTCCTAATCTATTGTAAATAACGATTAGGAATTTTACGTTTTACGGAAAATTATTGATATCTTCGAGTAGAAACGAGTAAAAATTGAAAGGAAAATTATATTGAATGAGTTTTGTCAAACGTAAAAGTACAACAAGATACTATAGAAATGAAGTCACCAATCTAAGATCGTGAAGACATTAAATGGCCACTTGAACTGTTCGATACTATAATTAGTTTTACTAACTTCTTTCTAAGTCCTAAGATTAGTAAAGTAGTACTACTGTATCAAGTTGATGAGATCATCGAAAAGGCCAACATAGATTCAATATAGAACAAAACCCGAAGATTAAAACATTTGTGTATCGATGCCAAGCATCTACCCTACATCACTCAAGCCCCAAATAACCTAACCAAACTAGGATCAATTTTTCACCATCAGTCACAACTACATTTCCATCATAAAGTTTATTCTACAATACACAAAACATATCATATACAAACTTAAAATAAAAAATCGCTTCTATTATGATTATCGTAATTTTAAACATGTTTTACAAGTTGAGAGAAAAATAAATATAACGGTTAAGGAGTCATTATTTGCCTACCTTTTACATCGTTATCTAAAGTTAACATAGAAGCGCACCGACGATAGTAACGGACAAAGCACCATGTCTCTGATCCTCAAAAGTTTTCTATGCCCTCCCCTATACAATATTAAAACATTAAAAGCATGATAGTTGAAATGTTTATATAAAAGCATAATAAAGCGAATGGTACACTTTAAAAATTAAGTCTTAATAAATTATATTAAAATTTTTCTATATGAACAGTAGAGAAAATATTAAATAAAAACTATTTTAACTAGAAGGTATCAATGATTTCAGGATATAAATTTTCTTTTGAATTTCAGTTACTCAATAGATAAAATAAAAATAATGCCATGTTGAGAGTAAATACTGTTAGAATCACAACATAAATAAAAAGATACTTCAAAAAACAGAGGCCCATGATAACAATCGAAGCAAATAGAATTATATCACCAAGAGACTTAAAAATATTAGTTTAAATCTGTTTCCATTTTTTATTATTTAAATATTTGAAAGCATAAATTTAAATAAATTCAAAGTAAGGAAGAAATCTATCATAAGTTGTGAAAATAAAATTTGATTACCAAATAAATTATCTTAGTAAAAAGTAAAAAAATCGCCATTAGTTGAAACATTCTGAAAAATCAGCCATTTTTTTTCAAAAAATTTACTCAATTTCGGCCATTACAACGTTAATAGATAGGATAAAAATATTTACTCATTTTAGTGGGACCGCAATCATAATGAGTTTTGCTAAAGCTGGATTTCTCTTCTTTTCTTTCTTGCTTATAATTATCGTGATTGGCGCAAGCATATCACAATCAGATGGAAACAAATTGAGGCGTTAAATGTAACAAGTCTCAAGTGAGTGGATGGAATTAGTGGCGCCACAAGAGTAGAGAACCTTCGCTTGTAAAGGAGAATGTTGAAGTAGCTGAGAGACTCATAACTTCAAGCGATTTTCATGGCACGCTCATCAACACTCTCAGACTTCAAAAACATGCCAACACACAATTGTGTCTTGAAGGAAATTTATTTCATTCACAGACAGACACATCACTGCACGTTTGTTACACGCGACACAATGACGAGATTAGATAAAATAACTATCCAATTGTAAAAAAGAATTCTATCGTGCCATCATTGAAATTGGGGATTCCGTGTTCTGCTTTGAAAATGTAACAACAAGTAAATAAACAAACAAACATCATTGAAGTATAGAAAAAAGAAGGTGACACTGGAAAGCGGGCGGGAAAGAAAAGAATGCCTCATGCGGCGGCACAACTTAAATCGCTAAGTAGACATGCACTCCGTTTACCACCCATACACAATATAAATATTTGTAATCGAGAAAAAGAAATTAAATTCGTTCAGAATAAATCAAAAATGTTTTCCAAAATCGTTTTATATTCGGGACACCAGTGTCTCATTGTGCCTGAAAGGGAAAATATCCATATTAAATGTATAAACATAATTATAAGGTCGTTTTGCATAAGTGAATATTTCGCTTCTTGTTCAAAAGCGCCCTAACCAAAACGACCAAAAATTAAAATTGGCATTTTAAGGAAATAATTTCAGTTTTATCATAAATTTTAAATTTTTTATTTAGTTTTATATATTTTTCATTATTTTAATTTTTCTGATATTTTGATTTATTTTGTTTCAATTTTAGAATCTTGTAATGTACAAACTTTTTCTGTATATTTCATTGATGCAATTTAAACGTCTGAGACAAAATCTCCAAAATGAAACAAAGCTCAAAAAGAAAATTTTCGTGATTATTTATTGAAAGTACATCCCTATGAAGCGTGTTTCCTTTGTGCTTCAAAGCTTTTATCCTTAAGCAGTGATTCCCAATCTTTTCCTATTCAACGCCCCCTTAGAGGGCATTTTTCAAAGAAATGTCTGCTAGCCGACATTATTTCACTTCAGTATTTCGAAATGTCATTTAAACGGAATAAAAATAACGTCCTTTCGGGTTCCTTACAATGAGGTTTGAGTTGAAGAGATTTCTTTACCAAGACATTTTGTACCCAAGTCATTTCGCCTTAAACAATTTGAAAACACCATTTGGATGCGCTACCTCGCACTTTGGGAACGACAGTTTTAAGACATCCCTGCTTCACTATTAATGTAGGCAATTTTATCCATGTATTTTATGTTTTTAAAGTATTTGTATTTTTTAATTTTTTCAAATATATTTTACAGAACTGTTATATATTTTATTTATTTATAAAATATCTTCGAAGATCGAAGATCTTCAATCTTCGAGAGGAAAAGTTATAATTGAAAAAACGTCTCTATGAACGTAGCAGATGAAGTTATGAAACATACATAAATGAATGCAATCCTCTTTTACTGAGCTTGTGGAGAGGAAATATTGATATACAGTATATTGAGGGTCGTTCACAATTGACGTCAACCTTTTTTTTTAATAAATTTCAAGCCCTTCCCCCTTCATGTCAACTTTTGCATTTATCACCACTTAACAAAATCGACAACTCGTGTTCCATTGTAGAATACGTGTGTAAATATGTTTCCAAGTGTGAAAAATGAAACTTAAGTAATGAAGAATTAGGTTTAGATAGTGAAGCCATAATTTCTTCGTTATATAAATGGGGTTTTAGGTGTTTAAAATCTAGAAAATTGGAACCAAATAATTTAGAGTCTTTAAATGTAAAAGAATTTGTTTCAAAATACAAAAGAGACTATAAAAAGGATGAGAAAAGTTACAAATTGGAAGGTAAGGATATTTCTATAAGCGAGCGTAGAGAGGCTTACCTAGTTTATAAATAATTTTTTGATTTTGGAAATCAAAAAGAGAAATACTTTCATTCTTTATTATTTATAAACATACCATGGCATTTAGAGTTAGATTTACATTTAGTTAGCGTGTAAAACTTATAAAGATGCTTTTTAAAAGCATTGCCAGATTAATAAAAAAGTTACGGAGTTGAAAAAAAGAAAAGTATATAGAAAAAAATAAAAAGAAGTTTCTAATAAAATATCGAATCAAGATAAATAAAAAGGGGATCACTCTGATGAAAACAAAAGTAAACATCATGATATATCCAGTAGAACAAGTTTGTGAAGATTTGAAAAGCAGCGATGAAGAGTATAGTAAAGATGTTGAAAATCTAGACTCATTTCTTAAATATTTAAAGGAAGAACAACTACGTATTTAATATCAAGGGGGCGTGAGTAGGGTTGGTTAGATGCTGGATTCGATAACTCAAGGTCTTGGGTTCGATTCCGCATCAAGCCTGCTTCCTCATAGTTCGATACAAGCGGCACAATTGTGCCTTCTCGATGAAAACACCCCGGGGTAGCTTTACCTTTACCTTATATATAAGGACATCACATCTTCAATTAAAAGGTCTTTTTTGATAAAGAACAAAATTTTGGATGATGACTCTTTTGTTGATGACTTTAATCCTTTGAGAATGTTATTTTCTGGATCAGCTGGAACAGGTAAGTCATACTTAATAAAATGCTTAATGCTTTATGCAGCTTCGTTGAGTAAAGAATGTGGAAAAACTTGTCATATTGTTTTAGACGCCCCTATGGTGTTGAGTGCTGTTAATATTTCTGGACAAACTATTAATTCTATATTAAAATTGCCAATTAATACAAAAAATGACTTAGAGAATGTTATAGACCAATGACGTCAAACTATTTACAACTATTTCAAATATAAATCTACAGCAAATTCCTCCAGTTGATAGCCCCTTTATTTTTGAGGATAGAAATGCTAAAGATTTAAAGAAAATGACACAATTACCAAGGAAGTTAAGTTATGGTTGCTTTTCACTTTTGAAGAGATGAAAGTCAACAAAAGACAGAAGGAAAAAGACGGTGGTGCATTTCGAATGGTCAAGAGATTAAATGAAGAAGTATTGAAAAGATTATTTAAAAATACGTATGATGTTTTTGCTGTTGATGAATTAATTTGCAAAATTAATAAGTTTCTTTCAAGAAAAGCAAGAGAACGCTTGAAAAGAAGGATAAAGATGTTAACAACTCTTTTGGTCTTGAACCTTTCTTAAAATTATCGTTTGAGACTGTAGAGTGATGCTAAGAAGAAACTTGAATATTTCTACTAAATTGGTAAATGGTTCAATGGGCATTATTGAATTTATTTAACATAAAAACGAAACAATAACAGCCGTTGTTGTTAACTTCCAAAGCATTTCGAGGAAAGTGAAAGTTACTCGTTTTAGACAAAAAATAAAAATATTTGACGGGGCGTATTTTTTTCGGGAACAATTTGCCCTTTCAATTGCTTACTCAATTAAAATTCATAAGTCGCAAGGATTGTCGTTAAGTTCGGTGTTGGTTGACATCGGCACGAGTATATTCTTAGTAGGCCAATCCTATGTCGCAGTATCAAGAGTAACAAGTTTATCTGGTTTGAACTTGACAAACTTTTCTTACAACAAAGAAAAAGTTTCTAATCTAGCTATTTGAGAGTATGCTCGGTCGAGTGAGAATAAGACTGAATATAATTCAAAAAAGATTAAAATTTATTATGAATTAGATGAAGTTCCTTCGTATAAAACAGAACAAAATATAAAAATAAATGAGGAACAAAAAACTTATATAGATGAAAATGTAGAAAAAATACCTGTCATTCCATTGCAAATCAAATCGGAGATAAATGTTTTGTCTGCGTCATCCTCTAATGACGAGATCAAAAATTCAGTTGAAGAAATAGACTTTAATGTAAGGATAGATGCTTTTATGACAAATCCTTAAACTGTTACCTTTGAGTACATAGATTTTTTCCTTCAAAAATATTTTGGTAAAAAGAGAGGGCAAAAATTTTTGGGTTGGAAGCTCTTTCATTTCTTAGAAAAAAGAAAACTTTTACTGTAGGCAAGTATCAATTGCCTTCTTACAACAAAAGAATTATAGGCAATGGAAATTGCTACTTTAGGTCAATTTCTTGGTATCTACACATGTTGACTTTATGGAACGTTATAAATTCAACTTCATGAGTTTCATGGGTTTATCACAGATATCTTTCGAAAAATACATTATTGATATGAGAAATGACGGTAGTTATGGACAAAAAACTGCAATTATGCTGATGAAAATGTTGTAAGAGCTGCTTTGTTCCCATTTATTTGTTAAAACCAGGATGGATATGCTCTGTTATTTCATTACAAAGTGATTTAGTAGCAATGAATTACTAGACTGGTTCTGCTTCATCGCGAAAATTTCTTGTTTCACAGACTTTTTCTGAAACAGATTTTGAAAAGGCTTATTCTTTTCATTTTTTCTCGGTGATTTTAATAAATTTTTTTTATCATTTTTACGAAATTGATGAGGCTTTACGTCGTATGCACTATACCAGTATGTACAATTAACTATATAGATTTTGATGTGAGTAAAAAATGGACTTAAATTTGTGCTCCTAATGTTTATTTCGCATCAACATTAGGTAATGAAAGTTTGTTAAACATATTATTGCAATTAGTTATTTATGAAGGTAAAATATTATATTCATTATTTGAAGACTGATTATTTGCTTAATCCGTTCATATAGTGCTATCATTTAAATAAAACAGTATGATTAGTTTTGGTACCTTTGAAGACGCAATTTTTAGTTTTACTTGCGTATAATATAGTCAATAATCGTATGGTCTTGATAAGTACACTTTCTTGCCTCATGAAGCACGAGTAAGTATGAAATTGAAGAATATTAAAAAGATGCTTCTTGAGTATAATCATTTTTCGACAACATTGGTTTCAACTTGATAGCAATCAATCAAACTATTTATGTGAACGCGCAATTTTGTTTACCTATCGTTTATGCAACTATAGAAGGTTCTCCTTGTAGTTTAAAATAGCTTCTTATAGATAGGCGTTGGGCCAAGCATTATTTCAACTTTATTAATTGAATGATGTATATATTGCCAGGACAATATTTGGAAGGAAAATGGCATGTGGTGCAACTTTAAATTTTAATTATGATGTAAGATAGTATTCGTGTGTGATTTCTTTATCGCACATTGTTCGTATAAATATAACAAATACTCTTCGTTAAAAACAGTAAAATCGTATTTCTCAACTACTTATAAGTTATAAAATAAGCAATGTAACCAATAAAAAAAACGAAGGTTAATTTATAAAAAAATGGAAAAACTAATACTATTTTATAAAAATCTACAAATAAATTTAGATTCTGAGAGTAGAGTCGCTTTATAATTGTGCTGGAAATTGTCACATAATATAGGTAAAAATTTGTCCTAATGAAAGGAGCTTTAGTTTAAAATGCATCCCTTATCTTCTAATTAATGGTATGAAGCACATGGAAAATAAAAACAGTAAAATGGTATTTCTTAAGTACTTATGATATAAGTAATGTATTCTGAAAGCCCATAAAAAATGCTTTAATTTGGTATATCGCAGGATGCATTTTGTTGAGAAATGTGAAAGTTATAAGCGTTTTAATATTTGACTAAGATTTAAGCTAGGAACACTACAAATAAACTAAGCGTACACTAGCCCGATAAAATAAACCACACACGCGTGCTAAAGATGTGGTGAAGCGTATGCGAGATAAGAATTCACTGCGCTCACAAACGCGTAATGCAACACTGGCTTGACGGACACCGGATAATTTTGTCCATTGCAAATTTGAAACTCATTTCTTGGAAAATTTTATCATAGAAACTCTATTCAAAACTAGCATGTAAACGTTTTAATAAGGATAGAAAATCAAAATAAAAGAAAATAACAGTGAAACTTTTTTGACAAGTACAAATAATTAAAATTGAAGAAAGAACAGTATAGATGGCGTTAAAATTAGGTATATTGAAGAAAACATTCAGAGCACAATATTTTAATATGCATATAGCAAATAAACTTTTTAAACTTTTCACACTTTATAGATGCTTTTTTTCTTTTCATCTTGCAAAGATCTTGAGGTTGAAGTCGTGGGTGTTTGTCTTGACAGAAACCATAAAAGGAGAATAAATTTCTGATACCTAAAGGTACTTCTGATATCATTGATCTTGTTCTCATTGATTCCTCTCTCAAAATGAGTGATAGCCTCTGGATAAAAATTTTTCTTGCACTTTCTTTGGTTGAAGGAGTCGCTAGGCGAATTGAATTTGGCAATTATCCAGCTGTTCATTAATCAATACCCTCATGTCTAAATAATTTGAAAAAAGTGCGTGTGTGTCTCCACTTTCTATTAGGTTTGTAAGACCTGTAGGTTCTGAGCATTTTATTAGCAACATCTACCCCTCCTTTGTATTCATTATAAGATAATCAGCTCTCGGGTTTAGAATGAATGTCGCTAACTCCTGCAGTTTTATGTAGGATAAAATATGCACATTACACACTTTGAAATTTTTAGAAGCATGCTTTCTTGGTAAGTAGGCAGTCAAAGAAGCAAATTTTGTGTAAATTATTCTACACTCACATTCACATAATTTTAATTCTTTGAGATAAGGTGGCCTGAATATAAGAGGAACAAATCTTCTCTTGGCCATAACTGTTCCAAATAAAGAAATATTTTGGCCATGACACCAGATGACAAGTTCATGGCTGGTGAAAAATCGATCTGTGTGTACTCCACAGCACTTTTATATGTTACTATCTTTTATCAAACGTTTACACACATTCAAGATTTTCCGGAGGGGGGGGGGGCTTTTGCCCGGACCGCAGAGTAAACTTATCTCACCCCAAGCTTGCTCTCAAGAAAGGATTTCCCGAACTTGAAAACAAATCCGAAACCTTTACTTTTTGATCTCCATTTTGTTCAATACTAATCAAGGCACCGAAGTAGGCTAAAAGATGACTGACTGTGAAGTTTTTATAGCAATGGAGCAAACTCAAATACTTAGGACTTTCGAATCTAAAATAAAAATTGAAAATCGACTCAAAGGCAAAATAAACAGAAACTTTGTAAGAGACACACGTTCGTCAAATGGGCACAAAAAGTCTCCCTCTGTCCAATAGAATCATTTTTTCATAAGTGTTCTTTTTTGTCATCTTTTAAGTTTTAATATATTTTGGAGATCTCTAATTTTTTAAATATTAGAAATTAAAAAAATTACACACCGCATTCCTATAAATTTTCTAATATAGGAAATCAATAAAGCTTTACCAATTTCTAATTGATTGCGAAAAAAAATATTGTGCCTGAAGTAGAATAAATTTTTATTACAATTACTACACAAAACAAAAAGGGCATTGATCGCAACCACCTGAAACCTTACATATCCACCGAGCATATTTTAGCACCCATACCAATAAAAAAGAGTTGATTTTTGAAGATTTTGTTCTATAACTAAAAAATATGGAAGAAAAGGGCTATTTTAATGAAAAAAGCTTATATGCAATACAAGTACATATTTTAAAAAAACCAAGCGCACACGTTTTGTATCATACTACAAAACAACCCTCATTTACACAAAAAAATGCGGTTAAATTATTACTTGAAATTTGAATTAATTTTAGAGTCATCGAATATATGTCGAAAAAAAGTTTGAATAGAGTTAGACTATTTTGTCTTTCTAGCCCGTCCTTTGGGTCCATAAGGTCAATAACATCTTTTATGTAGATTCTTTCTGCTCTTCCCAAGAATATTCAGTTCGATCGGGAGCAACCAGGGATTGATCAGTAATAGTAAAGTCACTCTCAGAGCTGTAGGATGAAGTTTGTGATGTAGTCGCAAACTTTCTTTTGAGGACTCACGATAGGAAGAGATTGTAGGCACGAGAAGGATAAATCAGGGCAATCGAAAGCGAATGATGAAGGCAGAAATTGGAAAGATATATTTATCAAAGAATACTTTATGTTCGTAGATTTTTCCCAGTTGTCAAGTTTATCGATGTAGCAAACGTGAATGATAACATATATAATATAAATCATGGATTATTTGTTTTTTACAGATATGTCTTCGACATTTTACCCATTTAGATTCACACTTGTTTTCAGATTTCTCGCATAAATAACATCTACCTCTTTTTCGTTTGACTTGGTCTTCATTTAGAAAAGTATAAGAGGGAGTGTTCTTCACTTTCTCAACTAATATTTTTGAACTAATATGCCTTGGAAGAATTTCTTTTCTTTCAATATGTTCCTTAGCTAGCTGCTTACCAAGTGAATCAAGAAATAACCTTCTTTTGTAGAGACAATTTTTTTGCCAGTTGGAATTAATTTCGGTGAAAAGAATGTAAGCATTAAATGCTGAAATATCAAGAATATTGTAAAAAACCGCTACTGGCCAACGATTTGTTTGACGACTCGCTGTGTAAAATGATACCATCTGATCGAACGTATCGACACCTCCTTTGGTTTTGTTGTAGTCATCAATAATTCTTGGTATTTTTTTTCTGTATCCAAAACCTCATTTGAACGATGAAAAGTACTCTGGAGAATTACGGTCTTGTTTCTTTTAGACAAATAAAAAACTAAAGTTGTCTCTTCAGTGAACAAAAACTTGGAACTGTATTTTTGCCGTTTCTAAAAACAAAAAAAACTAATGAAAAAATCAATGTAAACATTACCTTGTGTGATCCAAAATTTCAGGCAATGACACCTTGTTTTTTCTCATAGTTCCAATGGAAGTCAAGCTTGAATGGAGCTCTACCACGAAAAGCTTTTAGCTGTTCATCAAAAGTTATGAAAAAGTTCAAGTTATATAGTCTTTCGGATATTGAACTCCATTCGTTCCACAACTCTCTGATTGGGGCAAACTTATCTTCATTTTTTCTGCTTCTTCTTGTAGAAAAATAATCAAACCTAAGACTTGAACAGATACTTTCAAAGCGATGCCTTGACATTATAGCTGCGAAAATTGGCCTTCCATTCTCACAACTCCAAAGATTTTTTGAAGCCTCATTTTTGGATTTGTATACTCCCAGTAAGATTAAAACTCATAAAAAAAAAAGCATTCAGCTCAATATCATCTAAATCAATCCACTTTTCTCCATAAATATCTTGCTCTTTTTTGTTGGTATTTTTAATAATGATTCTTTTAATTTTTTGAGGAAAAAAAACAAGCAACGAAGATATTTCATCATTGATTCTTGAAACAGCGTAACGTGTAGGTCCACGTACACTTTGAACAATGTTAGCCCCAGGACGCCTTCCACACAAGGACAAAGGCAGAGTACTCCATTCAATTTTATTATCTTTGGATACTTCCACTGAGTTCTCCTCTTCAGTAAGGCTTCCAGCACTTTCAGATGAACTTGATTCCACATATGAAATGTTATCTTCACTTTCAGAAGCACAATCAGATACTGATGTGTTTGTTTCATTGTCATTGTAAATGATTTTTGATTTAGGAATGTGAAAAACAATTATTGGGTTCGACATTTTATTTATGTAAAACTATTTTATATAATAAAACAAATATGGCTTCAAGGCAACAAAAAACCTAAATAAAACATTCTTAAAACATAAAATTGTTATACTCTTTACAACAGTTAAAGATATATCTTCTTCTAAAGAGCTCCCAACAAGAGGATGATTACAATTTTCGGTCCCTTCAAGAGAAGATCGTGTATTTTTTATATGCATTGTATTTATGTGTGCTGTATATAAAATTACAAACATAATACTCGCCTTTTATATATCTAATGTTCTATGTCAATACTTCATGCGTGAGAATATATACAGATATTTTAGAAGGCGAAGGAAGGAGTGGTTTGGTCATTTAAAAATCATACATAATATAAGAAAAGGTGTGATATATCATCAGAGGTAAATGAGAAAATTAGTAGAATAATTTATAGAAAAATAGTGTTTTTCTGTTTTCAGTAATAATTCTCAAATATAATGAAGATCTTAAATTTATGACCTATAACTATAACTTTCAATTTTCGACACACACACACACACACACACACACACACACACACACACACACACACACACACACACACACACACACACACACACACACACACACACACACACACACACACACACACACACACACACACACACACACACACACACACACACACACACACACACACACACACACACACACACACACACACACACACACACACACACACACACACACACACACACACACACACACACACACACACACACACACACACACACACACACACACACACACACACACACACACACACACACACACACACACACACACACACACACACACACACACACACACACACACACACACACACACACACACACACACACACACACACACACACACACACACACACACACACACACACACACACACACACACACACACACACACACACACACACACACACACACACACACACACACACACACACACACACACACACACACACACACACACACACACACACACACACACACACACACACACACACACACACACACACACACACACACACACACACACACACACACACACACACACACACACACACACACACACACACACACACACACACACACACACACACACACACACACACACACACACACACACACACACACACACACACACACACACACACACACACACACACACACACACACACACACACACACACACACACACACACACACACACACACACACACACACACACACACACACACACACACACACACACACACACACACACACACACACACACACACACACACACACACACACACACACACACACACACACACACACACACACACACACACACACACACACACACACACACACACACACACACACACACACACACACACACACACACACACACACACACACACACACACACACACACACACACACACACACACACACACACACACACACACACACACACACACACACACACACACACACACACACACACACACACACACACACACACACACACACACACACACACACACACACACACACACACACACACACACACACACACACACACACACACACACACACACACACACACACACACACACACACACACACACACACACACACACACACACACACACACACACACACACACACACACACACACACACACACACACACAAAATATCCCGTGGTGGAATTTTCAGTGGTGGAATTTTCCGTGGTGGAATTTTCAGTAGTAGAATTTACCTAGAACCGAGTATTCTACGATAATTAAACTTTAAGTTTTCCAAATAAAAGTGTATGGATTAGAATCAAAAATAATAAAAAATCTAAAAATTGGCTAAAAAAATTAAAATCTATAAAAAATTAAAATAATTTTGAAAAAATTCTTAAATTTGATTTCTCAAGGTCGCTTTTTCCGTTGTTCTGTCAAATGTCCCTTTTTACAATTCTTCATTCTCTAAATGTTCGCTGGACAACTACAAATTTGGGATATTCTGTCGTTTCGACATTCTTACGTGCTGATTTAAAATGCTATATTCTCTTTTAGTATAATGAAGTTGTTCTTGGTATAAAAATTTGGGTAGTAGATTAGTGTAATTTTAGTCTATCTTTAAAATTCAAGAGAAAAAGGCCATCATAGAGGATGAAAGAGACAAATTCTTTGGAAAATATTTGCTGCGTTCTAAGAATATGTGTGAAATAGTTGTAATTTATTTACATGCACTACACTTTTTATAATGAGGTTTTTTCAAAGAAATTTGTCGGCCATAGAAAAGAAGACAAATTATTAAATGTTTCCTCTTGTGCGAGCTAAACACTCCACATTTCAAAGTCTACACATATAAAAATTACCTGTTGAATTAAATTCATAAACAATATTCCTTGCACGCATTGATTGACTTTCGAAAGAGAGCAAATTCAAAATTGGTGCACGAAATTATTTTTTTATTATTTTCTCAATTGATTTTATAGTATATACTTATAATTCTGCTTATCTTTTGAAATTAATAAAATTTTGTAAAAAAAGTCAAAAAAGTGAGAATTTTTTTTCGAAAAATTGAACTTCATGTTTTAAGGCTAAATTTGGTATGTTAGGTTCCAATGAAGTCAATGACAATATTAAATCTCTTCTATCAATAAAATGTAGTCGGTTTGGATTTTTTGAATGTATACCAAAAAATTAAAAATAAATTCTATTTTAATCACTTTTAAACCTGATTCAACCATTTCAACCATTTGATGGACTCCAAATTTCAAATATCCTTATATGGACCCCTTTTAAAAACGAGCATTTGGGAAAGTAAATTAAGTTTTTGACTTGTTCATAAAAATGGTGTTGATTTGATAGAAATTTTATAACAAAAAATTGAAACTTTGTTGACATAAAAAACAAAGTTTTAGTGGACATATGAGGAAATTTCAATTTAACGAAAAAGAAGAGGAATCCAAGAGCAATTTCGTTGTTTGTTGAAAATCCATCATTCTTCAAAATATTTGTCACCTGATTGACAATCTTTGCTTGCTCATTGGATATTTTTTGTTTTCTCAAATAATATCATTTATCTTAATAAGTAAAGAAAATGCTTAACTGTAAAAATAAATTATTTTAACTTGTTAAATGAGCAATAGTGGTGTAATTTTTATACTCTAACATTTTCATCGCAATGTCCTTTGAAAACTGTACATTTCAATGTTTTTGTAACTTTTAATATTAAGAAAAGCGCGTTTGTTTTCAAAATCATATAAATCAAGTTATGCTTTTATAGTTTTGTTATCCTACTCATTAAGATTTTGACATTTAAAAAGGTGAATTGTTTAATATAAAAATATAGAGAGAAAGAATAATAAAATATTGAACAATTGACGTTGTTAAATTTCAGAGTAGTTTATTTATTAAACACTCATAATTTACTGATAAATAATTTAAAACAAAAAATTTCATTATTTTCAAAATAAATTTCTTTATAAAATAATAATCAATTTTATAAATCTAATCATTGTAATATACTTTATTATATCGAAATATCCTTTTAACGAAATAAAAATAACGTTCTTTCGGGTTGCGTACAAAGAGGTTTGAGTTTAAGAGATATCTTTACCAAGACATTTCATAACCAAGTCATTTGGTACCTAAATTCGTCATTTCGCACCCAAAAGTTTGAAAAATGGGTATAAAATATCTCGGGTACGAAGCGTCTTATTTACGAAATTAACGGCAGCCCATTAATAAAGCTATTGTTACAAAATTGTTCCCGCCTTTCCTGAGTTAATCTCAAAATTGTTTCGCATCTAAAAATCACAAGTTGTGCCATCACTTAAAAAATGAAAAAAAATATTTAAAAAAAAAATAAAAAATTTAACTTACTAAATTTCCTAGTTAACGTTGAGAACACGTGCAGATGTTGGTCTTGCATTTGCAATCGCACTGATGCGGAACTTCTCGATTAATTTTTGGTTATAATATCAGCATCAAATGGAGAAAATTTGCAAATAATACTTTTTTCCTTTTCAATAATTTTTTTTATTTTTAGTTGTTATCGATTTGTGTGGACCCTTGGCCGCTTGCTTATTTTGATTTTTAACAAAGCAGTTATGAGCTAACTAAGTAAATCCCCACTAACCAACTTTCTTCTTTCATATCGTTTTTGCTATTGAAACTCTTCCTTTTTTATAACAGATATTTTAAAACTATACCAAATGGGAACACGAGATTTCGTAGACAAGTATAAAATTAACATTTTCACTATTAAATTTATATTTCGAAGGAATTCTCTTTCTACCTCATGTTTCTTTGGGTGATGACAAAATCAAATTTCCCCTTCATCTTTTATCGCATTCAAATTATTTTTTAGGGAAACTTGAATTACTGTGCAATTTTTTTAAAAGAGTCATATAGAAAAATATTTAATTTTAAGTTTATTCTTATTGACCGAATCACAAGATTCTGACGACACACAATTTCTTTAATATTATATGTTTTATAATAATATTTAACAAAATCACGAGATTCGATGCAGGGCCGGCCTTAGGCCACTGCAACCTATGCGGCCGCAGTGGGCCCCGCGCTTCTCATTTTTCACTTTGATGATATTTTGTATGATTTCGCTAAATGCAAGGTTCGCAAAGTAAAGTAACTTTGATCGTCATTTTGTGTTAATGAAAAATTATAAAACAAATCCCTTTTCTTTTTTCAAAATCTTATTTCTCACTTTTAATCTTTTTTCCTACCCACACTGGGCCCTGCGCAATCCATTTTGCATAGGGCCCCGCGAAATCTAGGGCCGGCCCTGATTCGATGGACAAAGAATTTATCTAAAGTAGTATACTTAATATTAAAAATTTTAAGTTTTACAGTTGTTGACATAAACACGAGATTTCGTCGACAAATAATTTCTTTTTCCAAATATAAATTTAATTATATAAAAAGATGAGCTAAGTAAGAATAAAAAATTGATTTAAAAATTGAGCTAAGTAAGTAATTAATAAACTAAAAATAAAACAATTTTTTCCCTCGCAGGACGAACTATGGCTTTTTACTCCACATGACATTTGACTTCGTTTTTCGAAGAGAAAAACATACGAAACGAAATATAAATATATTATGTAATTTTTATTTAGACTATTTTTCATTCGAAGAAAAAAAATTTTTTTTGATTGACTGATTCAATTTTTTTCTAAAGTTTTTTTAAATGAAATACATATAACTTAACGCCAAAAATTTTTAAAAACCAAAATAAAAAAATTTCCATTAGAAAAACTAAACTAATTTGGAAAAATAAGTTTCCATAAAAAGAAATCAACTTTAGTAAAGTTATGTAAAGTTTTCAAAATATTGAAAATTATATGTTCAAAAGAAAAATCTCTAGGATTCATTACGCATAATTGGTGAAGGCAAATCAAAAAGACTTAGGATCTTCTTATGGAGCAAACGAGTCTAATCTAGAAGGTATACTGTCTTGGGCTAGTCAGTCTATGTTTTAGTAAAAGTTAAATGTTTTCTTCGAGAATCGACATGTGTATGAAATTTCTCTATAAATATATCAACAATGAGAAAAAAACTAGAAAAATATATAAAATTTATTCACATGAAGGACATATTAACTTTGTATGAGTCTTACAGATAAACTTTTTGCAAATGTCACATCTTCTCGTGCCTCTACTTTTTAGCTTGCAGTCTTCTACAGAGCAAAATCCACCGTAAGATTGAGGTTCATTTCTGTAAAAAGTAGTTTCGACTCCGAAAAAAGACAAAATATTTCTTCTTATTTTACTCATGCTAGAACTGTTTGATCTGAAACGCATAAATTCCTCAGTCAAACTTAAACACAAATGTCTAATAAAGTGTTTTCTTCCACCTCTTTTTATACTTGGAAATAAGCTAGAGTCATTTTAGAGCATATTATCCAACTATTCAGTGCTGATATATCCAAATAATTGGTAAAAAATGGCCTCCATAGGCCGCCTCCTACTTGGTCTATATGACGTATCAACATCTTATTTGCAGTATCGACGCCCCTTTGTACTTATTATACATAATAATTGTTTCTGGTTTGTTATACTCTCGAGTATATTTTATTTCTAGATTTTATCTCACTCATGTGTTGACTCGACATAATATAAACAAACTTAAAAAATTTTTACCATGTTTTCTTGGTATCTAGGCTGTAAGAGAGGCGTTAAAAGCTTAAAGAAATCTGCTTTCACACTCATTCAGTCTCAGACCTTTCATATGTTCAGGACGAAAAAAATGTAGCATGAAGGTTTATTTGACCTAACAGTTCTCAATATCGCAATATCATTTTTTTAGCCCATTCACAAAGTTCATAGGACATGAAAAAGCTGTCAACTAGTATTCCTGTGCCATTGGGAAAATCAATACTTTCTATAAGTCTCTTTACTATAGAATTACCGCTAAAATAAGCAGGTTCGCTGAGTCTGTTACATAAATTTCAGGCTGTAAAAGGTAGAAAGATTTTGAGTCGTTACAATGATATACCTTTATCCCGTAATGACCGGGTTTAGACGCATCATAAATTTTGAGTAAACATCCACCTCGGAATTTAACGAGTTGCTCATCAATTGTAATGTATTCATTCGGACAGTAATACTTTGCAAACACTTTACAAAAATGTTCTTGTAAAAACCGAACTTTGCATATTTTATCACTTAGATTGACTGTTGTTTTGAAATCAAATCTAATATAGGTATTGATTAGAACAAACATATCGCGAGTGATTGATGCAATCAAAAAAGGTTCACCAAACTTGTCAGAAAACACTGATCGACACGTTGATTTCTTGACTGTCCCATGTAAAGCATGCATCCTAAATATGCAGGAGATGGTGAATACTGAACTTTTCATAGCAATACTTTAAATTTTGATGCCGAGAAGTTTCCCCACTACAAAGTAAATAATATAAGTAATGGAAAGCAGAAAAAGTCAAATATATTTTAAAACGACTCTCTAATAGACCACTCTTTCAAATATACAACAACACATTTTGAGGTTATAATTTGTACAAACCGAAAATATGGTGATAAATTATATGCACATACACAAAGTTATATACTTGTCACACAAATATCAAGTTACCTAGTCGGAGTTTGTCACGAAACACAAAGGTAAAAAGAATACAAGTACTTTTGACAGCTAACCTCCTCTCTTCTTTCTCTCATATTATATCTTGATATAAGATACAAGAATAAATACAATAGGTGCCGGGTCAAAACTCCTGAAAACCAAAACGCCCGAAACCAAAACTCCCGAAAACCAAAACCCCGAATACCAAAACGCCCGAAAATAATAATTCGGGCGCTTCTATTTTTTAAAGTTTATTCTATTTGGACAATTTTTAAAGCAGTCAATTTGACACGAAATGATAGTGATCAATTTGACTTGAAAGATAAAAGTGATCATACAAAAATACATTATTTCTTTGGTTTGAAAAACAATTAAGCTACCGATTTAAACGGAAAATCAGTTTGAAACCAGAAAAGATGTGACTAATTTAAACAGGAAAACAAGAATATAAATATTTTCTGATTTTGGTTCAAAATTTCAGGAGTATTTCGATTCGAAAAGATTGATCAATTAGAAATCTTGTATCTGTTATTTATGCATGTGAAACAACAAAGTGTTAAATTGAACATATTCTTAGAAATAAATATAAGATAATAATTGGAAAAAAGCATAGATACATGAAAAAATCTTAAATTTTTAAAGGTTTTTTTGTAGATTCAAGTTTCAGACGTCCTTGTATCGGGTGTTTTGGTATCAGGCGTTTTGGTTTCAGGTGTTTTGACTCGAATTCAATACAATAGACATACATTTTGCTTGATATACGTATCATCTAATCTCTTTGTCTTATTGTGACAATCTTCTAGAACTCCAAGTTTATATATTATATCTATTTATATCACACAAAATATTTTTAACCCTCAGAATTATACCCACGGAAACTATAAGAGCCAACGGAGATATTTCGGTCATCTTTATGTCACTAGATACACATATAACACATAACTTATATACGAATGTAGCATACTATAGAATTCCGCAATATTATTTCATAATTGATTATTTGTATTACAGATCGTCACAAAAAAACAAAGTTTTTCTAGGGAACATAACTTTTTGATGAATTTTCATTTGTATAACTATAAGGCATTTGATTATAAAACCAATCATGTACTGCAAAACATAATACGTTATCATTCAAAAAGTCATTTCAATATATATTTGACATATAACATTGGAGAAAAAAGCTTACTTAAAGTTAAATTTCATATGAGCCATGGTACACTAGAATATGTTTTGGATCAAACTGTCAGTGAAAAAAACTTGAAAATAGAGAAAGGAGAAGTCAATAATTTCGCTCCGTTTCTAGGACCAGGAGGATGCGTTGTAATGTCTCTGATATTACGGCGTGAAGGCCGACCTTTGTTAGACCTCTTGGGTGTGCCAGAAATACTCTGTTTTATCGGGGGCAATAAGAGAGTCTGAGGTATATCCCCTTGAATATCAGTAGAAGTATAGTACTATAATCGGAAACATATGTAGAACTTGAAGTTAAGTCACTATCAGACGAGCTCATATTCGAAGAACCGAATCAAAAGTGGGAGAGAAGGAAACAAAGAATATAGAATGTAAGTTTTGAGAGTGAATACGTCAACAAATTTTTTATGTTATGATTTCTTCTCTTCAACAAAATGTAAAACACAATTGGGATATCCCAATAGCAATATAATGAAGTTCGTCATCTTCTTTCATATAATGATCATCATGCGTTGTACTATGATTCATAGAAACCATTTGTTTCATTTGTTCATTTAGTTGGAGAAAAGGATAATCACTAATACGTCAATTTTCAATACTTACATATCACAAGTATAATTCATTCACACTGTTTTCAATTTTACATTCAGTATCCATTTATATGAAAGACGTCATTTTTTGAGAAACTAAAACTGATAGTATAAGATGAATATGACACAAGTTCAGAAGTTGAAGTTCACGGCATAACTTCTTGATCTTGAAGTTTTTAAAATATGACGTTTAGAAATTATGATTTGCACAGAAAATACTATCACAAGTTGATATCTAAAGTTGGTTGAATCACATCTTCGAACTTTCACCTGTTCCAATCACGATCTAACAATGCTTATGCATCATAGTTCAACACAAGCGCCATAAAAGTATTTTCTTGATGAAAAGATGCTGTGTATCTTCATTAATTTGAACAAATCATGAATTGATAACTTTTAGAATTCACTAAAAAAACTTAACGCCACCTGGAATAAAAATAAATTATGCAAAGAAAGAATTTGACTCAATCATTATCAAATTCATCAAATTAGCCTTCTAAAAAACTCAAAAAGAGTTGTAAAATAAAACAAAAAGAAAGGATGGAAAACACGATAGAAAAAAATTGTAACAAATATTATAAAGATATAATAAAAGGATTTTTTCCTATTGCAAAAAAATTTGAAGACATTTAATCTTCTTATGGAGTTTTTTACCAATAGATCGTCCTACGCGTTTTGTAAAAATTGTCGTCCTGCGAGGGCTATTAAATATTATAAATAAATTTTTTACAAAATTTATTTTTTTTCCAATTAAAATTTTTGTTGAAAAAATTGTTTTGAAAAAAATATAATATTATTTTTTATAAAATTTTAAATTTATAAAAGCAATTTTATATAAATTCATTTTTATAGAAAAATAAAGATTTTTTCCAAGTTAATTTTTAATAACATTTAAAATCTACACAAAGAATTTTTTGTAAATAAGTTTTTATGCAAAAAAATAATTAAATTCCATGTTACAAATTGTTTATAGGGCCAAAGAATATAAAATAAAATGTTAATTGGTCAAGCGTCATGCAATGTAGTGTCGCAGTATGATGACGATAGTGCCTGATCAAAACGTCCGAAAACCAAAACGTCTGAAAATCAAAAAAGAAATTTTAATCTTTTTTTCTAGTCATTCTGCTTATACGTCGCCGTTTCCAAATATAATAATACTATGAGAGCTAAGAAAAAAAATTGTTTTAGAAATTTTTGTGATTGAAGTGATCGGATAGTAAAGGAATACCCAAAATATTCATATTTATATTAATTGATAAAGTAACTTTTTTCTTCATATGTAACTATCACTAATTTATATTGATCAAATGGAATTTTGAAAACAAGAGGTAAATAATGGAATTATTATGGTTAAACATATTTATGCATTTTCTATGCCAACTTCAAATTAAAATAAAGAAACCTGTATCTTCAATTCCCCAAAATTACTTTCATAATTTAAAAAAAGTTTAAGATATGCCAATTAGAAGGTGACAGATCATTAGTCAGTAAATTAGCTATCTCGATAGGACATCCATCATTTTGGCTACAAATTCGTTATCGACTCGTAGTCTCTACGTCATTTATTCTATATCTTATACTACAGTATGTAATTTTGCTATTCATCATATGATCCTTTCTTGGTAGCTCTTTTTTCATCACAAATTTATTTTCTGCAATCTGTGTTTGAAATTGTTTAAGGATTTATCTTGAACAGATTTTACCCGCTCCCAAAACATTCTGATTAGCCGTGATTTAACTATTTGTCTACAAATGTAGACAAGCGTTGTTAAAATCTTAAAAAAATTTTTTGCAAACTTTCAGCACATGTGATTTCATGACGATTTATAAACATTATATATCTTTCTGACTAAGTTAATATAAAAATTATGATCAGCATTTTTATATTTGCACATTTATCCTATTTTGCCCAAATGTATACATGTGGAGACTAATGTATTTTTCAATTTTTTACATCAATATTATTTTTTAGTTATTTTTTTAAAGTCTGGTAATAATTTTGATTCTTTGCTCAAGTTTTTAAAATGGAAAGAGGTAAGGAACTCAAATATTTTAAAGAATATATTTTGTTCGAAGATGATTTTGAGGTAACTTCAGAAGAAGAAATATATTATACATGCAGCTCACAAAACTTTGAAATAAATGAAGAAGAAAAACATCTCTATGAGATTGAATCTGAGTTATATAATTGGAGTGATGGGGAAAAGTTTTCCAATGAAAGCGATGACAAATGCTCTCAAAATAACAATTACGAAGTTGAAAACTCTCACTCTCTAAAAATTAAAATAAGAAAAAGCCAAATCAAAATTTCATTTCAAAATCATGCACTAAATAGACAACAAATGTTCCACCTGTGAAATTTATCCCAAGAAATATTGTGACATCTGTTGATTCGAGAACAACTCATTGCCCTAAATCTGAGCTTGATTCTTTTTTATGTTTTTTTGAAGAAGCTAAGTGCCGAAGTTAACAAACAGAAGATTACGGGCCAAAGAATAAAATTTTTAAGTTTTTCGATTTATTACGACATTGTTGCATTCGATTACGTCGTATTCGAGCGTCTGTTTTTTCAATGCTTAATTTTTTGATTGCTCTGAATCGGAAAGAACGAGAAAAAGAAGAGAATCTTGCTGCCGTTAGAGATGTATTGAACGTGTTTCTTCATAACATTAGAAAGTATTACATTCCATCTGCTTCCCTGACTATAGACGAGCAAGTGTATCCTTTCAAAGGCTACATCCCGGGAAGGGCTTACATGTCGTCGAAAGCAGGTAAATATGGAATAAAGAAATTTTGGCTTTGTGATGCAGAAAATGGTTATGAGTTAAATGCAATTCTTTATTCAGGCAAAGAAAAGGAACGACAAGTAGGTCCGATATGGCTTATTAGAAACATCTTTTAAAAAAGGGTCTCACAGTAACAATAATGTCGAACAAAAAAGAAATTTCTGATGTACTAAAATCGACAAAAAATGTTGATTTATTCAAAACAAGACTTTTATGGGAAGAAATTAAGAGAATAATGTTGTTATCATATTGTCGTAAAAGAATAAAAAGTTCTTCTAATGTCAAGTTGCCACGTGAAAAACGAAATATCTAATAGAGTAGATTTAAAACCTCAAGCAATTCTCCATTATAATACAAATAAAGGAGGAGTTGATTTATCAGATTTAAAATTGAAGATTTACATGCAAAAGAAAAGCCAGAAGATACCTTCTGGTTTACTTTTTCAATATGATTGACCTAATGTGTGTCAATTACTTCATTTAATTGGAGAAAAATAGAAAAACTTACTGAAGAATATGTCTTCTGAAACTACTAACAGAATAATTAGCTAAACAATTTATTTTTGAAAGAACCAACAACTTGAAAATTTCTCGAATGGCAAAAATAAGTCAGATTTTCTTCAATATGGAATGGTAAAAATTTAGAAATTCAAAAAAATATTTCTACCTCTTAAAAATGTCAACATCCAGGTTGTAGAAAATCAACAAGAACTTCTGTTTGAAACTTCCTGAACTTTCTGTTCTCAACCCGAAACAACCAAAATTTCATGCGTTGATTGATAATAAATTTCTTATTTTCAAAGGTATTGTATATTAAGTAAAATAAAAGATATAAATTAATGACGTAATATTTTTTCATAAAATGGATACATAATTTTAATCAATATAAAGTTTTTGTCATCATTGAAAAAGAAAATGTACAAAAACACAATTGACACCACTATCTACATATGTAGACTTATAGGTAAAATGTGCTGGCTGATTTGCTGTGTAAATTAGGGAGAATGTTCTTTATGATCTTAGGCTTTTTTATCAGTACCGTGTACTTTACTATTATCATGTGATATGAACAGATACTCAGCTTGAATATTTGTCAACCAATCCAAGTTCAAAAGTTCTTTTTCTGATGAAATCATTTGTGATGTTCATTGTTGAATTACAAAAGTCTCTTTTATACATCATAAAGGACAACTTGTGGAAAAATGTACTATTTCATATATTAATCGTCCACAAATCATACTTCAAAGTTCATAGTATTATCATAGTTAGTTGTCAATGTTCATACAACAAAATTTTAAATGTTCAATGAATTTACTGTTTTTAGACTCTTAATGATAGAAAATCGTAATGTGGATGAGTGGGTTTGAAATGTGACATAAAGATTTTCAACACTGAGCAAAATAAATTGATTAGAGGATGTTCTTCGGTGTCAGATTGGAGAGTCTATTTGAATTGTACAACTTGCAAAGGTCAGTTATATAACACATTGTGTTTGACAATATACTTACAAGGTGTACATCTTTGCAAACAGAACAAGGTCTACCTCAAAAAACACAAAAATAAGGCCTGTAGTCGAAAAAAAATGATCAATCATTTGTTCAATACATTACAACATGCATTACTATTTTTAGCCCCACGTGCAAAATTAGGCATATATGAGTTTTTCTTGTAAACATGTGATATCTGTTTGCAGGTATCTAAAATTTCATTCAAAATTTCTGAAAACCAACTACCAAAATCCCCCTTACCAAATCTCCGAAACAAAGATCCCTTACTAAAGTTATTGATAACACAAAAATCCCCAAAGTTTAATAAAATAAAATTTGAAAACTTATTTCGCAAAACTTTTATCTCCTATGACCAAAATATCCATTATTAAAAAAAGTCGCGGATAACTAGTCTCCAATAACGAATAGACTTACAAATTTATAAGTTCACCTGTTTTTCTAAATTTTAGCGTGTTTCATTTTTTAGATATATTGATAGAGAATTAAAGATCTATACAGAGGTGATAAATTATTTAAAATAAATAAGTTTACATAATTTTTAATGTTTTTTCTCCTTACTTGTTAAAATGTTTATAACGTCGCCGTTCAAAAATCCCCCTCACAAATCTCCTATTCAAAAATCTGCTCTTCAGAAATCCTACTTTCAAATTCCGCTTCAGAAATCCCCCTATCAAAAATGCAACTTTCTTTTTTTCTCAAAGTCAAAGAAATTTATACAAAAAAAAGTTTAAAATTGTTTCATATTCTTTTGGATGGTACCAAGTCAAAATCGCCGATAACTAAAATCCCCTCTACCAAAATTCCGGAAAACCAAAAATTTTAAAAATTAATTGTAGAAAAATTTAATTGTAGAAAATTGGCTGAATCATATCCCTTCAAATTTTGTGACTTTTTCTAAAATCGCTAGCTGCATCTTTTATTAAATTTTTTCTGCTTGATGAAAATGGTATCAAAAGATGGAGGTAACAAAATCCGCCGAAAACCAAAATTTTTGAAAGCCAAAATTTTTACAACCAAAATCCCCTCAACCAAATCTCTGAAACAAAGATCTCAGATAATTAAAATTATTGATATCAAAACTTCAAAAATCTACTAAACTAAAATTTGAAAACTTATTTTGGAAAACGTTTATCTCCAATAATCAAAATATCTAAAAGAAGTTTCCTAAACCAAAATATACGAAACGAAAGTCCCTGATAAAGAATGGATTTATATGTTTATAATTTTACCTTTTTTTCTAAATTTTAGAGTGTTTCATTTTTTAGATATATTGACACCGAATTTCAAATCCATAAAAAAGTGACATATCTTTTTAAATAAATAATTTCACATAATTTTAATGCTTTTCCTCCTTACTTGAGAAAATGTTTCTAATAAATGCATGAGTCTAAAAGGTTGTAGAGTGTATTACCTTTTTGCCCAGCCGTAAGTCACAGAGCAAATCCTTAACTCTTGAAAACTACGAAAATTTAGAAATTCTTCTCTCAAGCTTAAATGAGTTCATATAACGAATAACTAAAAGGATTTTAATATGAGGCTTTTGTCCGCGGAAGATTTTGTCCTGCCCCGAGTAGATTAAGTCGTTCTTTCAAAGCCCAACTTATTAGAAAGAAGTATTTTATTTGATTAGTTATTTAGTAAGTCTATTATACTAAAGCAGGATTATGCAAATTTTTTAACCTGTCGACCCCTTCATAGAACATTTGTCTTCATATCGACCCCCACCCCACATAGAAATCTTTCATAAAAACATTAATCAAAGTCCAACAATTAAAAGAAAAAATACAAACCAAAAATGTTTCATATATCCTATAATATACAATGTCCTAAGCTATAGTAAAATGAGATTTATTACTACAATAGGGTAAAAAAGCGGGGCCCGGAGGAAAGCCCCCCGGACAACCCCTCCCTCCCCCTGACAAAATCCCCCCCCCCCTAGACAAATTCCCCCTGACAAAAGCCCATGTTATTATAATTATTATTATGATCTATACTAGGATAAGCCTGTTCGTCTCGAGCGAAAGTCCCAAAAATCTAGGTCCACTTAAAGATCATTAGTAAAATTCTAGGTCCAGTTAAAGATCATTGGTACTGTGATTCTAGGTCCTTTTAAAGATCATTGGTACTCCCGTGATTATAGATCCTGTTAAAGATCATTGGTACCAATTCTAGGTCCAGTTAAAGATCATTGGTACCGCGTGATTCTAGGTCCTGTTAAAGATCATTGGTACCAATTCTAGGTCCAGTTAAAGATCATTGGTACCGCGTGATTCTAGGTCCTGTTAAAGATCATTGGTACCCTCATGATTCTATGTCCTCTTAAAAATCATTGTTACCACCGTGATTCTAGGTCCTGTTAAAGATCATTCGTATCACCCTGATTCTAGGTCCAGTTAAAGATCATTGGTACCACCCTGATTCTAGGTCCAGTTAAAGATCATTGGTACCACCCTGATTCTAGGTCCTGTTAAAGATAATTGGTACCACCCTGATTCTAGGTCCAGGTAAAGATCATTCGTACCCTCATGATTCTAGGTCCTCTTAAAATCATTGGTACCACCGTGATTCTAGGTCCTGTTAAAAATCATTGGTACCTTTAATATCAATCCTGTTAAAGATAATTGGTACCCCGTGATTCTAGGTCCAGTTAAATTTTAAAATAACGAATTAGTAAATTAGATTATCATTAACAACAAATTAAAGCAGGCAATATAAACAAAGTATATGATAATAATTTATTTTTTACTATATAAAATCTAAAAAATATTAATCAAATGTAGAAAGATCTATTTATTTAAATTGAAAATAGATTCGTACTAAATCTATAGAATTTGCAAATTAGATTATCATTAAAAATAAATTAAAACAGACAATTAAATAAATTATATAGGGCTTATAAATTTTTTTTTGAATTTCTTTAAAAACCAAAAATAATTGAAAATGTGGGTAAAAGGATGTTCTTTAAGATAGGCAAGGTTTAAAATGTTTTTAAAAAAAATTTCTCTCATAAAGTTTTCTTTAAATTTAAAAATTTGAAAATATTGACAGAAAATTTTTTAAAAAATTGTTAAAATCAAAAAAATATATCAAAAATAATTTTTCAAAATTTTAAAATTATAAAAAAAAATTTAAGCAATTTTGAATAAGATGATATATTCAAACCTTTTTTATAAAAAAATTAATTTTTTTTTTCGGTACTTGAATTGATATATGCAAAGAAAAACTATGGTTTAATGTTGAGAAAGTCTTAGCTTCATTATGAACTCTACTGGAAGTTTCGTTTTTCAAGGTACCCTTTAATATCTCCGTTCATAAAAAATTCTCATTTAAAAAAAATTCTAGTTTGGAAATTAGAAAACCCAAAGGTTGTTAACCCTATTAGTTACGGCCTATTTTCATTTCCTCATAGCCCCCTCCCCTCAGTTTTTCTTGAATGATTGTAAATTTTTACAAAATTTTGGCCTGAACCTACTAAATGATTGATTGCGAATCTGATCGTGACATCTATTTTTTATAAAAATCAACCAAACCTGTCAAAAAAATTGATTGATATATGACAGCTCAACTAAAAAAAGAAACTTTTAGTTTAAATGGTTATACAAAGATTTCTATTTATATACACCCGTTTTCATTTATGCTGAATACAATGTTTTTAAAAATCATTCAAACCATGTCAAAAAATTGACTGACATATGACAGCACAACTGAAAAATTAACTCTTTATTTAAGTAGTTATAAAAAAAAATTTTTAACATTTTTGATTAATTTGTGACATTTTTAAAATCGTGATATGTTTGCGGTCAGATATATTGTACTGATTTTTGAACGATTTGTTTTCATGCTATTCTCCAAAGACTATATTCAAATTTTTAGTCACAAATGAATTTATTTCTCTTTGAAGTTTTGATTTTACTTGGAATCTATAAAATAAAACAAATTTTTTAGTATCAAAATTTCCAATGAGGCACGAATATTAATTTTGACACTCATCATTATACTATAAAATTGATTCATATATTTATGTTCAAAAAAATTTTTTTTTTCATTTTTAGACAAATGAAAATTACGTTGTGAATTATATTTCAAATGGAGTTTGCATGATTACATCATGTTTTTTAAATATTATATATAATTTTTTCGATTTTTTTCAAACTTTGAATATTCCATTTATATGTGCATACAGATATGCAAAATTTCATAGGTTTCTATTTCGAGGGAATAAAGTTATAACCTCTCAAACTTATATAAAGTAAGTTCCTTCTTCTTCAGAAAATATCATCCAAATTTTGCCAAGGTAACGATGTATATATTGAGAAAAATTATATAGAACTTATACACTTATAAGAGGCCGAAATTTAACCATTGACCGTTTGTATACCTATATAGAGCTAGCTGATTGGTTGTATAAAAAAAGGATTAACTATAGTCGGTACAAAAGACACAAGAAGAAAAGGTATTCCGCAAAGTATAAAAAGTTTAAATAATAGAGATGAATTTTCTATAAGTTTTGCTGGGATATAGATAGAGAATTTTTATCAATTCATAGTTATGTAGTATTTTCTAAATCAAAAGGAAAGAAAAATGTATTAGTTTTGACTTCCAGACCCCCCCCCCCCCCCCCCCATTTTAGGAATTATAGTAGACGATGAAAAAGTAAACTTGCTATTTTTAAACGGTACGATTTTTCCAAGGGTGGAACGGATATAGTCGATCAGAAAATAAAAAATTATTCCACAAATAGAAAAACAATAAAATGGACAGTAGCCGCTTTTTCTTATCTATTAGATACGGCAAGAGTAAGTGCAGGTACTATTTTTGCTTTTAATAAAGAGAAACACCCAAGAAATGGAAATTTCTTTTAAATGTTTTTTTGAATCTTGATTATCAAAAAGACAAATTTTGAATGAAGTTTTTCTTTTTTTTTAACTATTTTTATTATCCTTGACAGTTTTTAATAAAGGAGATCATTCACTTTTTTTTTTAAATACTGCCAGCAATTATTAAATAAAATAGCAAATTTTATGCAGAAAACTCATGTTGAGGTGAAAATATTTATCATTTTAGGGAAACGATACGACAACCAAATGATTAAATATAAAAAAACGATAAAATTTTTATTATAATAAAATTATGTTTCAACTTTATCATCTTCGTTCATTTGTATATTGTTTGATTATACGTATAAAACTTTCTCAAAATGGTCAAACACGAAACTTATTTAAATTGACCGATTCAGATTGTTTCGAGATTTTGTAGAGTGAATGGTATAAACGAACTGTCTTTCTCCATCAAATAAAATGATGCGCATCAAAATATGCCTCTACGTCTACATAGTCCTTGTTTTGTATTTAATTAATTTCATCAAAAAAATCACCTCATTGAATTCGATATAAAATTCCGTTTTTAGTTCTATATCATTTTCAGTTATATTTTCTTTTTTTTTGCAATTTTGTTTTGCCTAGTTATAATTGTATTTGTTCTGTGACAAAATAAATTACATATATAGCTACGTATAACTTTTTAATCATTAAGTCCTTAATTTCAGTTGAAGTGTCATATGTCAATCATTTTTTGACAGTTATGATTAATTTTTATAAAAAATAAACATCACTGTTGGATTCAGCCTACTTGAAAATGTCTACATATGTGTAAAACACCTGATTTGCAAATTTGATTCACGCTTACAAGTATTTTCAAATTCTAAATCCAAAAACAATCTATAATTGGAATTGGCATTGTGGATTTGTTATAAAAGCGTGTATATTTCATGTAAAATTATAATTAATGTTCTCGGAGACAGATTTTAAAAATAAACCGCAAATTTGTTTCACATTGACTAGCATTTTCAAATTCTAAATGCAAAAAGAATTTATAAATGAAATTGCGATTGTTAATTTGTTATAATAATGTGTATATTCCATGTAAAATTTTAATGAATGTTTTCAGAGACAGATTTTGGAAGTAAACCGCAGGTTTGTTACACACTTATGGGTATTTTCAATTTCTAAATTCCAAAAATAAGTCCAAAAATGAAATCAGTAAGCCCGATTTGATATAAAAAATATATTTCATGTAAAATTTGAAGGTATATTTTATTAGATATATTTCTCATCCTTCAAAATTTTGATTGACATTTCTAAAAAAAAGTAACCATGATTTTGAAAAAATTTAAACTATAAAATGTTGTGTTCAAAACTGTATATATTTATAAAATTTCAAACGAGTATATAATATAGAACCAAAGTAATAAGCTTAACTAGAGATACTGTCAGAATTTTGCTGAAAAAGTTTAACTTTTGATTGACAGATTTAGAAATGAAAAGGTGATTCAACTGCCATGAAAATGGTATCAAAAGATGCAGCTATCAATTTTAGGAAATGTCACGAAGTATGGTAGTAAAAGATGTAGCCAATTTTGTACAAGAGAAGTTTTAGTTGAGGATAGGAGAATATTAAACTGATAGGAGAATAAATCTTTTACTAACCCTAAACGCCTTTTTTTAACCTTTTTTTTACTTTTTTCTATGGATTTTGCTAGTTAAATATTTCCAGTAACAAATGTGCATTTTAAAGCACATAAATTCAAAATTTAAAAGAAGAAAAACAGAAAATAAAAATAATCATCTACTTAAAAACTTCCTAAATATTCGATCCGTTAAGTTATGAAATCTCAAAAGATAGTGTGTGTCGTCTAGCAGTAGTTCATCAAATTATACCAGACATATATGTCACTCCAGGTCTTAAGATACATGCATGCCATCTAGTCCATATGATTTTTTGATTAATTGACTCACGTGTCTTCTCATTTTTGTTTATGCCTCGGATTCGTAGTTTCATTGTGAAAAGAGATTGCATTGGAGAGCGCCTCTTACCCGAAAATAGTGATGAAGAAAGCGAAAATTATGAAAATTTCAACTTGGATTTTGAGGATCAGCAGTTTTTGGAAGATGATGATGAAAATCAAGCAGAAGAGATTGAAATTGTAGATTCTCAACTCAAAGAGTACACTCCGTTTTTTCACAAGACCTTGAAATTGGAGATTTTATATGGACAAAAAGAATTGAGTGTTTTTCCATACCGTTGTCCTATAGAAGTTGGGGTAATGTAAATGATCAAATTGAAAACATAAGTAGTACGAATTGTTGTGAAATTTTTTTGAAAACTTGTAATTTTGACACTGCATGATTTACTCAATCAAATTAACATTTACATGAACCAAAAAGGAATTGTAGGACAAATTGATTTTAAAGAGATGTATTGTTTTATAGGTATACACTTGTGAATTATTGAAGTACGTGTTCAATTTTAGGAGTAAATTTTATCGCTAATCTAATGACTCGCGATCATTTCTTTTTTTTACGTTCTGTTCTACATTACAATGACAATAGTAAGTGTCTCCCTATTACAGATCCAAAACACGATAGAATAGAACAGTATTTGAGCATTTCAATCAAGCTTTTCAAATAGCTATGACTTCTACTTATCAGCAATCAATTGATGAGCATATGATTAAGTTCAAAGGACATCATTTTGCTAAACAGTTTATAAAAAATAAACCTGTAAAATGGGGTTTTAAGCTTTGGTGTCGTTGTGATAGTTTGTCTGGTTATCTTTTTGAGTGTGATTTGTATGCTGGGAAAACTGAAGAAGCGAAGAATGGGTTTACACTTGGTGAAAGGGTAGTAAAAAAATTAACCAAAAACTTGAAAGGGACAACTGTCATCTTATTATAAAAATGAAAGAAGATCAAAGACAAAATATTATCACAAAATCTTTTTTGAGTTATTAGAAATTGGAATCAATAATTCATACATTTTATTTAAAAAAAATGTGAAAACTCGTTCTCTAACAGAAATCAACGGTGTCTATCTTCGGTTTAATTTAGAATGGAGATTATTAAAGTTTTAACATCTGATTTTGCTCAAGTTATTCCATATACGCCATTACATTTGGTTGAAGCCGTTGAAAAAAGAGGAAGATGCAAGTTATCTAGTTCCAAAAAACAGGAGTCAAAGATCTCGTTTCGATGTATGACTTGCTCTATTTTTCTATGTTGTTCCACAAAAAGAAACTGTTTCAAGCAATTCCATGAACTTTGATTTTGTTTCATTCAATAAAGTTTTGTATTAAAACTCTTTATTTTTTATTACCCTTCAGTCCGACAGTGACAAATATGTCACGATTCGTATTCTTGAGCAAAACATGAAAAATAATCTTTTTAAAAAAAGGGGGTCTTCAAAACATAATTTTAAGAACATGCAATATATGAAATTGCAGGTCAACCGGTTGCTTTCTTTACTATGGAAAAGTTAGTTAAGAGTTGTAAATAAAATAAGTAGGTAATTGATACTCTAATGAGAATGAATTCATAAATTCGTATACTACAAATGAAAATAAGTATAAATATTTGTTAAAATAATTCAATACATATCATGAAATAAATTTACAATTTTGATTTTCGAATGTTTTGGTTGAGAACATTGTGCTTTTCGGACGTTTTAACAAGGGACCCATAAAAATGAAAGTAATTTTAATAACTAAGAAATTATCCAAATAATTAATCTTCCTAATTTAAAAATATGTAACTAACTAATCACAAAAAATATATTTAAATAATTTTTGTACAAAACTAATTTTTTTATAAATTAAATTTTATCATGAATATTTATAAATAAATTTTTTATAAAAAAATTTTAGTATAAAAAACCACAAAAATTTAAGTAAATTCTTTATAAAATCTTAAATTTATAAAAAAAAATTTGTTTTATTTTTATTGAAAAAAATGTAAATTAAATTTTATTAGATCGTTATATATGCCCCATATAACTTGATGAAAAAAATTAGAAAAATAGAAATTTTGTTTTATCGTTGAAAATAATTAAAACATAGATTTGCTGACGAAATCTCGTGTTAGCCAATTGTTCCTAAGAGCCAATTTTCTTCACCCGTCAAAGGGCGAATTATCCCCAAACCACATGACAGTGAAAAGACATTAAAATGGCTTACAAGTCAAGAAGAATTGATAAAACATTTTAAATTTAGCGTTTATGTTTTTGCCATAAACACGAGATTGCGGCGAAATATAAATGTAATCGGTGCCAGAGATTTAGAACGCAGTTTTATATTGAACTTTTGGGTCCTGAGGGACGAAATACGACAATTCAGCCTCCAAATACATTGATATTAAATTACCTTGATGGCGAATTGTGAAGAGGTCAAATTATGTTGGAGCAAGGCATTTCGGTTTTTGAATATTCATAAGGAGGAATTGTCCATGAACGCGAAATGTCTAGGTTGCGATATTTAATTGATATAAAACAATGGAAAGGTTTTATATTTGTCGATGAAATCATGTGCACCCGCAGAGAAGAATGAACTTTTTTATATTTAATGATTAACTTTTATTTAAATTCAGTACCAATTGAAGAAAGTGGGTCTCACGAAACTTCTCACCACTTTTCGTGCGTATGCGATGTTGAATTTTTGTCCCTTTACATGTAGAATAGGAAACTCCAAATTCTGACTCTCTCGTTGCATACACTAGAGACTTATATAATTTATCACTAGCTATGTCTCTCGGCTATGTGATGCGAGTGACGATCAATTCTCTAATCTTTTCATTGCCATTGTTTATCATTATCAGCATCAGCAGTAGCATGTGTTCTCATCAAAAGCATTAAATAGCGTAGACAAGAAAAAACGGAAGTCACAAACGCATATCCCAAAATAAACGAAGCAAACGAAAAAGTGAATCATTTTAGCATTATCATTTTATTAGTAGGAGTAGTGTCTGCATAATTTATGTGTATGTGCGCGTCTGATAGCAAGCACTCTTTTCACAGCAGAGAGAGAGAGAGAGGGGAAGTTGCTAGTCTTCGTCCGTTTCTTTTGGACACTACACGTTATAATTGCACAGATTCACCTAACTTGCCGTTTGCTTGCATACAAAACGTCTATGCTGTGTATGTGTGTGTGTGTGTGTGTGTGTGTGTATAGAAATAACGCTCCTATCTATCTCCCCATTAGTTATTGTTTGCATACAAGAGACGCTGCAAAAAGACTTTTCTTCGTCACATCCATCTAAAAATTCAGTGTGATTCAGTGATACACGGCGACGCGCTTGTAAAGCAAAACGTCACTTGACCTACTTTCTATTTCCTGCCTAATCTTGCGCTATAATAACTTCATCATCATCGCCAGTGTCATAGTATCAGTGCTGTGCAGTATTTTGTCTCAATTATATCATTTCATACTTTTGCTTCTTCTGATACACTCATGCCTTTTCTCTCTCTCTTTGTCTCTCCTCTCTCTGATCTACACAGTCCAACAAGGAATATTCATCTGTGTATGTAAAAGTGGTGACATTGAAAATGCTGCAATTTTTTGATCTTGAACTTTTGTCCATTTTAAAAAGTGTACACATGCTTTTATTCTTTACTCTTTTGTGCAAACAGCTTTCTTCAGAGGCAGTAAAGGAGGAATATGGGTGATTTTGGGCAGTCTGCTCTAATAACAGTATTGAATAGGCTTCTAACTTTAATACTGTTTGTTAGAGTGCATTGTAGCCAAATCAATTTTTCGCATAGCTCAAACAGGTCATTTTTTTTATAAATCATTAATTTTTATTCCCTAAAAAGAACGTGAAACCCCATGCTATAACTTGCGAAAATAACTAAAATCATCTATCAAATAACAGTCAATATTTAAAAAGTCTTTTGATATATCACTTCATTATTCTATTGTATTTGGTCGTTTTTTGGGGTGTTGGACTTTTTTAATTACAACACTTTTTAAAACATCGATACTTCAAGAGATTTCCACAACTTTGAGGTGTAAAAACTTTTGAATTTTCAACATTTAATGCGTAGTTTCAAGTATGCTATTTTGTCTTGTTTTAAGGGTTAGGTCTTTATTTTAAAATTTTTAATAACACTTTAAGTTACAATCTCAAGTTGTTTGATATGTCCTTTTCATTATTGTGTGGTATTCTTGAGTCTTCAGTCTAAATACCGTTGCTTATTTGATTCTAAACGGATGCATCACTTCAAACTCAAAACTTTTCCTACCGCATTTAAAAAAACTACATGAGTAGACACGTAGCCAGATAAATGGTAGATTTGTTAAATGATGATCACAAATGAAATTAAATATCAACTTAATAATTCAACTACATCCTGAATTCGTAAACCTTTTTAGTTATCGAAACCAGAATTGCGGGTTCTCGTTAATTCCTACTTCTAATAAAGAAGAGTCACTCCATATACCTTCAAAATTTTAACTTTTTTAATATAAAAACAAAAATTTGATTCCTATATTTTATTAGATTCTACTCCACAACCAGGCTTCGAAACGCGTTATTTTTTACCGGTAATTTTTCAATAATACTCTTAACTTTACTGTTACCAAAAACCGTTTACAGGTTATTTTCAAAAGCACCGCTTTTTATTTACCTCAGGAAACCTAAGACTTTCTTCATGTTTAAATTAGTGATGGGACGATTAATCAGAATCGTATCGGGAATTTTTAAAGTTTCGGCATCAGATGAATTAACCCGATTCCGATACCAAAGCGATTCTTAAATATACAGAATGTTGGATAAATATTTATAACATAAGATTGCATTCTGTAGGGGTTTACGCACCGTATTTAACGGGAGTGTGGGTTGTTAGAATCCTGAACTTGTTACACCAATACATTTTATTATATTGATTGATACAAGCAGCTTTAATATGCTATTTTGATGAAATTACCCTTGGTTCTAATACTAGTGCTTCTATCTCCCTGACATTTTTCACGTTTTCTCTTGTATTTCTTAATTTTACCAAATTTAAGTTAATTCTGGCTCTTGAAATTAATTAATATTATGAATTACTTTTTGAAACAAATTTATCATATTTTTGAATTGTGCTAGCAAGAGTAAGAATAAAAGTTGTGTGCGAAAATATAGGTATTAATATTGAAACAATGAAAAGTACTAAAGATTTTTCAAAATTATTTAAATGCGCTGATCAATTTTTATTTTTAAAAAATTTGGTTTGGTATGTTATGGAAATTCTACTTTCATTAAATATTTTTTAAGTGTACTACGTGAATTCAAACATTTTAATGACTTCCACAAATACTCAAATTCGATAACGATTAATGAATTGAATAACCGCTTTTTTATCATTAAAATGCTCTGTTTTTATGTTTGTCTTTATCATTTTGATCTCAACATTACATCTTTATTAATTAAAATAGATCCATTGATAGATTTTTCAGGTAATGAACATAATCTCTATCTTTTATCGCGTAATGAACAACACTACAAAAGTTATCTTAAAGTCATAACTGCCGAAATTTGGTAGAAATAGTGGTTAGGGATAACTTTTTAGTACTTATTGATCATATGCGCTAGAAGGCCATTCTAAAAGAAACCCTAACATATTTATATGAGTTTTTTTCAATGCACCGATATTTAAATTGTAAATGTTTATTTGCAAGAAGGGATTTGTAACCGTTTGAACTTCTATTTTTAAGTAAGCTTTTGAATATCTAGGCACAATTATTATCGGAATCGTATCGGGATAATTGGGTAGAATCAGAATCGTTAAAATTTTGGTATCTCCGATCACTAGTTTAAATACCGAAACGAATTTCAGGAAAGAAATGAGTTATTTGAAGCAACTTGAAAAAGATCAGACACGTAAAACTCAAAGTTTATTAAGCGCAACAGAAGGAGAGTGCGAAAGAGCTTTTTCTTATCAGATTCGTTCTTTATTATGGCCGAAAACCATAGAAGCCTCATGCTTTTTAAAATTAATGTTTTTCTTCAAAATAATAGATATTGTTATTTCTTATTTTTATATTTTATCTTAACTTTAAGACAAATTAACGCTAAGTTTCTTTAATTTAATTAAATTTCAAAGCTTTTAATGAAAGTTATTTTGAAATATGTGTTTTTTGTATTATTTAATAATCAAAAAACAAAATATATTACTGACAAAATATTTTGTTTTGGGGGAACCCTTATAATATCAAAGTTAGGCATTTAGACAACGTTACTAGAAACAATGAGGAAAACAAATTATTTTTTCGTGAAGTAATATATGAAGAAGTAAGAAAGAAACATTTATTTAATAAAAGTCCTCTTTCTTTGTACTTTCTTTGGAGTTTTGAGATTGAACAGGGAGATTTAAGATTCAACTGGATGCAAACATTGAGGGAGTATGCAATTGAGTGAGACGAGTCGTGGGTAGGCAAGAGATTTTTAATAATTTTCAGAATTTACTATAAAAGAATTTTTGTTTAATGAACACCACCATTATTACCCGACATTATACTTGCACTGTGCGCTCTCAATCCCACCACAACTGCACAGATTTTATGAAGTCAAATTATCTTGTTTGTAATTCTGATTGCATCAACCTTCTAGCTCAGTGGTTTTCAAACAAGAGTCCGCGGTGCGGCGAAGAAATTCCATGGGGATAGAGAAAGACACTGAGTGAAAGTCGAAATCTGGCTAAGCAAAAATATCCAGATGTAATTGGCAATAAAACCATACCCGATGAGCTGAAAAATGTGTTCAATGAAATCATTAAAACAGTGTTAAACAAACTCTTGAAATCTTTTTTTTTAATTTGGAAAATCTTGCTGCACTCAAACATGAGATGGCTTTCCAAACGAAAATTTTCCAAGCGATACTATGGAAAGAAATCCAGCAATTTCTGGAAGGCAAACTAGACGAGATGAATGTAGAATTTTCTAATGTCCGTTTTCGTATATTTCTATCATTTTTGGTGAACATATTTGAATATATGAATTCCTTTAAACTTGCGCTGCAAGGAAAAGAGATCAGAGTACTCGATTGTAATAAAAAATGACAGCTTTTGAAACCATGCTCATGGAAATCATGGAATTTAATTTGAGAACTTGGCTGGGAGCCCTGAATTAGATTTATGTGTGCGTTTCTTCAGATTTCATTGGAAAATCCATTTTGAAGGGGCGAAGTATCACACGGCGAAATGTCACTCCGCTGAGTGTCCCAGATTCTAACATGTTTAATTTAAGCAAGGGGTAAATACGAATTTCAAAACTAAAGCGATTGAATACAAAAACTTACTAAAATTGCAAGAGAATAAGGAAAAAAATGGGGCAAAAGCAGTTTACTTGCTTGAAAATATTACTTGGTAAGATTTATACTTATTCCAAGTAACAAAGATATGGATGCTCAAAGAAATGAAGGTATGTCAAAAACTCATCAAAAGCTAAGAACTAATTGAAATTTTTTTGGAAAGATGAAGTATAAATAATGAAATAGAAAGAGGACATGTGCTAATGTTATTTTCATCACTTAAGTATTTTTGCTGGTGTCCTATTTCCTTGTAATCGCGTACATTTATTTTCAATGTATTTATAGCTCTATCATCAAATTGTTTATGTGTGCTCAATCATTCATAGCATTTTCAGTAGTGACAGAATTTCAGATAAAAAATAATTAATCATGAAATAATGGAAAATTATTTCTAATATTTTATCTTTTAACATCTCTGCAATTTTAAAATGTGAGCATAATTTTTTTTAATGCCCTAAAAATTTTTTAATGCATTGAAAAAGAGAGCAGGGGATTAATTTTAGAAAATCAATGCCTGAAAGGGTTAAATAACAACTTATTTCACGACATTCCTTACCTAAGATGTTTCGTACCTAGTTTTGGATGTTCGTATCTTTTTTTTTAATTTGGGTATGAAATGTCGTGTATTTAAATTGTGTTAGGAGGGTCTCTTGCCTTCTAAAGGAGTCGTTCGGGCTGCACAATGTGCCTAAGTTGTCATTCTTATTTGATGGAAGGCTTCATCCACCAAGAGCTTTATTTTTATTTGTCAGGAAGTTTAGCAATTTTAATTAAAAAATCAAAAATAATTAAAAATATATTACTTTTTTATTTTTATTTGTCAAGACGTTTATTAATTTTACTTTTCGTGTAAGAATCGAATTGAGAAGGCATCGTAACGTAAAAGGTAAAAACTCAGCTCACGAACTGTTCCTCTCAAGGTCACCCCAAAATTGGGCCTTTTACCTATATGTATTATCCAAAGCACAGTTTTAACAGTCAAAACGCATTCTTCATCATTGCGTATATGTTAGATATTACATCCTTCAAAACAATATATCAAATTTATCGTTGAAAATCGCTTATAAAAACCCGATTTTAAAATCTTCATTAAAATCAAAAATTACAACCGGTTATTCCAAATCAAAAAACGTTTCATTTTAAATGACTTTTATTCCAATATAATTAAAATAATTTATAGTTTTTTAATTATATTCAATAACATTTTTATTTAAAAATATTTCATGAAGGTTATTAAAAAAGTTATAAGCGAAATTTCTAAATTCAATTCTAAAGACTTCGTGATGTTTAAAAAAATGTCAATAAAGAGAAAATGTATTTTAGATTGTAGAACTCTAATGATGTTAATACACTTAGAACTAACATATTGATGTAAATATTTATGGAAGTCCAACACAAATCTTTTGACTTCAACAAACTTTTCGACATACCAAACGCTGACTTTAACCAGGATGCCCATCTAGTTACAATGGGTTTAGGTGGTAGGCCTATTTCGTTGAAAATCTTTGCTCTGTTTGTTCTTAACTATCAACATTTTGATACGAGCTAACAAATTATCTACACTTTCAAATTTTGGTCTCACATTCAAGCAACAGTTATGCAATAAATGTGTTAAGCAAAAACATCAAACAAACAGGGATACAAAATTTTTAGCGTTTTTCCAGCTTTTTTTTTTCACTAATGAGAAGCACACAATTTTCTCTTTCTATTTCTAAGTACTTTATTTTGTCATCAACTATTTGAGTAATTTTTTGACTATTTACTCAAGTAGAACAGCAAACAGAATCAATTAAATACGCTTTATTTGGTAAACTTAGATCTCCAACCAAAACATTTACATAATACTTATTTCCAAAAGAGGACTCATCTATAATTAGAAATAAAAAACTACTTTATACCTTTTCTTTGATACCTTCTTTGCTACTTTCTGCAAGACTTGTAATGTAATATCGACAAGAATTTGCACTTGGACAATTGTACGCCATATATTTGAACAAAAAGATTCTGTTACTTTCTTTACAAAGTTATTATCACTAATAAATGTTTAACAGAAGAAGTAGCAAACTTCGAATTCTTTTTAGTTGAATGTTTTTCAGTCTTTCTATGACTTTCAACAAAAAAATATACACTGTGCTTAACAATGCAATTAGAAAGTTTGATATAGTGTTCATTTTCAGGAGTTGAAGTTTCAGGAAGTTTAAATATGATTTCTTTAACTTTTTGGGAAAAAGACTTCCCAGTTTTTGGCATAATTCTAAAGGCAAGGGAAAAAATAAGTATTTTTAAAAAACAATGCGACAATTGAAATCAGAAATGTGTCAAATGTTCCCTTCCTCTATGCTTCTCATTTTTTGTCACATCAGGCATATAAGATAAATCATATGTGAAACAATTGAGCTCTAGTCACATTTCCGTAAATCGAAAGTCTGAAAATCTCTGAAGTAAGTTTTGATGCGGTGTGCGTGAGCAACTTCCTCTCTCTAGCTGGCCTATCTTCCCCTGTACTACATTTGTTCTACCACTTTTCTCACTCACAATGACGTCACGATCACACAAATATCGCAACGCTTTGTAAAAAGAACACTTATGCACAAAGCGTCAGTTCTTCGATAACATTTATGGAAAGTTAACTCTCTCTCTCTTTTTGAGTTGGTCCTTTTTTGCGTGATTCACAAGTTTGCGTGTGATAGGAAAACATTTCTATGCCACCACTCTTGTATACACCACACGCACACAAATGCGACCAAACAAAGACGCGCAATAAACCCAGTTTTGTCCACAAGTTTTACAATATAAAACCGTTATCAACATATTCATAATTATGTGTATTCTGAGTGAAGTTAAACTCTTACATATTATTAACCTATTCATTCAAACTTTTTCTTCTTCATAAATTTTTGAATTTGGTATCAAAGCTCCAATCAGTGTCAGGGTATTTTCAATATTTTTCAATAAAAACTATTGGAAGTTAGCTTTATTGACCTAATTTGAAATATTGGCTTTATATTTTTGTTTGATTCACACTTTATCAAGTTCTAAATCTTTGTTCCGATTTTTTCAAACGTTGGAGATTAATTTTATAGAAATTGACTTTATTGACATTCTCGTGCTCTATTGATTACTTATTAGGCAGCTGGTTAATTTGTTTTTTTTCAATTTGTCTTTTTTCACCTTAAATGTTTAGGGTTCTCGCCCTTTTTATTGCTGTGAACGCATATTTATGAATTCATTCACAAGAAGCTCTAGTAAGCTGTAATTTAACAAAAATTTTCTCATTGAAACAGAGTAAGTCTTTTTTATAAAAAAATAAAATAACCTCAATATAGAAGTAAAATTTGCACTCACAAAGAAAATAAATGCATAAATGTATGATTTGTTACGAGTCGTTTTTAACATTTTTTCTGTTTAAAATTCAGGAATCCAGAATTAAGACATATATTTTGAATGGGTGATGCTACTTAGAAGGAGTTCATTACTAAGGGAGGAAAGTTTCAAATAATTTTTACACATTCTTGTGAACCTCATAGAGTTTGCGAACCCATCAGTTCAACATAAATATGTCTAACTTAAAGAAGAAAAGCCATTATTATGTTCTTCTTTCGATTTCTCCTGGCTCAAAAATATTCAAAGTGTGATACCACTGGAGGATGTTTGCGCAAGTTCAGATTAATAATGAATATATCAAAGTATTTTTAATTAAAACTTATCTCCTCTCATTTCCTCCAATTTAGTCTACTCGTATTCACACCGGTATAATTTAGATGCATCTCATGCTAAGGATAGACACGAAGAAGACATACACGGTGATGATCATAAGGCAGATTCATCATACACATCAGCTTTAGAGTGTACTTATGGGAGAGAATAAATTCTTCCTTTTCAAGGTAAAATGGAGCTGAAAACGCCAGCGGCGAATTCACATTTCTAGTTTGCATTTTACATCTGTTTTGTCTTAAAGGAAGCTTAAGCTGTGGAAGTACAGTTATGCTTGTACTCCGAGATATTCATTGCTAGTACTATGCCTACAAAACTCTCCTATCATACATGCAGGCAGGCACATACTAAATCCTGCAATTAATGTATACATTTCCTCATTACTACGCTCACGTTGATCATCATTTTTAAGGATAATAATTATATATTCAATTTTCAAGCGACATTTCCTATGTGTATGCCAAAAATGCGAGAAAATGAAAGGAAATATCTTAATAGTGATAAAATAGGTTGTGTGTGATGTGAGGAGATTTGCCAGGAGAAAAAATTACTACACATCGCGATTTTCATTCGCTAGATTTTTGTGCCAATCTTCACATTCTAATTAGTTATATGGGCTGCTAATGTCTGAGGATGAAAATGTGTTCTCACTTTCACGTGTCACATAACGTAGTGAGGCATTTTGTGACATGACACTTCGCCCCTTGACCTTCAACCCAATTTATCTAGGTCATTTATTTTGTAAGTTCATTCGTTAAAAATTAAGGCAGTTGTTAGAATAAGAAAAGCTGTGTAATTATAATATGTAGCGTTGCGCGTGTTCTTTTGGGGATTATGAGAGAACGACGTATGTGAGTAAAGAGATGTGTAATAATACTCTACATTTCTCCAAAGTTTACAAGATTGTTTTTTTTAGCAAAGAGACGCAATAAATTGGAAAAAACAAATTTCAAACTAAAAAGGATTTGAAAGTTAAGATATTTATTTTTAGAAGGATAGATACTTTAGTTTTCTTTATAAAGAATTATCAATTTTAGTTTGTCTTTTCTTTGTTTCTTTTTGCATAAGTTTATATATTTCCAATTGATACAAAATACATGATAAATTTTGTTTTATGAAGAAAATAGTAGAATACTTTCAAAAGCTGTTTCCTACTCTAAAATTTGAAGAAAAAAAATAAAAATAAATTTGTTAGTGATTGTTGGGGCAAAATGTTTCTCAAATTTTAAGAGTAAATCACACCAAAATACGCTCTTGATTTGCTTTGATGAAGAGCCAAACTAAATGATGAACCTCAAAAGATAGGATTGTAGAAACTGAAAGATCACAGAGGAACGCATCAAGTGATAAGATGTAGAGAAGGGATCCCAACATATTTAACAAGTATAAAGAGGTTAATTTTAAAAAGGACTAGTACAGATCAACAGAATGAACTTGTTCCGCAATGTAACAGAACAAATGAAAGATGGGATCCAAAAAGTGTATCAGTAGTTTTGGATAGATTCAGGTGCACACATCAACACAAATATTGTGTTTGCTTCGTGCTATAGCTGATGAGTGATGACTTACAATAGTAATATTGAATAAAGATTGATATTTTATATAAAGAATTGCTTCTTTTAGGCACCCTCGTAGGACGAGGTATGGCTTTTACGCCAATTTTCAAGTTCATAAAATCCCAAAAAAATATATGTAACATAGAGTAAAAATTGTGCTTATTTTTCTTTACCTAAAATCATTTTAATTTAAAAAAATTTTATACAAGTGAAATCAAAAAAAGACTTGTCTAGATGGCGCTAAACTTCTTTAGTTTTTCCAAATTATATATTAAATAAATGAAAATGTATAAATGATAAAAATGGCATCTTCTATGTTATCGATAAGACGACATACCTTGCATGCTTTTTACATTGATCGCGTAACAACACAACGCTTTTTGGTTTTGTGGCTTTGTACCGAAATCCACGAGATGATGGTGTTTCTCCCTTCCCAATATTGATATCAAATTCAAGAAAACAGAATATATTTCTTCTTATACTACACAAAGAGATACTTTTTGACGGCATCCGGACAATTCGTCGCCGGACAATTCTTCGTGGGACAATTCTTCCCCGATCAATTTGCCCCGGACAACTCGTCCCGATTTAATTCGTGTCCTGCTAATTCGCAAAAATGTTTCCTTTTGGAATTGGAGGATAATTAATATTTCTTTGTCTCCAGCGTCTAATATTTCTATTGAGATGCTCAAATCTAGGAATTTGAGATAATGTCGATTCGTTTAAATTTTGAACTTCACTAGAAATTATTGATCGAGCTTGATTGTGAGAAGAAGTAGATTTTTCTTTTATATTTGCACATGCAATTTTTGCACTCACCTCTGCAGAAGTTGAAGAGTGATTATGAACTCCAAACTTTTTAATTATTAAATAATTTTTATCTGCTGCAATCTTGCTATGCAAGCCCGATTTTCACACCTCCAATAAATTTCTGACTTATTTGCATTTCTTTATTTTTAGTGTATATAAAATTCTCTTCATCAATCACTTTGTTCTTTCCTTTCTCTGATAATTATATTTACAAGTGGACATTTTAATGATTTGAAAATAAACAGATAAAAAGTTGAATTTTTCTATAATAAAATATATTCTGCAAATAAAGTAAAAATTTATAGATTTTTAATAAATAAAAAAAAAATTAGAAAAAAATATATCTTTCTCAACTTAGTTTAAAAAATTAAGTAACTTGAAAGCTAAAAAAAACAATAATTAAAATAAAACATATTTTTGAAACTTATTAAAATTTTAAAATTTCTAAGGTTGAAAATAATGAGATTGAAATATTTATGAAATTTTAGAGACGAATTGACCGACGACAAATTGTCCTGGGAACGAATTGTCCGACGACGAATTGTCACGGGACAAAGTCCCACGACGAATTAACGGGAGACGAATTGTCCAAGCGCCGGTGTTGACACTTTCAATAAAATGGCTAGAGATTATAGCTGTTATAATGCGTCTAGAAGATGGCCAATGGCAATCTTTACAATCTTCATAGATTTCGCGGCAAATAACAGCCTGATCATAAAAACAAACATGCCTAGCATGTATCCTGATGTTAGAAAAGGTGGAAGAAAGTGTTTCTTCAGAAATTTGGCTCTGCTTCTTAATGAAAAATCAAGGCAACTAAGATGTGAGTGATAATGCTTCAAATTGAATTGTCACGAGAAATATTTTATCAACAAATCATATGAATCAACGATGTCATCAAATCTAAGGGGTTATTGTTTTGTTGGGTACTGCAAACCGAGAAAAAGAGGAACACGAAATTGTAAAAGCTGTCAAAGATCTATTTGTAAAAATCATTCAATATTTATCTGTACTGAATGTGAAAACTTGTGAATTTAGAAAATTTTATATTTTTATACTAATTTTTTTCCTTTAATTTTTTGTTAATTATGATTTTTTCACATATATTTTATGTAAATAAATTCTAAACTGTTGTGTAGATAGCATTAAAAAAAGACTGAAATTTACCTGAATGTTTACCTATTTTATATTAAAATTTACCTCGAATAAAAGCTTGTTTATTTTTTGAAAAAGTTGAGATAAGATAAACTAAATTTACGTATAAGTTTTGATATAGGTCACATATTTATTTATTCGTCAAAAATGAGTTCAAAAATATCGAATGACGTAAACAATTTTTCAATTGAAATGTGAAAGCCCTATGTTGATGTTGCAAAGATGGCTCTGAAAGTTCTGATTCGATTTGCCTCTACAGTTAGTGAGCGTTTTCCATGCTACTTGCCATTTAAACCAATTCTGGAAATAGATTGGAAGTGAGTAAAGATATTGGATTTGCATTTAGCAGATGCATCCACCCTATTTACTTATTGATTGGATTATTCAGACAATTTTTAAATAAAAAATTACGTCAATTTTTTAGTACAGTAGTTTATATGTTGTTATATTTTTTTTAAATGAGACCCCGAGCTATTAAAAAATTATAGAGACACCGCTACACTAAAATTTTTTTTAAGAAACCACTCTTCAAGCTCAGCAAGACAATAAAATCATTCATATATGATAGATCACTACTCATCGGATGTAATTAAGTCTTTATCCCTCTTTATTTCCATTTACCAATTTTTAAAACGAATGGTCCTCTTCTATCCCAAGATATGCTATACTCTAACCAAGTTGAGATTTTATACCATTACTCTAAAATTGATCTCTTTTGTAAATCCTTAGGAAATAGAATTTTTGGTTGAGCCAATTTTATATTTGGTGTTCGAATATTAAAAATATCTTTGTCTTCTAAAGATCAAATGGAAAGGATTCTATTAGAAGCTACATTGGTAATACAGTCAGACCCCATTTATCCGACAAGATTATTCGTCAAACCCACTATCCGATACAATATTGAATAGGATCTAAATAATATTTCTACGCCTATTATCTCACCAATTGTCAACAAGCCTGGTTCATATAAAATGAATTGGATAAGTTCATTGATTACTCTGGACTGAAATGCTTTATTGCTTAAAATTACATTTTTAGCAACGAAATATTACGAAGCTAGATTACTAACACAGAAAAACAAAGAATCATTTTATATAATCTTCATATTTTCCCTACACAAATATTCAGTTTGGTTGGTTGGTTGGAGATATCAAAGCACTTTCAGCCGTAAGGCTATATGCTCGCATTATGCTTAAGATGGTTAATCACAGTTTTTGTGAATTTGTTTTTAGAGTTGGGAGCCTTGGGGATCGAACCCCTGACCTTCAACTGTTAAGCTGAGAGGTACACCCTAACAACCATTGAGGCTCTAACATATATTCTGTTAGTAAAGTTTGAAAATTTATTTAAGACATGGGTCTATGAATTGACAGATATGTAGACGTGAATTTAAAGTTGATCCTTTTAAATAGAATTGAATGTTTAAATTTTTGGAATAAATATTCTACAAACCTTAAATTTATATATATTAGCTATTCCATTCCCTAAATTATAAGCTATAAATTACATGAAAATGATATTATGTATATTAGGTTTTATTAACCTTAATTACAATCAAAGTGTAAAAACATTTCCAACTATTCTAAGCAATCTTGATAAAAAAAAACTAAAACATTAAATAAAACGATTATGTAAGGATAATACTGATTTCATTTGCCCCTTCGCCGACTTCAAGTACAGAAGGGGGGGGGGGGGGGGGTGATCAAGCGGAGCTTGAAAAGGAATATCTTTTTTCAGATGTATTTCTGGTTTGCGGGCTGCATTTTCTGATAGTATGTTGGGGATTTTAAGATACAGGTTTATATTTTATGATGCGTTGTAAATTAGTCGTATGGCCCGTTATGCGATACTGTGTTTTTATGGGTAAATATTAGAATGGGTGCAAAGGAGTGAAAAAATTTGTTGCTCGTTAAAATTTGAAAGATGCTCAAAGGAGTGGCACAATTAAATAAAATCAAAAGAATGATAATTCAAAAGGGTGATAAATAATAGGATTTATTAATTTGTTTAGTTAAATAGTTAATTAGTTAGTTAGGTCATTTTACAGTTATATAGTTAGTTAATTAGTGAGCTTGTTGGTTGCGTAGTTTTTCATTTAGTTAGTTTTTTGATAAGTTATTTATTTAGTTAGTTAGTCTTCTATTAAATTTTTCAGGTATCTTTTGTGACACTTCTGTTATGTAAGGGGATTGATTTGTCGCTCATATGAATTTCAGTATTTTTGTCACTCTTTTTTTCATATCACTCCTTTGAATTTCCATATTTTTTGTCACTCTTTTCACATGTCTTCCTTTTGATTTGCCTCTTCTTTGATAATAACCAGCAAATTTTACGTTTAATCATATGCTAATTTAATGTTTCATTTTTCCGATTTGATACTAATGCTGACATTGATAGTAACAATGTTACTATTTTCCAAAACAAAAATTCTATTAGAACTGTATTAGAAATAGTATCAATTATAATTTTCTTTTATTAGTCACGTTAACAACGTATGTGATGAATTTAATTTTGGCAATTTTGTCTTTTTGAATTTGTTTTCTCGATTTACTCTTTATATTTATGTTATCATTTTTGCTTTCACATATATTCTATGTACTTCTAACTTCTTTGTATCTCTTTATATTATCCAGTATAATGAATTCTTTGCTTCTATTTTTGAAGGGAATTCAATTTTTCCTACTTGCACAATTGATGATTCTGATATTAAACTATACAAAAATTCTCTAGCGTTAATAGCCTCAATGTACTTCATCTTAATATTCAGTCCATCAATGCCAAGTTTGCTCATTTGGATTTCTTTCTGTCTACGTCTGGTTTATGCTTTAATATTCTAGTATTGACAGAAATTTGGCAATATGATGGTTTTCTAACTTCAATATTCCCGGTTATTCCTTTTACTGTAGGCGAAAAAGAGGTGGTGACATCGGTATTTATTATAGGAATCACTTTATACTTAATGAATTCGAATCTGCCACTGTTGGCGACAATATTTGTGATTATGTTTCTATTTTTTTGACTATCTCACATCAGAAAGTTAGTATTCTTGCACTTTATCGACCACCATCCTCTTATACTTCGGACTTCTTATCTTTTCTTTCTTATTTTTTAAGTAGAAAGGAGATCAGAAATAATATGTTAATTTGCGGTGATTTCAATTTGAATTTATTTTTAATTCAGTCTTGCAATTCTATTTTAGACTTTATTTCTTTACTCTTCTAATTTAGCTTTTATCCGACTATTACTAAGACTACACGCCCTTCTTGTTTCCTAATTGATTATATTTTTATTAATTTTGCTTGCAATTTTAAAACCTTTAACATTAATTGCAATATATCAGATCATTATATGAATTCTATTATAATATTTGTTTTTTTCTCTACTGGACAAATTGATCTCCCAGGTTAGCACTCAGAAAAGTCTTTTCTCATTTTAATAGGTTGCGTTTTGTTGATTATCTAAATAGTTGTGATTTCAGTTATATTCTATCTATTTCTGATCCTGATACATGATTTAACTTATTTTTAAATCATTTTAGGAAAATTTTCAATGAATACTTTCCGTTAGTTAAGAATACTAATTTTTCAAGTAGTAAACATCCTTGGTTCACAACTAAACTTTATAAACTAATATCTATCAAAGAAAAATTATATAAAAAGTTGAAGAGTAAATACACTTTTGATATCGACCTTAAATATAAAAATTTTCTAAAGTTTTATAAAAATAAAATTCATTTGGCTAAGACGGCATGCTTCAGCTGTAAACTTACATCTTGCCTAAAAGAATAAAGTTTGGAAAACCTTAAATAAATTGTTTAATAATAGATTGTATGCTGAGTCCATTCGTTTCACTTCTTCTGATTTTGCTCAAGCTTTTACGAGTTCTGAAGCAAATGTGGACGCTGATAGTTATAAATATATTGATAGAGTTTTTCCTCTGAATGAATAAACTTTTTTTTCTACTTCATTCACTTGTGATGATTTAATTTTAATGATTTCTTCCATTAAAAATAAAAAGGCCTGTGGTTTTGATGACATTGATATGCATATCTTAGTCTTATCTTTACCTATAATTGAAGATCTTTTGCTATTTCTTTATAACTCTTCCTTTTTTTCTGCCATTTTTCCTAAGATTTTGAAGTATACTAAAGTAGTCCCTATACTTAAATCTAACAAAAATGGCTCTTGTTTAAAGGATTATCGTCCTATTTCTATTATATCTAGTTTTTCCAAAGTATTTGAGAAAATCATACTTACCAAGATGATTACTTTTGCTGAAAAATATTTCTTGATTAGTGAACGACAGTTTGCTTTCACCAAAGGTACGTCTACTAAATTAGCCCTTCTTAGATTTTTTCTTGATATTTCTTCTAATATTTCTCACTCATCTATTTTTAATTTCCTTGATTTTTCTAATGCTTTTGGTACAGTATCTCACTCTCTTCTATTATATAAGTTATATCGCATGGGCTTTAGATCACATATCAACGATTGGCTTAATCTTACCTCTCTGAAGGATATTTTATGTATCGTATAAGAGTATCAATTCTAATGTACATTTTATCAAATCTGGTGTACATCAGGGTTCAATATTAGGATCATTTTTATTTATTTTTAGTGAAAATTTTGCTTCATTTCTGCTCTCCAGTTATCTATGCTGATGATGTGGATCTAACCTTTAACTTGTCTTCTATATCTGATATTAACAATGTTAACTTGTGTTTATCTAATATTTTTCAGTGGTCTCATTATAATCACATTCATTTGTATTTTGACAAAAGCAAATATTTCATTTTTACTAGGAGCAAGGCGTTTGCTAATCCTAATTTTAGAATTAATGATAAATCCATCGAACGGGTAATTGCTCTTGGTCTGTGCATATCAAGAATGTTCTAACTAAGGTGTCCCGCTTTTCTGGCATTTTCTACAAATATAAAAATTTCCTCCCTCTTTCAGTTAGGAGGATCCTCTATTATTCACATATTTATCCGCATCTAAAATAAGCTAATATTATTTGGGGTTCCTCAAATAAGGTTTTACTCAACAAATTAAATAAATTGATTTGTAGGTATCATAATTATATGTGTTCACCTTCGGATACTGAACTGGATATTTTTCAGATCAACTCTATGATGCATTGTATTTTCTTTTACAAAGTTCTTTTGCATATTATATGTTTATCTATGTATACATGAGAATACGTGTTTATGCTTATGTATATCTTGAGTTATGTTAGATAAATACTTCTTTTATATTTGTGTGTATATCTTATGAATGATATTCTTGTACATGTTTGTTTTTGCCTTTACTCTTCTTACAAATTCTCCTGTAGTGCATCTCGAACATTTTACTTCCTTTGACCTTTCTTTTTTTCTTTTTTTTTCTCAACTTCTGTTGGAGTTAACCCGATGAAGATCCATCTTCCTTTAATCTCTTTCAGAAATGAATTTATGCGATGCTACTTTTGATCGATACAATATTCAATGCTTATCTTTTTTTTCCAATTTTTATTAATAAATTTATTATTATTATTATATTATTATTTATTATAGTATCCTTATTTACCAACATTTATTTAATAATAAAAAAAGGAAGAATAAGAATAATAACATACAGCATGGTGGATCAAACCAAATAGGTTATTGTCACACCTATAAAAAAATAGGAACACTATACTAAATTCATATTTACAACAGGACTTAAAAATGATATAAAAAATAGAAGAAAAAATCCAGATAATAATTATAAAGGCAAAAAACAAGTGAGGAACAGTTATATTATAGGATAAAAAAACTCCAAAACGTATCATTTTAAATTCAATATAGGAGAAAGACAATATTCAAACATGTTGACAAAGCATAGAATTTTCAAAAAAAAAAATATATATATATATACATACGTTAAAAAAAGAGAGAAGAAAGCAAATAACAATTATTTCATAATATAATATATATTTTTATTAGAAACATACCACATGCTATCAATATAGTTTTGGGTTTTTTCATAATATTATTAAATCAATGTAATTGTCTAACATATATTTATTTATATATCTGCTGAAAAGCAATCTAGATCAATCTTTTGTTTTGAGGAATACCCAATTAACCTGAAACTGAACGGCTTTATTCAACCTCAAAACTATTTGTAATTTTTTTACCTTTCAAAAAATATTATCTTGTGTATTATTTTCAACAATAATTTAATTATTATTTTTTTATAAATTTAAAGATTAAATTTTAATTAAAAAATTTTTAATTTGGTTTAATCTCAAATCAATTTTCTGGAACTTTAAAAATATTTGCAAAAGATGTTCAATGTTTTGATTTTTTATTCTATTTTTTCCTTAATTTTTTTCAAACTTACAATTTCCTTTAAAGAAAATTCCTACGATCTCAAACAAGTCATTTTGCTTTATAGACATGGTCATCGCTCATCTGTTGGTACGTATCCTAATGATCCTTACATCAATTATACATGGTATCAAGGATATGGACAACTTAGCCAGAAAGGTATAATTCAGGAATTTAAGCTTGGAAAATTTCTTAAAGAATTCTACGTTGGCTCTTTATTAAGTGATCAATATTCTGTAAAAGAAATTAAAGTTAGAAGTACAGACGTTGATAGAACGTTAATGAGCGCTGAGTCCGTTCTTGCTGGTTTGTACCCACCTCATAAAAGTCAAATGTGGAATAAACTTATAAATTGGCAGCCTATTCCAGTCCACACTCGTGATTTCTCATATGACTATCTTTTAACTTATGGTAATAATTGCGAACTCTTTCATGAAATAAGTTCTGTTATTTTCAATTCTAAAAAGCAAGAAATTAATTTAAAATATAAAGATTTTTTCAAATTTTTGTCACTTAATTCGGGAATATCCCAAATTGATATTGATAGTTTATATTATTTGAGCGATCCTTTAATTTGTCAAGTAAGCTACAACCTTTCTCTTCCATCTTGGATAAATGAAACTACTTTTAGCACAATTTTATATTTGAATGATCTATGGTTCAAATATCAATTCTACACACCCCGTCTTCAAAGATTATCTATAGGATATTTTCTCAAGGAAATCACTACCCAAATGGAAACTGCTATGAATAATAAAACCTGTAAAAAAATGTATATGTATTCTGCTCATGATGAAACGGTTACTGCGTTGCTTTCTGCCCTTCAAATTTTCAATGACATCGCTCCACCTTATTCTTCTTGTGTCATAATTTCCTTGTATCAGTCTTCAGATTCTACTTTTTATATAAGTATTGACTATAAAAATGGAACGGATGTCCACAAGCCTTTTAAGTTAATTATGCCAAGTTGTTCCTACCATTGTCCATTCTACTATTTCAAAAAGAAGATAGAACCTCTTTTTCCAAGTGATATTCAGAAAGAATGCAAAGCAAAAAAGGAAAGAGTAAAAAACTTTTCTAACTTATTAATAGTGTTGGTAATAATTGTTCTTTTTACGCTCTTTTTTTATTTCCTGTTGAAAACCAAGTATTTTTCAGATTACACTCATCTAATCTAGTCCATTCAATTTCTTGTATAAATCCTAATATATCCAACTCTATCTTTTCTTCTCACCTTGTTTGTTAAGAAAGTGTAATTTATCAAATTAAGTATTTTTTTATATTGTTATTTATTTAGTATATTCTAAGAAAATTTTGCTAACCTTTAGTTCTTTCAAACAAAATATTGTCTATGAATTTATATTTATTTTCTAATATTACTATGTTCTCAGTTCCCTATTTAGATATATCTAAAAGAATTGTAATTTAAATTATATTTTATCAGCGGCGTGAAAGGAACTGTCTGTCAAAGGCGCAGAATTTATTTCTATTTATATCATTAGTAAAAGTTTAATCGAGATATTTTAGACTTAACCCTATTAGTGCCGGGCTTAATTTGTCCGCTCAAGTGCTGGGGGCGTAAAGTGCCCCCTATTTTTCTCAGATATTAAGTTTTTATGAAAATTCTTAATGTTACATATATATTTCAAATATGCTGAATTCAGTGGTGATATCGATTTTCTATCAAAATCAATCAAACCTGTCAAAAAATTGATTTACATATGACAGCTCATCTCAAAAAAAAACTTGTTGTCTAAATAATTTTATAAAGTTTTTTACACATATATACTCATTTTCAAGTATGCTAAATTCAGTAGTGATATTCATTTTTTATGAAAATCAATCAAATCTTTCGAAAAAGTGATTTATCTCAAAAAAAACCTCCGAATAATTTTATAATGTTTTTTGCACACACATACCCATTTTTAAGGATTTATTCTCTTCAATGTGTTTGAAAATTTTTTTATAAGGATAAAAGTACTTTTTTCATATCAAAGAATTCTGATTAAAGAATCTTCTTGATGATCTTAGGCTTTTTTTTTTATCAGTATCGGGTATTTTATTATCAGGCCTGAATATTTTTCAACCAATCTCAGTTCAAATGTTTTTTTCTGATAAATTATTCGTGATGTTCATTGTTCAATTAAAAAAAGTTGTCCACGTTCTTCATCTAAAAGATTCTCTCGTTGACCCAAAAGGAAAAAGATGGACAAATTCAATTTAAATTAAAAAATATCTTGATAGTGACTAAATTTTCACATATTGGCATCTGTGCAATTTTTGATAAATCTGACCTATTCTAAATTTTCAGATTTCCTACCCATCTTAGTTAAATGATAATTATAATCCTAGATGATAAGCTATAGATTTAAATTTTTTTCATTTTTACTTTTTCACAGTCAAAATCTTTTTTGAAGCACCCAATATTAGATCATTACACCACTTCCTTGTTCATTAGAACATGGTAGATCTTCCATTTAGTCAAGATACTTTTTTCCTTTTGATCAGACGTTCTCTTTTCATTTAGTCTTCAGGTTGTTTCTTTCTCTCATACTAATCTTCAAAATATTTTATAATAAGTTTTGTTAATATTTAATACTCAAGATGATCGAAGAAAGAATTAGCCGAAATATACAAAAAAATATATTTTTACTATATAACTAATATATAAGTTTTTTGAAAAAATTTATATCACTAAATCAATTGCCATTTCCAGATATTTTTTAACCTTATAAGCCAAAATGAAGTACAGAAATAAAATAAGCATAGTTGATTTAGTATAAAAACAGACATTTATTTTTTTGAAGACAGTATCTAGAAGTAAACCACAAATCTGATTGAAGCTTTCAGATATTTTTAAAATATAAATGCCAAACCTGAGTCCAAAAATGAACCCAGCATCTTCCATTTGGCATAAAAACAGATATTTTATTTAAATTTCAAAAATATTTCTGTAGACATTAGACGTAAATCGAAAATTTGATGGTCACTTTCAGACATTTAAAACCTCTAAATACAAAAACTGATTTTAGAATTATAACTATCATGGTTGAATTGGCAAATTTGATTGACACTGACAGTAAAACCTTTAAATGCGAAAATTGCCTCCAGAAATGAAACCACCATTATCTATTTGCTATAAAAACATATTATTTCATGTAAAATTTGAATCAATATTTTTGGAAACAGATTTTAAAACTAAACGCAAATTTGATTGATACTTATAGGTATTTTCAAATCCAAACTGCAAAAATTGAGTCCATAAATGAAACTAGCATGATCGATTTTGATTTTGTATTAAAATATATAGTTCATTGTAAAATTTGAATGAATATTTTTGAGAGGTAGACTGCAAATTTGATTAACACTTATAGGTATTTTCAAATCCTAAATGTAAAAAATGAGTCCAGAAATGAAACCAGCATGGCCGATTAGTATAAAACATATTTTATGTAAAATTTAAAGGAATGTTTTTGGAGACAATTTTTATAAGTAAACCGCAAATTTGATTAACACTTATAGGTATTTTCAACTCCTAAATGTTAAAAATGTAACCAACATGACCGATTTAGTATAAAAACATATTTACTTTATATAAAATTTGAAGGAATATTTTATTAGATATATTTCTGATTAATCAAAATGATATTTTCTAAAAAGTAGCCATGATTATTGAAAAAATTAAATATAAAAAGTGTTATGCGTTCAAAATTATAAATAATTATAAATTTTCAATGTAGTATATAATATAGATGCTAAGTTATGAGGTTAACTACAGATAATGTCAAAATTTTGCTGAAAAATTTTAATTTTTGATTTTGGGCATGAAAGTGACATTCATCTATAATGAGGATGGTATCAAAAGATGTAGCTTGTAATTTTAAGAAAAGTCACGAAATTTGAAGGGATATGATTTTATTCCAATTTTCCATACATATATATCTGTATTATGATGTTTTGAAGTGTTATTTGAAATTTTGATGGTCGCCAAAATTAACATCCACCCTGCGTTGCATTAAAAATAGGTGCGCCACTTAAAATTCGCAAATCTATAGATATTATTTATATCACAATATTTACAAAAGTGTAGGGCAGTGGTTCTTAACCTAATTAGGTACCAAAATCCCTTATGTGAAAAAATGATCTCCTACCCCTGTACAAAATAAAAATATAATTTTTTTTATAAAATAGACAAATATTTAGTAAAATAAATGAACAATTATTTAAAGCTTAACATCAATGAGACACTTGTAACTTGTTCCTCTTTAGTTTCAATTGTTTTTGCGATCATAGCTCTTTTTGGTTAATTGCAAGACACATGTCATGTTGTGCATCTCAATGCTTTCTCGAATTGTTTTCAATTAGAAGAAGAGTGAAATGTTATTGCTTTGTGGTCATCATAGCTTTCTAGATATGATATATAGTATATCAAATACGTCATGGATATAATATATATAGGTTATAGACAGTGATGGGATTCAAATTTCGTTTAAGACTACTCGGAAAAAATTTTCAAAACCTACTCCATCGAAAACCCTATGTAAATTTATATTTTTAGGCTTTCCTACTACCCATTTTAATTATATCTATCCAACCCTTATACAATGAAAAATTTCATGTTTTAAAGTGAAAAAAGCTTGTACGTAAAACTTGTTTAATACTTCAAAAATATTGTGAAAAAATGAAAAATAAAAAAACAGAATTATAATCTCAATCCCAGTATTTCCAGATTGCCTCTTTCCACCCACTCAATTTCTTTCAACTCTTACTTAATTTTTTTATCTGCTTCCTTTTCGTAAACACCCTTACTTTCAATCATCGAGTTAAAAGCTTTAATCGATCTTTTAATGAGTTTATCTGCTTTTTGAATCGTTATATTTCTCGCTTGCAAACCGTTTGACAATATTGAGATTTCTTGAAGAATATCAATCATCAAAGCCAAATCCTAGAGAAAACTTTTGTTCGATAATCGTGATGCCATCCCCAAAAAGCCTTCGTTTGAAAAAAAATTATAAAGAGAAAGGTAGCCACGCCATACAGCAATAGTAGTCCTCAAACTACAAGCTGCCCACCTGGGACCCAAAAGCCTACCTATTTTTAAAATTTGCTGCCCTAGCTCCGATGAAATTTTAAAAAGCTCATTTTGATTTCTGTTTGACTGATGAAAAATTTTATAGATCTTATCAATGAATATTTTTAAATGATTAACCTGTTTTACATCATTCACGAAGTCATCCAGTACCAATTGTAACCGGTGATTAAAGCGATGTCAAAGAACAATATTGGGAAAACTTTTTCTGAATCGAACACCTACGCCTCAATGACGTCCAAGCATGGCACTAGCTCCATCTGAGCAAAACGCAACTAAATTTTCTCTCAAAAAATCCTCTTTAATACCACCATTCTTTAAACTTGATAAAAGCGATAAAAAGTGTTTTCTGCACCCTGATCCTCAAGTTCAACCAAATCAAATCCTCTACCTTCAAAAAATGATGAGCACTGATTTGTAGGATATGGAGGAAGCTTCGTCTACTATTATGCAAAATTTCCGTTTTTTTCAATAATTTTGGTGAAAACTTTTTTTTTAAGATTTGTTGAAATGTGGTCAACAATCTTTAAGGCCGTTTTACGAGAGTGAAGCCCAACACCCATTTGTACAGCATTTATTTTTTGAAACTCAACCAAATACTCGATATCAGAAAAGGGTCTGCAGTTTTTTGCCATACTGTAAACGGTATTAAAAACTTTGATTGTTGAGTCTAAAAACTTCATTGATTTTACCAAAACTTTCGCTAATTGTGGTCTTCGAGACTTCAGTGCTTTCTAACACAAATTGAATGCGCCTTGGATGAAAAATGATCCCGAATTTTTTCAAAGAAGCCTGACGAGAAGTTTTTGTATTTCGAGATGACTCAACGCTGAAGCTGGCCCACTCGGAAGAAATGCGTAGTCCAGTATCAAAGAGATTTACTTTTTCGCTTTTTGAACAATGTAGGCATCCTAGTTTTTTGTTTTGAATGATGAGACCAATATATTTAGCTTTGAATGTATTGAATTGGTCCTCACTCCAGCAATCTGGTAGAACTGGAATAAATGGATCCGATGCGTTTGAACGAACCTCGTCAAAATTATTTTCAACATTTGATTCTTGCTGAAAAGGTTGAGATACATATTTCATTTCTCATTTTTCGAGTTTTTATTCATGAAATTTATTATATTTTTTGTTTTTCATAATAACTAGCAACTTTTTAATACACAGAGTTTTCGAAAATTTTATGAAGCAAGACGACTCTAAAATGCAAAAAATCATTATAAATTAGTTTTGAAATGTTTTCATTATACGAATTAAAATGAATTATCGAATTTTTTTTTGAAATCCTGAAAGTAAAATGAAAATTTTGAAAAAAAAAATTTTGATTTTTTGTAGTTTCGTCAAAATTTTAAAAGTAACTTCAATAAGGTAAATTTTAAATATGTTTCACCAATTTTAAAACAAGATTTTCATACCAAAAGTGAAAGAATTTGCAGAAACTATGAAAAGGTGATTTTTCGCGGTGAGGTTGTATAAGGTTAAATTGAAAAACAACAGTTCAAATGATATTCAGTGTTAGTTTCAGTTGAGAATTGAAAGGTCAAAGATTTTTTTTTCATTATTTGATTTCGAATATTTCCATGTCTGTGAAACATTTATATTTGTTGTTTTTCGAAAGACGATGAAACAGTCTTTTATGTTTATTGTGAAGTCTAATAATAAGAACTTGGACAGAGGAGGCTGGGAAGTTTGCATGTGATGTATATGATTTTTTTCATGATAAGATAAGTGAAAGAATGTACAGAATCAAAACATAAAATAAACACATGCAATATACCTAAAAGATTTCAAACTTTTAATAATAAATAAATATATTGGAAATTTATAACTCTTTTGAGACTACTCGCTAAAAATTCAAATTTTTTTGAAACTACTCTATCGAGTAGGAGCGAACCGGCTGAATCCCACCACTGGTTATAGAGGGGTGAGAAGATACGTCTGCTAAAACTTACAAAAATAACCTCATGAAATCAGCAAAATCATTTAACAAAAAGTTTATTGAACACTTACGCACTCCTTAGGGGTGCCTGCGCTCCATATTAAGAACCCCTGGTCAAGGGTATTTTTTCCTAAATCATGGAAGCTTTAAGCTGATAATTATCTATGTTAGTTCTATATTATTACCAACATCTAATATTCCAATATAAGTGAAGCTTTATAATATATTTATTAGTAACATCATTTACAAATCTTAGTCTATATGAGGCAGGGGGCGGAATCTGCCCGCGACAATTTTTAAGTTAATTTATTGAAAAAATAATGATCATATGAACTTCAAACTTTTTGACATTCATTAGGAAAAAATCTTTTTATGAAAATTAAAAAAATATATTAGTAAATTGCAAAAAATGTGAATTTTTAATTATTCTTGCTTATTTTAAACGCGTTCTTTTTAATGATTTCAAATAACGCTCATGTCATTGAGTTGATGTTTTTGAAGATTTAGGAAAAAAACCTTTAAATAAATTTTAAGTTGGAGTGAGGACACTAAAATAATTTTAATTTCATCCGTGCATCATTCATTGCTTTTTGTCATTTTGTTTGGAAAGCATACTCTTTTTATTCGATCAAGTCATATCATGTATGTTTTATGTTAAGTGTGCTGACTAGTTCCTAAGAAAAACAACGCTTTATAATTTTTTAAAGATATATCAGAGAAGAAAGTGGCCTAAAAGCAAATTTAAAAGAGAACATGTGATCAAAAAATTTTTGATAGTAACTCATGGGACCTTCTTTTAATAGATCAGCGCAATAGTCGTGTAAAGAGCTACCTAATTTTAACAAAGAAGTATGTATCTTGACTAAAATCTACCATGTTCCAATAAATTAGGAAGTGGTGTAATGATCAAACTTTAGGTATTTCAAAAAAGATATTGACCGTGAACAAGAAGTTCTTCGTTTGCGAAGGAAAAATCTTTAAACCTTTAGTTCATCATCTAAAATTACAATGATAATAATTTAGATAAATGATAATTTTTAGATTTAGTCACTCAAGGTAATTTTTTAATTTGAATTTAACCATCTTTTTACTTTGGCTCCGAAGAAAGAGTCTTTTAGATCTGGCTTCTTCAAGCCAGGGTCCATTTTCGGCCATGGGAAAAATGATTTAGTTTTTGAATTGAAGGAAAACCAAAAAATATCTCACTAATATTTACTTATATTTGAATATATTTTGACATCCATTACAAGCAATTAAAGTATTCTGGTTCTATTTAATGCATTGTATCGTTTTGCCCTTAAATAAAATTTTTAGGGCCTAAAGTTTATTTCAATAAATTTTTGGACTCTGATCTAAAAAAAGTCTGAAGACCCTGTTTTAGATGATGAAGTGGACTTTTTGTAATTAAACAATGAACATCGCGAATGATATGAGGAAGACAACTTTTGAACTGGGATTGGTTGACAAATATTCAAACTGAATTGTTCATATCACCTGATAATAAAAGCCTAAGATCAAGAATATTCTCTAATAGGAAATCTCTGAGATCGGATTAAGCTGCTTAAAAATAAATCTTTGAAAAGGCTTAGGTTTTTATAAGGCGAAAAATAATTTCTCATGAAAGTACAGCTACCAAGGAAGGAATGAATCTTGGTATAAAATAAAAAATGAATATCAAAATTACATACTGAATAAAGTATGGAAGTACCAACCGATAAAGAATTTGTGGCCAAAAGGATGGAGGTCCTAACAGGGCTGGGGAGTCGAAGTCTAAATCTCCGACTACTCCTTGTTTGAGGACTCAGACTCCTGCGTATACTAACAATATATAATAACAACCATACCAATTAAATCCTCAATCTAATCAAACTTATTCATTTCTCAAACTATTCCTCTTTCCTCAAATTACATTAAAACAAAAATACATACGTTAAGTATTCTTTATTTTACAAGAATTACAACAAATCTTAACAGAACAAAAAAAAGTGGAAATGAAAAATAACTTCTTTGACAAAAAAGGATACATATTGAAAGCAAATGCACAAAAATTTATTCATTAAAATTATATATTTTTAAGGGTAAAATGGCTTTTGCGATATTTTTCTTCATTGAGGTCCTCAGATCTGACTTGATTATCTTGCAAAAAATTTCTTGCTTCTACGATCATACTTCTCTATCTCGTCCAAGGCTTTGTAGAAATCTTCTTTTAATTTGACATTTACTGGAGCATTATTATCTACTCGTATTTTTTTGCTTTTAACTTTTCCAGTCTTTGCAGATTCTTTTCAAGTGTTTCACTATCACTGGAAGATGATGAGCACGACCCGACTTGAAAAGTGAAAAAGTGTTTGATGTACGAGTTTCTGAAGATATGTTTAACTCTTTCATTTCTATAGCAAGATTACAGAGAGATATTCTTGCTCTACTACATTGATTCTCTTCCTTTTTAGGATCAAGAAATACTGATGCCAACAAAATATCATTTTCTATGAGTTGTGCTTCTCTTTTTTTCATGGACTTTAAATTTACTATGCAATTTATTCCTTAGTGAAATTAATTTCTTCCATTTAAACAAAAAATCCTCAGCTTGTAGCTTTTTTTGTGGCTAAATAAGGTAAAAAAGAAGCTCTTTAAATTTGGATAATGATACGGAACGATTGTCAACATCCTGAACAACTGATTTCAGTTCAATTAACCTCTTTACCATGAGATAGATGCTCCCCCAGCGATTTGCTTGGTTAAGGATTGCCCTTTTTCTAATAATAGCGTCAATTTTTGAAGTTCTTGCTGCAATCGCTATTTCTCTCAACTTCCTAATAAGATTTGCAGCATGAGAATCTTTCAGTCCATCTCTAATGGCTAAGAGGTCATTCACAATTGACGTCAAGCTTTTTTCTTTGCAATTATATAAGAATTGAGACATGCTACATCAAGCATCTTGAAAAAAATGATCAATCGCCATTGAACTGTTTTTCTATATTTTCATCCATGAAATCGACACCACCTTTAGTCTTACTATAAAAGTTGATTAATTCTGGTATGTTCTTATCATTGTTGAAATCAGTAGTAAAAAAGTAACTTGATAAAAGAACAGATTTATTTTTCTTAGGAACATAGGACATGATTATGACTTGTTCTGATTGTCATACTTAAAAATTGTGAAGCCAATTTTTCTACCTTTGAAGTTTTTGAAAGATGAAGGAAGTTCTCGTTTATTCTACAGAATAGTTCCAACTAAGGTAAAGTTTTTTTCAAGAAGGTTGACAGCTAAACTATGACTTGTGGAAAAATTATGTACTGTAATATTTCAACCCGTTTCTCCAAAAGGCCTTACTAACTCAAAACACGTTTTTTGCTAAATTTAAAGACCTTCGTTGTTTTCTTTTCCCAGGTATATTATTGCACTAAGAGCGTAACTTAATTTTGCTACGCAAATCAAAAAAATTTCAAACCATATTTTTTGCTTTTAGGCATATAAGTATTGTCAGGTATTCTCCTCGATGAACGCCAATAGTTAGAAATTCTTCGGCGATATAGTGTCGTATTTGAGGAAACGAAACAAATTCCATACTTCTCTTATCGCTGCAAGCTTATCAGTATTTTTTCTTATATTTTTAGTAAAAATATTGTCGAACCTTAGGCATCTGAGAAAAAATTTTATTCTACAAAAAGACATGCAAACTATATAAAATAGCTTGCTATCTTTTTGAGTATAAAAATGATTAAAATCGCGAAAATTATACCGATGAGCACCTGCTCGAATCAGAAAACCAAATGAAACTTCAAATGTAAACTTAGAAAATAATTTAGAGGTAAACTTTAATGGATTTGAAACTTTCAATAACTGAAACTTGCGATTTGTACATTTTAAAACATGTCTTCTAATTTCTTCAGGAAAAAGTAAGTCTAGAGAGCTTCTACTTTTTTCGGTAACAATATTGCGTCTCAACCGTACTATATTCTCCCATTTCACTCTAAGGATGTATCTTCTTCTTCGGAAAAAATTGTAAAATCTTTTCTTTCTTCCTCGACAACTTGATTAGTGTAATCTGAATTAGTAATCTATAATAAACTTGAAAGGTTTACAAACTCACTACACTCATCCATATCTGTATCAGCATCACAAATCATACTTATTTTTTTAGCAAATTGCACGCTTCAATAAAAGATTTTCTTTTTCTCATATTGTAAAGAAAAATCATCTTTGAGTCAGAAAGAAAACAGGACAGTAAAACAGTGATATACAAATTAACAGTGAAAACTATTTTATGATTTGAATATGACTATATTTTATAATCATTTATCCAGATGAGGGTTAAAATGATAAAGAAGATGTAACATCTTACTATCCTTGATGCTTTTTAGATGGGAAAATGTTGGAAATTGGTAAGTGAAGACACAATCAATAATTGTTTCAACAAAACTATCAAACTTCAACTTTTAGAAGACGAAGAGTTATCTTTACAAGAAAAAGAAGCCTGTGTTCACACTACTAATAAAAGATATTGATTTATTCAGACTATTGAAACCAATCTAATGAATGTCTAAATTATTATTATCCTTTAATTTATTTAACAAATTTATAAGCTTATAGTGATTAAGGATTTGAAAGAGAAAGTAAATTTGATGAAGAAAAAATAGAATAAACCTCAAATGAAGAAATAATCAAAGAGCTCGATATTATTAAAAGATTTATTGAATGTTCTGCTCATGATGATGTTGAAATCTTAAATTGACATTATAAATAGGAATAAAGTACCAATTCACATCTTTTGAAAAACTACAAGCAATTTTCAATTTTGCACTATTTGTCTTATATTGAAATAATATAAATTTAAATAGTTTTTATTGATTTATTTAATAATAAAGTATCAAAAAATATTTAGTAGAATTGGTTATAACTTATAAGGGACAAAAGAGCTAAGCCAGAAGTGCCCCTAAACCAAGAATGCGCTGTATATGTCAAAAATCTTTAAACTCTAGGCGGAAGAAGTACTAGTACAAGGTAAGGACATCTTGCTACTATAGATGGAAAAATATTTTAGTTTATAAATCTCGTATTCAACCCCCAAAAAACTTTTATAATCCATGAAAATCTGCACTACCTACTCACATCACTTTGATTCCCGGGCCTATAAATTCCTTACACTCCAACTTCAAACAACTTTCTTAAAACCAATAATTGTATACAAAATAAACTGCATTGGTTGCACTGCTACATACATAGGCAAGACCGCTGCCGCCAATACTCCCTCAAAGCATAAACAGAACGCTGAACTAAAACCTCCATAACAATATGCTGTTTCAGCACCTAATAACCTATCCCACACATTCTTTCGACTTCGAAAATACTTTGCAACTCATCCCCAGAAAATCTTTTGTTCCTTGGAACCTGGCACGCCCTATCGGATCCCAACTGCATTAACCATTACAACCACAAACCGAACCTTTTCACAATATACATACACTTACACATAACCTATGCCGAATTTACTTCACACTTATACAGACCGTTCATTCTTATCCTTACACCACCACACTCACACATCACATAGCCAACAGTTTATCTTTCTTCGTACACAATAAGCCTATTATTGCTTTTGCATTAATCTTTCCACATTACCCTTTATATTAGTAGTTCCGAAATATATCGTAATTCTTTGTTCCTTTTTGAAGTATTTTACTACATGCAACAAACTACTATTTTTTATACATTTTGACATAAGGAAGTCTATAATAAATTTAAAGATAATTACAGTGAAACTTCGTTATCTCGAACATGTGATATCTCGAAGTTCTTTTATGGTACGAACTTTTTCCCTATACATTAAATGTAAATAAGTTTGGATATCTCGAACTCTGATGTCTTGAATAACCCGGATATCTCGAAGTATTTCATTATTACAAGCATCAAATTTACTATGTTTATCTCGAACTTTTTATATACGTAAATAATCATTAACAATAAAAAATAAATGTTCTCTAGCAATATTGCAGCAATACACCAGGGACGGACATCCGAGGGCGAGGGTAGTCGCCTCCATTTCCCTTTCCCCTCCACCTAATGTTTTCCTAGGGGGCAAAAACGCATTTTGCTTCTCGCCCCAATAAATTGCAGTATTTAAAATTTTATTTATGCAACAATTATTGCCATATTTTTTCTTCAATAAATTAAGTTTGTAATGAAAATCTTAATGGAAGTAATATGGCAACATCATCAAAGCTGCTTAGAGAAGTGATGTAAAACTAGGCATACGATGTGTGATGATCATGGATTTTCATAGTTTTGTATGCCCTCATCAAATCATCTACCATTTTTTGAACTTTCTGTCTCTTTGAATCCGACTTACTGACCTTGATTTAAAATAAAATGCACTTTAATTAAAAAGATACCAGGATCTGTTTATTTTAGCAGTTACTTTAGATCTAACAAGCAGACAAAAAACATACCGATCGATACTTATTTTTCAAAAAATGGACTTGATAAGTTTTTCTTGATATTTTGGATATCTCGAAGTTTTTTTTGGTCCCTTCAAATTGGAGATAACGAGGTTTTACTGTATTTCGCAAGCAAGAAAAAGTATCAGAGGTCTGGCAAGACCTCCGGGGAGACAACACGCAAAACTTGCCAGCCTTATTATATATTTAAATGTGTAAATCGTAAAATGCTTAAAAAATATACTTAAAATAAAAATTTTCAAAAAATATTTTACATACATATGGAAAGCCACATTTCAAAAATTCTACCTAAAAGTTCAAAAAATTTAACTTTGAAATTGCAGTTTTATTTCATAAAAACTATATGATTGGTTGAAATGTTTATGTAATATATAATAATAATAATAATAATAATAATACTACTACCAATACTACTTTTTGGAAATTTTTACTTGTTTGATTTGAAGAAAGAATTCAACTGTTTTTCAATATTTCTTTTTCATGATATATATATCATTAGAAAGCTTATCGTTTGCTACATACTCTAGAATAATTTATTTTTGCAAAAGTTTTAACAAATTTTAATAAATGGACTTTACTTCGAAAAATTTTGTCTAAATTTTTGAAAAAATTACGGACCACCTTTTTGTTTAAGCATAATGTGAAGATTTTTAAAAAAAATTGAATGAAAATGATATCATTGGAAAGGTATACTCTTTGTGGTTAACATAGGCTAGGTTATACAAATAAATATATTTTCATTTTTCCAAAATCTGCTTTTATGTGAGGTCAGTCAAGTTTTATCTAGTTTCAAAAAATACCAATAATAATTAACGTTCTTAATTTATATAATATTTTTTCAATATTTTATATTCACAAAGGTAAAATATGATTTTTTACATTTTAAAATTTCATAGTTGAAGAAAACTGTCGAAAATTAATATATATTTTTTACTTTTTATGGGTCAGTAGTACAGGTCAGTATAATGTTTTTCTAATAAATTTAAAATTATTTTTAAAGTGAAAAATGTTGATCGAATGTACAAGATTTGAAGCTATACTCTTTGTGGGTAAAATAGGCTAGGTTTTACAAATAAATATATTTTTATTTTTCCAAAATCCGCTTTTATGTGAGGTCAGTCAACTTTTATCTAGTTTCAAAAAATACCAATAATTAACGTGATGAGTTTATATATTATTTCTTCAAAATTTTATATTCACAAAGGCAGAATATGGTTTTTAACATTTTAAAATGTCATAGTTAAATAAAACTGTCGAAAATTAATATTTATTTTTTACTTTTTATGGGTCAGTAGTATAGGTCAGTATAATATTTTTCTAATAAATTTTAAATTATTTTTCAAGTGAAAAATGTCGATTAAATGTACGAGTTTTGTTTGATAATCATAGTCTACTTTTATTTAGTTTAGATACAACCTTTCTAATTTTTAACGAAGGGCATTCGTTGTATTTATACCGACAGTGTGCGAATAATAAATCACATTATTGATTGATTTTAGAGCATAACTATGCGAAGAAAGATGAACACATGTTGCATTACGCGTTTGTGAGCGCAGTGAATTCTTATCTCGCATACGCTTCACCACATCTTTAGCACGCGTGTGTGGTTTATTTTATCGGGCTAGTGTACGCTTAGTTTATTTGTAGTGTTCCTAGCTTAAATCTTAGTCAAATATTAAAACGCTTATAACTTTCACATTTCTCAACAAAATGCATCATGCGATTTTCCATGGGCTTCATACCATTAATTAGCAGATAAGGGATGCATTTTAAACTAAAGCTCCTTTCATTAGGACAAATTTTTACCTATATTATGTGACAATTTCCAGCACAATTTAAAGCGACTCTACTCTCAGAATCTAAATTTATTTGTAGATTTTTATAAAATAGTATTAGTTTTTCCATTTTTTTTATAAATTAACCTTCGTTTTTTTTATTGTTCAGTATAATGTTTATCTAATAAATTTAAAATTATTTTTGAAGTGAAAAATGTAGATCGAATGTACAAGTTTTGTTGGATAATCGTAGTCCACTATTTATTTTTAGATTTTTATAAAATCATTTTAGTTTTCGGTTTTTTATAAATTAACATTAGTTTTTTACTTCTTTTGAATAATCATCCAAAATTTAAGTGCGTGTTTGATTTACACTTTGATTCGAAAAAAATATGTTTTGGATAAATATTTTTTTTATTATTGTTTACTGCATATAAATTTCTAAAGAGAAGATAAATAGATCAAAATATGTGTTTTAATCAATTTTTCTCAATAAGTATTGAAGCTATGAGGTAGCAAAATATGAACAGAAAGTTTGATATTTTTTGATTTTTTAAAGAATATTTTTCGATTCTTTGATCACAGAATTTTATTTTGATTATTTGACAAATATAATATTTAAAATCGTCCAAATTGCAAAGTATAGGTATTTTAAACAAAACAGTAATATATTTGAAGAAATAATTTTCAGTATAAAGAGTTTAGAAAACTCTTCTCTAATATGTAATGATATATTCTCATAACCTGTACGGTTGAACGCGGGTAGACAACTTGCGTGTTATCTCCAACCCGTATATTACGATGATTCTTCTCCAACCTGTATTCTACGATGATTCATCTCCAAACTATATACTACAATGATTCATCTCTAACCTGTATACTACGATGATTCATCTCTAACCTGTATACTACGATGATTCATCTTCAACCTGTATACTACGATGGTTTCTATTCCATGTACAAATAACTAGGGAGACAATGTTCAACTTTCTGTTCACATTCTGCTAGATGTAAGATTTGATATACCTCATTCGGGGAGACGATGCTACATAAGTTATTACCTATATACATTATACCTGTATACTACGTTGGTTCATCTCCAACATGTATACCGCGATAATTCATCTCCAACCTATTTTTTTTTTTTTTTTTTTGGGGAGAGGTGTTAGATAAGTTTTAATTTTTTCACGATATTAAATAATATATTTTATCAAATAATCAAAATAAAATTCTGTAATCAAAGAATCGAAAAATATTCTTTAAAAAATCAAAAAATATCAAACTTTCTGTTCATATTTTGCTACCTCATACGATGTTACAAAAGTTATTACCTATACTTTGCAATTTGCACGATTTTAAATATTATATTTGTCGAATAATCAAAGAATCGAAAAATGTTCAAATCAAAAAATATTTATTCTTTTTAAATATATCGTTGGCTCCCCTTACTTTTAAAATTGAAAGATAAACCTAGTCTTTAATATTTAATTTTTATCAAATTATGCACATACGTAACTAAAAGTAAGGGGAGCCAACGATATATTTAAAAAGAATAAATATTTTTTGATTTGAACATTTTTCGATTCTTTGATTATTCGACAAATATAATATTTAAAATCGTGCAAATTGCAAAGTATAGGTAATAACTTTTGTAACATCGTATGAGGTAGCAAAATATGAACAGAAAGTTTGATATTTTTTGATTTTTTAAAGAATATTTTTCGATTCTTTGATTACAGAATTTTATTTTGATTATTTGACAAATATAATATTTAAAATCGTGCAAATTGCAAAGTATAGGTTATAACTTTTGTAACATCGTATAAAGTAGCAAAATATGAACAGAAAGTTTTTTTTTTGATTTTTTAAAGAATATTTTTCGATTCTTTGATTACAGAATTTTATTTTTATTATTTGATAAAATATATTATTTAATATCGTGAAAAAATTAATAACTTATCTAACATCCTCTCCCCGAATGAAGTATATCAAATATGAACTGATAGGTTGGAGATGAATTATCGCGGTATACAGGTTGGAGATGAACCATCGTAGTATACAGGTATAATGTATATAGGTAATAACTTATGTAGCATCGTCTCCCCGAATGAGGTATATCAAATCTTACATCTAGCAGAATGTGAACAGAAAGTTGAACATTGTCTCCCTAGTTATTTGTACATGGAATAGAAACCATCGTAGTATACAGGTTGAAGATGAATCATCGTAGTATACAGGTTAGAGATGAATCATCGTAGTATACAGGTTAGAGATGAATCATTGTAGTATATAGTTTGGAGATGAATCATCGTAGAATACAGGTTGGAGAAGAATCATCGTAATATACGGGTTGGAGATATATATATTTATTTATTCGCACAATCATCTTTTTTGCTACCTATTTTTAAAAGTTGAATTACTTTAAGATTAAAAAAGATTTTTCATTTCCAATTATAAGAAAAATGGTAGAGTAACGAAGAAGACAAAGCCACGGTTCCATGATCCTCATTTGCCTGTTTTATTATGTAACACTCAAAATATGAATGCAGCCTTTAGAATAGTTTGATTTTCTTCATTGCTGGTTTTCTTTATAATGTGGTTTTCACGTAAAACAAAACTGATTAACGAATTTGAATCAAATTAAAATCTCATTTCTTAGTCCATTTCCAGCTAATCTTGATAAGATGCTTAAAGAATAACGTGTAGAAGTAATAGAAATGAGTGATATAGCTTATAAAAAAATTTCGAGAAGTGGATAAAAATCACTTTATCAATATCTTGGCAATAAAGAGTTTTTGCTGTAAAAAATACTGTTTGTTAGTCCATTCAGATTCAGTCCATGACTAGGCTTGGACCGGTAAATATTGATAAAATAACATAAACGGGTATAGGCAGATAAAATATCATTTACATTTATCCTAGAGTTGTACTGCCCAAATTTTTCAACCACACATCACTCCATATGCTTCTCACAAGTTTCTTCATTCAACTGTAAGGTATCAGAAGCTGTCGACAGTTCACTTACGCTGAGAGTCGGTTTATGATGAAGGAAGGCTGTGTTGTACTTTGAAAAACATATATGACAAATATAAGTTTTAAATTTATATAGCAATGAGAATTGAAGCATAGCTTCAACATATACGATGCTCCTAGGCCCTAGGGAGTTGAGAATTTTTTGGATGACAATATTAAAATGAGGAAAAAATATCAAAGAAAGAGAATGGGAAGTTATCAAAAAATAAGAATTTTCAATTCCTTATTGGTAGAACAAAAATTGTGATGACACAATAATTTTCACCATGATAACCACTTATGGTGATGTAATCTTTTAAAGAAAGAACGAAAAATAAATTGATTTAATAGGGATCAATAGATATTATAAAGGAATGTTTTCATTAAGAAGGCACCATTACTGTCCGGTTGTATCGAGCAATGACAGCATTCAAAGGGAAATGCTGGGAATCGAACTAGAAACCAATTTTATCTATTTCTCATTGAAAAAGAAAAAGCGCATTGCTATATGTATGTCTATTTCTAGCTTTATTGTTAAACCATAATTCTTTATAATTCATTTCGTATTTTCTTGCATATATTTTAAGCCAGATTCCAGACAGGAATACTAATGCTTCCACTTAAGTAAAAAAGTTGTGCGAAGAAGTGCCTATTTTAAGTTGAAATTCAAATTACGCTTTCTTCAATAACTTTCAATCGATCATGTTTTTTAATAAATACAAAATAAAGATAACAAGATAATCGCATATAAAAATAAAAAGGCAGTTGGATAAAGATTAAAAAAAAGCATTTCAGCCACAATACAAATTTTGATTGTAGTGAAAAAGCAATTTATCAGTATCGCATGGTGGTTCAATAAAAAAGTGTGTATATAAAAATGTTTTAAATCACGAGTTATGTTCCATTTAGAAAGATTATATATATATATATTATAATGATAAATATTAGTCAATCTATGCAATCCATAAATTTGCGCGATGACAAAAAATATAAGTTATTTGGTGGAATGAGAAAGATCAGAATAATGAAAACATTAAACGAAACATTTGGTTATTTAACAGAATTACTCGAGCACGCAGACTCATACGCAAGAAACGTAATTGCCAGGAAAGAGACCGGTGATGCCAGTACTCTCAAGAGTGCCTTCCCACCAACCATCATCGTTCTTCTTTATCACATAGATGAAGGAATTTTCGACGAAGGTGAGCTCATCGGGCTTTTCCGCTACGTAGTCGTAGAGGGTGATGACTTTGTCGATGTAATTGATACTACTACTAGAAGAAGTTAGAGGTAAATTACAAGCATTCGCACTGTGAGGAGAAGGCATGTTAGAAAGAATGTGATTCGGGGCGTTGTGGATGCTGTTAGGAGGAGGTAAGGAAGAGTAGGAGGGAAGATCGGGATAGCTCTGTTTCTTGAATAAATGGGATGTGGAGTGAGGGGATAAGGTTTGCGAGAGCATCGATGCCTGAGGGGTAGAGGCGGCAGGGTGTCTGCCAAACTTTTCAAAGTACAATTTTTCGTATATTTGGTGGTGATGTGAGTTTTGGTTGTGAGCAAACATGCTGGGTGTGTATGAGCGGTGGCTGGGATACTGTTGTTGCTGGCACTCCAGTGATCTGTGGGAAGAGGATGAGAGGGATAGATTTTTCAGCTGGGAAGAATTTAACGTGTGGAAGTACTGGTTGGTGGACGGCTGCATTGAAGAGGAGTATTGCCGCGTGTTGGGGTTGTTCGCGAGGGATGAGCCTGCGTAGTGCGACGCTTGAAACGGGTAACTTATGGAGGAGTGTGGCAGTAATGAATTGGGTTGGGCGTAAGCCACGGAGTGACTTCCCTTTTCTTCTTGCCGCCAATCATGAGTGAAGAGCATGGGCAGAGCTGCGTAGTTACTGCTAGTACCGACTCCCCCGTAATTACTCACTTCGCACTGCTCATGCTTGCAATTTGTGAAGACGGCTTTGCCTATACCGTCCAAGGCGTCAAAGTTAATGGCTTTGCGCACATACCTACTCGATTTGGCGACAGGGACGGGAAGTGCTGCGATCTTGTACTGTCTCACGTTTTTGCGAGAAGTCGTCAACAAGCCGATCTTCTTCCGAGCCTCCTTCTCTTTGGCGATGTCGAAGCGCAAAACGCACTCACTCATCGACACTCCCAGCGCTGCAACTTGATCCGCTTCTTCCTCCAACGCTTGTAAGCACGCTCTACTCATCGTTTCAATGCGCACCACAACGGCGCTCAGGCCTTGGGCGGTGTATGCCTTCAGTTCCTCAATATTGACTTTATCCTGGCTTTCTTCCCGCTCTCGCCAGTACTGCGATACTTTGTTGAAGTGAAAAGCAGCTTCGTGAAGAGCGTCCAGTCCTTTGGGAATTTCAGAGCTGATGAGTGCATGAAGAGTCTCTGACATCGTTCAAGAGTTTCGTCTATCCTTTGAATATGGTCTAAAATAGAAATTTTACGTTTAGCATCGAATAATAAGTTCTGGATCAAGTAAAGATGAGCACTCCCAAAAATGACTAGTAAAAAAAAGCACCCCCGATTTTTGACTAGTAAAGAAAAGCACCCTCGATTTTTAATAAGTAAAGATAGGCATTCCCAATTTTAACTAACAGAATAAATTAGAAAAATAAATAAAAATATAGGATCAAATTTAATAAAATTGATTTTGTTATATTAGAAAATAAAATTATATATTGAAATGACAAATTTATTATTAAGTTTAATCAAATTGATATTGTGCTGCAATGGTGTTACAAAATCTATGAAATTTTGAAAAATTCTGCAATATATTTGCAGGCAATTCTGTTTTTCATAAATAAGCAAGTAAAGATAAGCACCACCCCCGGTAGAAACAGGGAGTGCTCATCCTTGCTTGATCCAGTAAGTTCTTTTTGTCCATTGAACACACCACAATTATTATGCGACATTATATTTACACTATCAGCTCCCAATCCCACCATAACTGCGGATAAATGCACACATTTTATCAAATCAAATGACCTTGTTTGTAATTCTCATGGCACCACTACGTTCTAGCTCAGAGGTGCCCAAATTATGGGGACAGAGCCAACTGTTCCATGGAGACAGAGAAGGCGTCACTTAGTCGATCGTTTTGCTCAACATATTTCATCCATATTGGGCCATTTGCGATTTTTGCAAACAAGTCACATTTAAAAGAATAATTTAGTCTTTGAAATTTGGTTTTACTGCATTAACGCCTGGCAGAGAAGAAGCGCAGTGTGTTTTGTGTTCTGAAGTGTTAACATCCATTTTTCTAAAGCCCGGCAGGTTAAAAAGTTATTAGGAAATGAAGTCCTCCTGTTCAATAAATAAAACTATTCCCTATTTTAAACGTGAAGCTAAACAATTGCCCAAATTGAGGTTTGATAACATAGAAATGTTTTTGTATTAAGTGTGGTTTAAAAGCCTCCTAAGAAGTTTGAAAAAAAGTCTCACAAAATAGGAGAACATGTGACATTACCTTGTTGCAAGGATATCATAATTTATGTGCTAAGAAGTTGTGAACTTGAAAAGCTGAAGAATATCTTCCTGTCAAACGATACCGTTTCAAGGTTAATAGGAGAGATGTCTTATGACATACTGTCGCAGGTGGTTTTATAGATTCGGAATTCAATTTTCAAGTTTTTTCCAATTCAGCTTGACGAAAAATGGATGCTGCCAACTTAGCTCAGCCTTGCGTTTACGTACAATATGTATATATGACAAGTTCCAGGTAGACAAATTTTTATTTTGCAAAACTTTTAGCAGTAAAACAACTGCAGGAGAAATATTTGATCTTTTTTTTACAGCATATGGCATTAAGTCGAAATATGACATTGGAGTGTACACTGACAGCTCTTTGTTGTAGTTCTAGTTTTCAGAGTCTGTTAAGCAATAATCTACAGATGTAATTGGTACCCAGCGCGGTATTCATCGCCAAGCCTTAATAATGAAAACCACACCTGATGGGTTGAAAAATGTTCTCAAACAAATGCATTAACCCTCGTAGGACGACAATTTTCACAAAACGCGTAGGACGATCTATTGGTAAAAAAAAACTCCATAAGAACATTAAATGTCTTCAATTTTTTGCAATCGGAAAAATCCTTTTATTATATCTTTATGATATTTGTAAAAAAATTTTTCTATCGTGTTTTCCATCCTTTCTGTTTGTTTTATTTTTCAACTCTCTTTGAGTTTTTTAGAAGGCTAATTTAATGAATTTGATAATGATTGAGTCAAATTCTTTCTTTGCATAATTTATTTTTATTCGAGGTGATGTTAAGTTTTTTTAGTGAACTCTAAAAGTTTTCATCAAGAGTCGAAGCTGTGATTCAACCAACTCTAAACAGCAACTTGTGATAGTATTTTCTGTGCAAAACACAATTTCTAAACGTCATATTATAAAAACTTCAAGATCCAGAAGTTATACTGTATGAAATTTGACTTCTGAACTTGTGTCATATTCATCTTATACTATCAGTTTTAGTTTCTCAAAAAATGACGTCTTTCATATAAATGGATATTGAATGTAAAGTTGAAAACAGTGTGAATGAATTATACTTGTGACGTGAAATGTATGTATTGAAGATTGACGTATTAGTGTTTATTTTTTCTTCACTTTGTTACTTTCTCTTCCTCCACTTTTGCTTCGGTTCTTCTAATATGAGCTCGTCTGATAGTGGCTTAACTTCAAGTTCTACATGTTTCCGATTATAGTACTACTTCTATTGATATTCAAGAGGATATTACCTCGTGTACCATGGCACTTCAAGTAAGCTTTTTTCTCCAATGTTATATCTCAAATATATATTTAAATGACTTTTTGAATGATAACGTAGTATCTTCTTTTGCAGTACATGATTGGTTTTATAATCAAATGCCTTATACAAATGAAAATTCATAAAGTTATCTTCCCTAGAAAAACGTTGTTTTTTGTGACGATCTGTCATACAAACAATCACTTATGAAATAATATTGCAGAATTCTATAGTATGCTACATTAGTATATAAGTTATATGTGTTTTATACATTATAAATTAAATTATATGTGTATATGACCGAAATATCTCCGTTAGCTCTTATAGTTTCCGTGGGTATAATTCTGGGGGTTTGTGTGATATAAATACATATAATATATAACTTGGAGTTCTAGAAGATTTTCACAATAAGACAAAGAGATTAGACGATACATGTATCAAGATATAATATGAGAGAAAGAAGAAAGGAGGTTAGCTGTCAAAAGTACTTGTATTCTTTTTACCTTTGTGTTTCGTGACAAACTCCGACTAGGTAACTTGATATTTATGTGACAAGTATATAACTTTGTGTATGTGCATAATTTAGCACCATATTTTCGGTTTGTACAAATTATAACCTCAAAATGTGTTGTATATTTGAAAGAGTGGTCTATTAGAGAGTCGTTTTAAAATATATTTGACTTTTTCTGCTTTCCATTACTTATATTATTTACTTTGTAGTGGGGAAACTTTTCGGCATCAAAATTTAAAGTATTGCTATGAAAAGTTCAGTATTCACCATCTCCTTGCATATTTAGGATGCATGCTTTACATGGGACAGTCAAGAAATCAACGTGTCGATGTTAAGTATCTCTTTACTGACAAGTTTGGTGAACCTTTTTTGATTGCATCAATCACTCGCGATATGTTTGTTCTAATCAATACCTATATTAGATTTGATTTCAAAATAACAGTCAATCTAAGTGATAAAATATGCAAAGTTCGGTTTTTACAAGAACATTTTTGTAAAGTGTTTCCAAAGTATTACTGTCCGAATGAATACATTACAATTGATGAGCAACTCGTTAAATTTCGAGGTGGATGTTTACTCAAAATTTATGATGCGTCTAAACCCGGTCATTACGGGATAAAGGTATATCATTGTAACGACTCAAAATCTTTCTACCTTTTACAGCCTGAAATTTATGTAACAGGACTCAGCGAACCTGCTTATTTTAGCGGTAATTCTATAGTAAAGAGACTTATAGAAAGTATTGATTTTCCCAATGGCACAGGAATACTAGTTGACAGGTTTTTCATGTCCTATGAACTTTGTGAATGGGCTAAAAAAATGATATTACGATATTGAGAATTGTTAGGTCAAATAAACCTTTATGCTACATTTTTTTCGTCCTGAACATATGAAAGGTCTGAGACTGAATGAGTGTGAAAGCAGATTTCTTTAAGCTTTTAACGCCTCTCTTACAGCCTTGATACCAAGAAAACATGGTAAAAATTTTTTAAGTTTGTTTATATTATGTCGAGTCAACACATGAATGAGATAAAATCTAGAAATAAAATGTACTTTAGAGTATAACAAACCAGAAACAATTATTATGTATAATAAGTACAAAGGGGCGTCGATACTGCAAATAAGATGTTGATACGTCATATAGACCAATTAGGAGGCGGCCTATGGAGGCCATTTTTTACCAATTATTTGGATATATCAGCACTGAATAGTTGGATAATATGCTCTAAAATGACTCTAGCTTATTTCCAAGTATAAAAAGAGGTGGAAGAAAACACTTTATTAGACATTTGTGTTTCAGTTTGACTGAGGAATCTATGCGTTTCAGATCAAACAGTTCTAGCATGAGTAAAATAAGAAGAAATATTTTGTCTTTTTTCGGAGTCGAAACTACTTTTTACAGAAATGAACCTCAATCTTACGGTGGATTTTGCTCTGTAGAAGACTGCAAGCTAAAAAGTAGAGGCACGAGATGTGACATTTGCAAAAAGTTTATCTGTAAGACTCATACAAAGTTAATATGTCCTTCATGTGAATAAATTTTATATATTTTCTAGTTTTTTTTCTCATTGTTGATATATTTATAGAGAAATTTCATACACATGTCGATTCTCGAAGAAAACATTTAACTTTTACTAAAACATAGACTGACTAGCCCAAGACAGTATACCTTCTAGATTAGACTCGTTTGCTCCATAAGAAGATCCTGAGTCTTTTTGATTTGCCTTCACTAATTATGCGTAATGAATCCTAGAGATTTTTCTTTTGAACATATAATTTTCAATATTTTGAAAACTTTACATAACTTTACTAAAGTTGATTTCTTTTTATGGAAACTTATTTTTCTAAATTAGTTTAGTTTTTCTAATGGAAATTTTTTTTTATGTCTATGACTTAATGAAAAAAAATTTTTATTTTGGTTTTTAAAATTTTTTGGCGTTAAGTTATATGTATTTCATTCGAAAAAACTTTAGAAAAAAATTGAATCATTCAATCAAAAAAATTTTTTTTTCTTCGAATGAAAAATAGTCTAAATAAAAATTACATAATATATTTATATTTCGTTTCATATGTTTTTCTCTTCGAAAAACGAAGTCAAAGTGTCATGTGGAGTAAAAAGCCATAGTTCGTCCTGCGAGGGTTAAAGTCTAGTTTGTTTCATTTGAGGAGCCTTTCTAAAGGAAAAGCTTCGAAGCGATACTGTAGAAAGAAATCCAGAAATTTCTGTAAAGCAGACCAGAAATGCATGTACACTTTTCTGATGTCCGTTTTCACATATTCCTATAATTTTAAGTGAACAAATTTAAATCTGTGAAAGTCGATGTTGTCCTCTTCAGTAAACGACGGTTAATAGAGCTTTCAATAGGCAGTTGTTTTGTAGATTTCATTTTCCTTTCACAATAAATTTGTCGGTAACAAGAGAACGCTTTCATCAAATCTAAAGCTACTTTAGAACCTCTTTCACAATTTGGGCCTTAGATTCAAATATCTTGACATCATTTTTAATTTTCGTAAAAGTTTCATCAATGTTTTATAGACTTAAACAGCGATCGGCGCCTGCAGCTTCAGAAATTTTTACATCGTTGCTTTTATTTCTTCCTTCACATTTTTCCATTCAAGCAGTTCATCATTTGTGAGTTCTTCCTTATCAGCATAAACCAAGTCATTGATGTCATCAAACGAAACAATGAAAGTTGTTAGTGATGCTTAGTATGTTTTCACATTGATTTTGCAATTTTTTCTGGGTCTTTTAAAACGGTCAGAACCAGTAAAAAGAAATTGAAGCAAAATTTTTCCCAGACTTTTATGTTCTTTTGCATAACCTTTTCCACGCTTTTTGGATAATTTTCACTACATCAAAAATGGACCTTTCCAAATTTCTAAAATTGATGGTCCTCCTTCTCTATCTGTGACTTCAATTAGCTTTTGAAATGTATAACGGAGATAATGGGTCTTAAATGTAGCAAGCACTCTTTGATCCATGGATTGTAAGAGGACGTAGCGTTCTGAGGCAAGAGCATCACTTTGATGGGTGAAAAGGAATGCCTTTCTTTTAGCAATATATTTTCACTTCTGCGATGAAATTCTGTGAAAATCATTCTTCAAATAAAGTGGCTGTCATCAAGGCTTCCTTATTACTTTTCCAAATGAGTGGAAGTGCTTTTTTACTATCAATTCTTTTTATCGTTGTGGGTTTCATCTGCACGGTAAATAATGAGCATCTGTTTTAATTTGGAATCACCTTCTTCATTTCCAGCAAAGAGTAATCGAACCTTAGATGCTTTCAAACCTGCCATTCTGGATTCTTCCTTGAAAATAAAAGTTTTCCAAGTCATTCTTTTCCAGAAGAGTCCTGTTTCATCAACATCAAAAATTTGGGATGGTGTAAAGTTTGCTTCTACAATGATATCTTCTAATTCTTGACGGAACTTCTTAGCAGTCTTCATCTGCACTTGCAGTTCTCCCTGAATCTTAATCCCATGCCGATTTGCACTTTTCTTGTAGCGTTGGAACGAGCCATAGCTAGCCGCCACAAATGGTTCTTCCAAATTTTCTCTTTGATAAAGATTCTTAAAGGGATCAAGTACTTTTGCCATATAACAGCTTCACTCACAGGCACACACAATCGTTGATCCTCCATACTGTTAAAAGAATTTCCATTCGAGGATATAAACTGAGTGCTTGCTTCTTTTGTTCTTGTCCGTTGGCTTCCAAGGATGAGCTTCTTTAATTTTGTTAAAAAACTTTTTTTGGTGAAGGGTGAATTAATAATAAGAATAATGCAGCTGATAGGGAGAGCAATGTGGAGTCGAAGTCGATGCAATCGCGCGTTTTGAGGAGTCGCTGTCGTAATATTATTGCACTCCGATTCCGATTTCATAAATATCTATATTCATAATTGTTAGATTAAAAAATAAATTCAGTTTATTTTTAATAATTTGGATTGGTCCAAGCCTTGTATTCTTGCAACCCATAGAAAAAGACTGAAAAAGTCAATAAAATTAAAGAATAAACTTTTTTATTTTATGTTAAAATTAGTTTGTAAAGGAACAAACCTGTTTATGAGCAGAAAGTTTTTAGGAAACATTTTTTAAACCAAATACCTTTGAAAAAAAATTAGGATAAATTCAGTTTTGAGAGTTTTGTCTTAGATAAAAAGGTTATAGACAATAATTTGAAAATCTTTTTGAAGACAATGCAAGAAATAAACTAAACTACAAATACAAACCAATAAAACATTTTAATAAATTATGTTGAAGAAATTGGATCAAACTTTTTGCTTGCAACACAAGTAGAAATGTCTAAAATTCAGGAAATCTTTCAATGACTATCTAAAATTAACATTCACAAATGACCTTGAATTATGGTACATGTCATGCCCCTTTTTAAAGATTTATAATATTTGAAAGAGAATAGTTGATGTTGCATAATTATAAATTTTTAAAGACGAAGTCGCAAAATTATATATAGGTGGAGTCATTAATGTTAATTTTTTTACATAAATGTAGTTGCAGTCTCAAAAATTACAAACAGGTGAAGTAAGAGAGTCGGAGTCGACAAATATTCTTCCGACTCCAGAACCCTGAGAACAAGCATTATCTAGATTCTAGAAGGAACGCAAGAGCTTACTACAACAGTAAGTCAGTGTATGTGTAAGGAAAGTTTAAAATTTATTGACAAATGTGAAATAAATAAATCGAAAGCATGCTAAAATAAGTGTGAAAAATAATTTAAATAAAAAAATTAATAGTCTCTTTGAGTTATCATTGTGTTGTTGCACTTTGAACACTCTAGCTTGCAATGATTCTAGAGTTGACTGTAAAAAAGCACATTCTACTGAAGAACACATTTTAAGAGTCTGTCCTCCTGAAGCAAATGTTCCAATTGAAGAAAGATTGTACCTACGCGATCAAAAAAATAGTGGGACCAAAAGGTAATTTTCGAATGTATTCTATTGATATAAATGCTTCAAGAAAAAATGAAAACAACCATTATCTCACTCATCTATTTCTCAGGTAAAAACTTTAATAATTTGTAATCTTAATAAAATTATTTATTTTATTATAATTTAGGACGAAGAAGAAGATTCAAATTCTGATATAAATATAAAAGAAGGTTATAATCTCACGAAATTACCAAGATATGCAATGAAATTTGTAGGGCACGATTGTTCCTTCCAACTTAGGAACAGCTTTAGCAAACGCGTTATTCAATGACACAAAACATTTATTGAAAGAAGAAGTTAAAGTTCAAGATATATTCGTTGATAAAAGTAAAATAGATAGAGCCAATGCCAAGGTAAAAATAATCAGTAATGATGAAATGATAACAAAAAACAAGTTTTTCTGTATTGGCGTTGATGGAAAAATTGACAATAAAACGTTAACACTTGTAGACAAATTCGAAGATGAACATAATTTAAAAAGAGATGTAATAAAAGAACATCATTTCACATTTACAGTTGAAGATGGAGAGTCTCAAGGAAAATATCTTACTCACAGAACTGCTCCTTTAATTGGTGCAACTAGAGAAATTCTTGCTAAGGAAACAATTAATAAAAGAGTATAAAAGTTCGCATAGCATATGCGCCATTCCTTTAGATAATACTGCAACCAATACAGGTCGGAAAAATAGCTTAGTCGTGAAACTTGAAAAAATGTTAGGAAGAAACTTTCACACTATTGGCTGCAGTCTTCATCAAACAGAACTTCCATTCACGGCTCTCTTCAAATATCTAGATGGCGTAACAGTTAGCCCAAAAAATATATGGGTGAACTGGGTCAAAAGTGTTGTGAAAACATACAACACTAAGCTCAAATAAATTTTGAAGTAATAGAATCTCCTCTGGTTGTAAAAGAGTTGTTTCAAGAAAATGAACTAACCGATCTGAGTCATGATCAACGTCTTTTGTTTGAGTGTAGCAGAAGTATAGAACTAGGAAAGATGGTTTGGCAGTAAAATAGGTCCTGCGAACCATTCAAGGTTTTTGACTCTCGCAATGACACTTCTTGCAATGTATACAAGAGAATTAAAAAAACTTATACACTATATTGTACAGATTTATGCCCCAGCATGCTTCAAGATAAAAGTGTTCTCGAAACTCCAAGACACTCCATTTATTCTTTTTTCTACTATTAATCAATTAAAACGTCTTCCTTATGAAGATGTTAGACGCATCGTCCAACATAATTTACAAAGAAAAGCTAGTGATAATAATAATAGCATTAGTAGTATTGCACTTGATAAAATTTTAGAACTTAGAAAGACGTAAACTTTTGTTTTTTAATAATATATTTTTTAATGTTCCGAAATTTTGTACTTTAGAAATAATGATCAGGTTATTCATTTTGGTGTCAATTGATAGATCTAACCTCTACTCCTTTAGTAGAACCACCAATATTGAAAAATGTCTCAAATGATCAAATACAAGAATTGATTCAAAGTAAAAGTAAGCCAAACAACCCAAATCTCCCTTTTCATTCTTGAAAGAAGTGAAAGTTAGTTTCAGAAGCTTCACATTTGGTATATGGATTTGAGAATCGCCATAAATCCATTTTGACAAAGTTATAAGCAGATCTAGACGTCCTTTTTTTCCATCAAAATGTCATTATTTTCAAACGTACGATAGTTTATATGCTTAAAAACAATATTTAAGGTGTAGAAATAAACTTTTTAGCTGATAACTCCATGCCTTTTTTTGAAAGACTTTATTATTCTTTCAATTAAAAATTACAGGTATATATGAAAGTTCAATTGGAATTCCGCAAAAGATGCTTCAATAAATTTTTATACTTTTTGTTTTCCATGATGTTTCAAGACCTCCTTTATCTACCAATGATAAGATCAAATTGCGGTTTTGAAAAAAAATATAAATTCGAAAGAGAGTAAGAATGAATAAACTGGTGTCTAAACAAAATGTTAAAAGATTGGAAACGTTTCAAGAGGAAGCCTAAATGTTTTCCTCATTTAATCATTTCGTTTAACATCCAACGAAAGCGAATAAAATCTACCGTACATCTTATAAATTAAAACTCCGTTTATAATCTCGATTATTAATCTGGCCCCAGAAAACTTCGTAATTCAAGAACAGTTTATTGATTTGATTAATGATTGAGAAGGTACAAAACATGTTTTTTTTGTAAAATGTCTCATGGCGATTTTTCGATTGAAATGTGACAGTCCTGTGATGATGTTGCAAAGATGGCTTTGAAAGTTCTGATTCGATTTGCCACTACATATGATTGTGAGGGAGCGTTTTCCATACTGCTTGCCTTTGAAACCAAATCCAAAAACAGATTAGAAGTGAGTAATAATATTGGAGTTGCATTGGCAAGGCAAAATTGGTTTAGATGAAGCAGATGCATCCATCCCATTTACTTATTGATTGGATTATTCAGACAATTTTTAAATAAACGATTGTGTCAATTTTTTAGTGCAGTAGTTTATATGTTGAGCTATTTTTTTAATGAAACCCCGAGCGAAATTATAGAGAGACAGCTAAAGTGAAATTGTTAAGAAAGTTTGTAAACCAGTCTTCAAGAGAACAAACCCATTCATATATGCTAGATCACTACTCATCGGATGTAATTAAGTCCTTATTCTTAGGATCGGTATCGGTTAAGGATCAGTGCAAGCATTTCAAAGACATCGGCAAAAATTGAGATAGGTACGCACTTCACTACATCCCACAATTATTTATAACTATTAAAATTGGATATATTAAAGAGGTAATCAAATTATGCCATATTTTTAAACAAATTTCTGTCCCTTATTTTAATTGCCGCCCATATGCGATTATTTTTAGTTCTTTTCACAAGATTTAGCGCTTAGTATTGAAATTGGCAGATAAAAGTAAAAAAATGTTATCGGTATCAGTGAAGTTTTGGAATCGGTACATCTCTATTATAATACAGGTATCTTATTTACCAATACTGATTCTAATGTGACTAAACTTAAATGACACCTCTGATTGGTTGTTTTCATCATGTGTTACAAAAGCTAAAAAAAAAGTTAATTTGAAATTGACCCTTTCAAAGAAATGTTCAAATATATAATCTTAAAATATTTACCCGTGAATAAAATGAGAAAAAGAATAGTAAGCATAGAAAAGAGGCGATGTTTCAAAATAATTACATTAAAATATATTTATTAATTATTTTATCTTCTTTCTTGGGTAAAGTTTCTTTGACTTGTTGAGGATGTATATACCTCCCCTCTGGGCAATCCTTAAGAGGAAAAACACCCCCTTCCTCTGCAGCCTATTGGTTTTGCCCAACAATTTTTTTGAAAAATGATCAAACTGCTCATTTTTTCCTAAACTTTCTCGTATTACATCCAGAGACACAGATTTTAAGTATAATTGAACTGAACCTTCATAAATCATTGGAGTTTGTTTTTTTTAGCCAATTTGAATGATTTTTCCTTTATATAAACTACCAAAAAATATTCTACAATAGGGCTAAATCAAAACTTCAAAAACTTGGCACACCATAATTTTTTTGTGAAAAGAAGTTTTAAGAATGAATGGCTTTGAAAGACAGAAAATTAAGCATTTTACTGATTACAGTTTACTATTATATTTGCTAATTAGAATGTTTATCTATTCTAGGATATACTTTGGTGGATTCAGCCAAAATTCAGCTTTAAGACAATTCAACATTTAAATATATTGAGAATAATATTGTATTGAAACTGAAGTGTCTTGAGGCGCAATAGACCTGTTTCCTTTAGACAGAAGTTAAAATTACGGAGGTCTTCCGCATTGACTGTATTTTTCAATTGAGATAATAGAAGATATTTAGGAAATAATTCGAGTTGGAATTTTCGGAACATTTCAAAATTGTTAATGAAAATTTGATTAATATAATTCATTCTTATATTTTTACATATGCTTATTTCATGGGCGCACAAGTAATACCGGGAGATTCACGGTTTTCGTTGATTTCTCCCAGTCTCCAGCAATAAAAAAGCATTTTAGTCATGAAGACACACCCCATAAATATTGATTCTGTAAGAGAAAGCAACTAAAACATATAACAATGCAAAAAAATATTTCATTTGGTGTATATCTTTGTTTTTGTTTAACTAAGTACTTTGTCGTGTTAACTAGTAAATCTGTATTTTGTAGTGTTCTAATAAAATGTCAATTACATTCAAAAAAATGCCCTTGATTAAATAGAATGAAGTATGTAGATTAATTCAGTTCTCCCTGTTTTTTCAAAAAAATGAAGAATTTTCAGGTTTCAATAATTTTAGATTGACAGGTATGCTTACAGACGTTTTGCTCTCTACAACATTATTTTCTCCCATGTATATTCCGATCTACGATATAGTCATAAACGAATTAACAGCTGAAAATGTCTTACCAATTACAATAGATTTCCTCAAATCTTTCTTACAATTCTCTAGAGCAGGGGTTCCCAACCTTTTTTTCCTTGTGGACCCTTTGAGCGAAAACCTTATTAACTGTGGACCCCCATGATCTATAAGAGACATGTATAAATATGTATATTCAAATACGGAAAACATTTCAATTTTAATTGTAAATTAAAAAAACAAATGTAGATTATATTCATAATTTCACATCTAAAGGCTTCCTTGAACAAGATAAACAAAAAATGTACGATAATGACTTTCAAATAAAATTCGACATACACCCAGGCCTCGATAACCAAAGCGCCAAGTAGATAGAGATTACTTTACTCAACTTCATTCAAACTAAACATGGGATCATAGATACTATTCGCTAATAATTGTATTGTACAATTAACTTGTAACTCTTATTATACAAAAAGAATAAATATATTGTGGTATCCGTAGCTCAGTCAGTAGTAATTTAACATTTTAGGAAATTGTTATCGCTACCTACATGGTGATTAGAAAAAAATTAGTAAAATGGTCATTAGATGTCCAAACCATATAAAATATTCCTATATCCGATTTTTATTTTACTATTATAGACTTTTTAGTATACACATTTTAGAATATATTGCATAAATAGGTTGTCAATTAAGCGCAAGTGGATGCTGATAACTCATTTGTTTACATATTCTTTATTTTTGGCAAAGACTTCATGGACCCCTTACTGTGATAAAAGAACCCCCAATATTGTTATTTTTATCCATGAACCCCCTTAAATTCCCAATGGACCCTTAGGGGTCCATGTGGACCCCGTTGGAAAACCTTGCTTTAGAGCATGCATTCGCAATCTACGGCCCGTGGGCTAAATAAGGCCAGCAAAGGCTTTTTATCCGGCCCGCAAAAACCTTTCATTAAAAATGCTTTCCCCAAAATTATAGATTTTGCAAGAAAAAAATGTCACTATTTGAGAGTAGTTATTAATATATGCATTTCACCAAATATTGAGGAGACACTGATGAAGAAAGACCAAGCCCAAATGTAGCACTAGAATGCGGTTTTGTTACAATTTTTCTCATTTGTCATTATAAAATAAGTTCGTTTCAATAAATTGTTTTTAATAATTAATTTTGCTTTTACTATTTTGGTTTTCATAACCTTTCTACATAAAGCAAATCATAGACAGATCGATAAATTCAAAAAATCAGTAGTATACTATAAGTGTATATATGAAGTATAAATGAGTATGGGTATATATTTTGTAAATCTATAATTAGAGCTCCTGGCCCTTACTAGGCTTTAAAAACATAATCTGGTCTACATCTGAACAAAGGTTACGCATGCATGCTCTAAAGCAAAGTTTTATTTTATTTTGTAATACGTTTCAATTTATTTGCTATGAAATTTATGATCAATAATAAACTTTTTTCTTGTATAAAACAAATATAAATGATAGCTTATATTAAAAAATAAAGACACGATTCATTTTTCTGTTATATAAAAGACTTTCAATAAACATTTTTTAAAAATAAATTATTAATTATGACTCACTAATTTGTCATATAACAATTATCAAAACACCACATTTTTCTACGTGCCCAATTTTGTAAAGTTTTTTAGAAAAATATAAGACAAGAAATACCCCTAAATATAAATTATTCCTAAGAAATTGTTTCCTCCACTTTTACAAATGCTAAAAATTTTGAAAAAAAAAAGAAATCATACTTCACAATAAATAAATTTTATAATTCGTAAAAAAAATTTTTTAAGATTTCTAAATAAAAATAGGATTGTTTACGGTTGACAAAAATAATCTTTTTTATTTTTTATACTTTTAAATTTGATGATAGAGAAAGAATTTATGATAAATAATAGATATAGATCAGGGTGGTTGAGGATATTATGATGTGCTCTCATCAGGACCTTTTTATGGTTTTAATCTGGGGGAGGGACAGTAAATCGAAATTTCTCCAATTTCAAGGAAAATTTAAAATTTAACAAAACGTTAAAAAAATTATAAGTTTGATAGATTTTTAAGTAAAAATTTCCAACACTTTATCAATGCAGATAGATTTATAATAGATTTAAATTTTTGGGAAAATAAAAATGCAGGGTAATCTAGCGAGAATAGGGGGTATGCACAACAGGCCCCTTCCTCGTTACGTCACTCTGAAGGGAGGGTCTAGAGCAGGGGTCGGCAAAGTGGTCGATATCGACCCCTGGGAGTCCATCTTTAGGGGCGGTAAAATAGAAAAACTTACCAAATTGTTCTATGCTTTTTTTTACTTTATAGTAAAAAAATCTGTTGGAGTCATCCCGATGAAGATCCATCTTCCTTTGATCCTTTCAGAAATGAATTTATGCGATGCTACTTTTGATCGATACACTATTCAATGTTTATCTTTTTTTTCCAATTTTTATTAATAAATTTATTATTATTAGTAATAATAAATCTCCTTTTTCTTTAGGACATTGTATAGTATAGAATATATGAAACATGTTTGGTTTGTATTTATTTCTCTTAATTGTTGGACATTGATTAATCTTTTTATGAAACATTACTATGTGGAGTGGGGGTCGATGTGAAGACAAATGTTGTATGAATGGGTCGACGGGTAAAAAAAGTTTGCCGATCCCTGGTTTAGAGAGAAATTATGAAAGAATGAAAGAAATAATTTGATGAAATATTCAAATACAAAAGTATAATGAATGAGAAACAAAGTTTTGTGAGAAAGAAAGATGAAATACTAAACTCAACAGAGATTTTTGAAAGGAAAAGAAAGGTTCGCCAAACGGATAATACAAATATCAATGAGTTGACTTGGCGTTGGTTTAAACATATAACATGTAGAAATGTGCAGGTTAATGGACCGATGATTCAAGACAGAGCTATGAAATTTGTTAAAAATATTGGCAACTATAGTTTTAAAGATTCAAATGGGTGGCTTGAGTGTTTTCTAAAGCGTAACAACATTATTTTCAAGTCCTGTTCAGGAGAAAGTGGAAGTGTGGGAAAATTAGAGTCGGTATCAAAGTGGAAACTTGGGTTCCAAAGTATATGTTCAAATTATCTTCCCGAAAACATAGTTAATATGGATGAGACAGGACTTTTGTATAGAAATACAATTAATAAAAAATCGTTTCAGTTAAGAGGTAAACATTTTTTTCTGTTTGTGAAGTTATATTTTTAATCTTAGAGAGCTTCCATTGCTGGTGAAAAATTCAAATCAATGATAATTGGTAAATCATCGAAACCAAGGTGTTTCAAGAAGACAAAAGTTGAAACTCTACCGATTTCATATGAATGGAATAGAAAAGCTTGGATGACGTTAAAAATTTTCGTTAAATGGCTAAATCACTTCAATTCAAAAATAAAAATTGAAAATAGACATGTCCTACCTTTCCTAGACAACGTTCCTTCTCATCCTCATTTAAAGCAAAGTAATGTACGACTGATTTTTTTGCCACCAAAAACCACCTCAGTTCTACAACCCTTGGGTCAAGGTGTTATACAAACTCTCAAGTTGAAGTTTAGAAAAAAACAAATCAATTATGTTTTAAAGTCTATGGATGAGGATAAAAGTAAAATAAGTGGAGATTCCATCAAAGAAATAACTCTTGTTGATGCTATTTTTTGGCTGAAAAAATCCTGGGATGAAGTTGAAAAAGAGACAATCACTAAATGTTTTTTGCACGCCGGTTTTTCAAAACAATCTAATTGTGACATTTTTGAAAACCAATTGGAAAATGAAGTTAGTATTGCTGATGAGGTTGGGCAAGAACTGAAAGATCTCTCCGAAGAGTTGCAAGATATGGACCTCGTATCTTTACAAGTAAAAGATAATAGCCTTTTAATCCATGAGCAGCAGATTGATTGGGATTCTGATATCAAAAGTTTGGTAAATGATGAAAATTGTATTGATAGAAGGTCTGAAGAGGAAGATGCGACAGAAGTTGATGAAAAAATCCTCATGAAAGAAGTGGAAAGCTCTATCTTTAAGATTAAAGGCTATGCTTTACAAAAGGGTAATATGGAAATTTTGGAAAAAGCTTACGACTTGGAAAACTTGATATTCAAAATCAAGGGCGTTGCTATGAAACAAAGCAAAATATCGGACTTTTTCAAAAGATCCTAACTTTTTCATTGTGTAATTTTTCAAATAAATTTATTTCTTTAAGTTAATCTTTTTGGACATCATTTTGTATAAGAAAACACTTCAGTAAACTTTCGCTAGTGCTTTATATCCTTACATATCTACTTATCTATGCTTGTATTTTATAGAAAAGCCTGAACCTTTTTTTAACTTACCCTCTTTAAAAGCGCCAACCGTTTAAAAGCGCCAATTTGCATTTCCCCTAAGGTGGAGCATTTAGGCAGGTTTGACTGTATATAAAATGCAAGATAAGATGCAAGGCTAATTAAAGCCGCTAATAATGTTTAAAAGTGAAATTTATTAAAGTTGATCTTATATTTTATCATTCCATTTGATTGTCACGTTTTTTATTAGATTAATTATTTTATTTCAATATTATAAATTAATCTAAAAGAAGAAATATATGTTTAAATTATTGATAACTACTGATCCTAATATCATTATTTTCTTAACTTTATAAATATATAAAAAAAATCTCTAAAATGATAAATAACTCAAAAAGCAAAAAGTACTTATGAATGTAGATACGTAGGTAGGATCTCAATGCACTTTCCAGCGTCTGCTGATATCCTCGCGTAAGCTTGAGATCTGGTTAAGGAGGATAGAGATGTTGGTAGAGATAGGGAGGAGTTATTAATGTTATTCTTTGAGGCGTTTGTAAAGATACGTAAGGAGGTTGATGAAGAGTAAGAGCGAAAGTGTGAAATTGATTGTTTTGTAAAAAAATTGTTTTTGCATATAGAGGTTTTGAATGGATTTTGTGCAGATGTTTGAGTTAAATAAGATGGATGTATAGAGGGATGAACTAGGTAGTTAGCAATGTTTGGTGCACACTTTGCTAATAGAGTAGAGTAGACAGAATAGAATGGACTGGTATTGTGGGGTATGATCAGAAGAAAGGGGGAAGTAGGTTGTTATATGTCAAGATGAAGCGCTTAATAATAGTTTTTTGAGTTGAAGTTATAATAGTAGGGTGTTTGTTAGAATTTCTAGGCATTGTATCAAGTAGTACAAAATGCATTTGTGATACAAAGTAGGCAGAGACGGTGTATTTTGTCAAGAAAATGGATGTTAGTGGGGTGTTTTAAGAAGATGCCTCAGGAAAGAATTCCGTATTGAAATACTGGAAGGTAAGGATGAGTATATGTAATTTGTGTGTTTGGGACGGAGGCTCCATTTATAAAAGATAGCGCTTTTAATTGAAAAAGGGCAGCGTGACTGAGAATTTTTGCTATATTTTTTTTAAATGAATTGAAAATTTTGGATTGGACATGAGGTTAAGTCCTAGAAATTTGATAGTCTTTGAGGCACGTATTGAAGTAGTGGTATATAAATTATTGGGTAAATGTTTTGTGTGTTTGCGTGTGGCGTGAATGAGGTTGGTTTTGATGGAGTTGAAGAATATCTTATGTGTGTTTGCTCTTTCTTGTAACCTTAGTAGAAATGAGGAGGATTTAGTGAGGTTTTCTTGTTGAGAGTTACTGGTGAAAGTGAATATTATGTCATCTGAAAAACATTGAGACAATTCTGTGTTCGTGTAGATGAGATCGAGAAGCGGTTACCTTATGAATGCAAAGGGAAGAGCGATGTCGGAAAATAAGATAGGGGTTTGAAATGTATGAGCCTATAAATTTGATGATGTAAGGAGGAAAAAATTTGAGCGAGGTTTGTGATGATGTCAGGATGGCACGCTGAGTTGAAAGCGTTGTCTATGTCTATGAAAATTTTATAAAAAGTTTTCTGAGTAGAAAGGGAAGAGTCAAGGTAGTTGGTAAGAAGAGATAATGCTGTTTCCATATTTTTATTAGAAAGGTATGCAAATTGCGTGTGATGGATGAGGTTACGGGATAGGATGTAGTGGACTAGACGTTTGCGAATGATTTTTCCGAAAAGTTTACCTTGAATGGGTAGTAGGATGATTGGTCGCCAATTTTGAATGAAGCTTGAATATATATTGGGTTAAGGAATGAGTATAAGTTTACTGATTTTCCAAACGTTGGGGAAATGTGAGTAAGTAAGGCATGCATTTAAAATAAAGAGTAAATGTTTATTTAGAATATCTATTGGTTTCTTAATGTGTTTGGGTGTGATAAGGTCGAAGCTAGATGAAGTATTTGTTCTGAGAGAATTTACTGGTCTGTTTAATTCATTTAGAGTGATTGGAGGAAAGGTAAGGTTTTGGATGGAGTGTAGGATATTTTTAGAGTGTTCTTGTATTGTGTGGTGGAAGGGGAAATCAGAAGAGGTCGAGTCAGGGGGAAAGATTGTCGATAGAAATGGAGGGTTGTAGTATGTGTTATGATCGGATGAGGAAGAAAGTATTGTTTCAGGGTGAATAAAAGTTTTTTTAATTAGCCTATTGATGATGTTCCATGGATTGTTTGAGTGCTGGCTGGTGAATTTTACCGGCGCGTTCTTTTTAGCATGAAGTATTACCTGTGTGTATTCTTTTTTCCAGGAGAATGGATGGAAATGATTGAGGAGGTGGGTGATTTTCTTTGGGTTTTGACGATACGTTTCAGTTTGTTTTTGAACACGATCATTTCAGGTGTCAGAAATAGGAGTGTATTCTTTTAGGAAATGTGTTGATGTGAGTGGAGGATAAGATGGAATGTGAAACATGTTCATTGAGGGATAGTGCCGCTTTATCGATGGATGTGGGAAAAGAAAGAGATGATAATTTTGGCAGTGAGTTGTTGAGAGTGTTGAGATACGTGAACCATTGAGAGGTGTTTTTTGCAATAGCTTTTGATAGTCGTAGTGTAATGAGAAGCTGAAAAGTTATGAAGGGGTGATCAAAAGCTGATGGGATGTCGGAGAACAACCAATTAGATATGAGATTGAGATTATTTGAAGTGGTTATTGTGAGGTCAATGTGAGATGTGTATTTTTCGTTGTTACAAGAACGTTGGTATGCTAGGTTTTTAGAGATATCAACGAGATATAGATCGCTTGAGTATAAGAAATTGATGACTTGTTGTCCTCGTGGAATTTCTTTGTGTTCCCAGATATGTGATCGAGCGTTGCAATCGGTTGAGATAATGAAATGATATGTTGACGGCAGTGTGGATATAATAAGAGTTAGTGATTGGGAGAAATCAGAAGGAATGGCTAATGGGTGTGAGGGAGGAGAGTAAAGAGTTGCGGAAAGAAGAGGGTGAGGTTTGGTGTATACAAGAACAAAATAAAAATTGTTGGAAGAGAATCGTGGTAATGGCCGTGATGAACGGTTGATTTTATGAAGATGCATGCAGAATAAAAGGATAAATATGAAGTGTGATATAGTAAGTAATTTGGCATATTAAAAGAAAGATTAGGTTATGGTTCGTTAATAGATATAACATCAAAGAATTTTAAATTAGTGTGTTATGTACTTTTGTCAAAGAGGCACTAGAGTGCTTGAGGTTTATGTGGACAAAATTTAGCATAGGAATTTGTTTATTAGAAGGTTGTGTTGGTTTTGGATATTTCGTTCGTGTTGAATTTGAAATTCGCATAATTTGGATGTAGCGTTATGGTCATTATGGCAATTGAAGCATGAGAGTTTTGTAGAATCATTTTTGAAAATGCACCTGATGTAGAGTGGCCTCAGTTATTAGTATACAAACAAAAAACAAAACAAAAAATATGCAAGCTACAAATGATGAAATAGTCATGGTGTATTAATATTTTAACCCTATTAGTGCTGGGCTAAATTTGTCCGCTCAAGTGCTAGAGGGGGGGGGGCGTAAAATGCCCCGCCCCTATTTTTCTCAGATATTGATAAGTTTTTATAAATATTTTTAATGTTACATATATATTTCAACTATGCTGAATTCAGTGGTGATGTCCATTTTTTTTTATCAAAATCAATCAAACCTGTTAAAAGTTTGATTTATATTTGACATTCATTTCAAAAAGGAACTTTTATTTAAATAATTATATAATGTTTTTTACACATATATACCCATTTTCAAGCATGCTGAATTACGTGGTGATATTCATTTTTTATGAAAATCATTTAAATCTGTCAAAAAAGTGACTTACATATGACAGCTCATCTCAAAAAAAAAACTTTTTATCCAAATAATTATATAATGTTTTTTACACATATACACCCATTTTTAAGCATGCTGAATTCAGCGGTGATATTCAATTTTAAAAAAAAATCAATTAAGGTTATCAAGGCATTGATTTATATATGATAGCTCATCTTAAAAAGAAACTTTTTATCTAAGTAATAATATAACGTTTTTTGCACATATATACCCATTTTTAAGCATGCGTAATTCAGTGGTGTTATTCATTTTTTATGAAAATTAATCAAAACTGTCAAAAAATTGATTTATCCCAAAAAGAAAGGATCAGGCACGGTTTTTTGAAATAGGGAATTACGTTTAATAGAAAGTATAGGGATATGATGAAGTAGATTCAGCAAATTTTCTACAATTATTTTTTTAGTGAAGGCATGGTTAAACAATGCCTATTGAAAGTCTCTAGTAGTTCTAACCAACATATATAAAAGTATAATATCATAAACGGATAAAAACTATTCTGTGTGTTTAAAATTTACATAGATAGCCATTTTTTATATTACAACCTTGATTATCAAATGAAATAAAAAAATAACTTTAGGAAGTTCTTTAAACTTATAAAGCATAAATTGGTGTAAGGTTCACTAATAATAATTCTAAACCATAAAAATAAATGCCAGAGGTTCGCTTTTATAGGAAAAACTTATCGAATTCAATTTAAATCTTATTGATACAGCTAAGAATCCGGCTTTCATCAGTTTCAGAACCGATAAATTCTTGTACTCTCACATTGATTTGACCCTTTATAATGACCTAATGAAAAGTCATGTAAATTCGTGACAAATCCTGGACGAAATATCCTGCTCTGATCCTTAATTTATTGAAGTCATTCTTGACTTCAACCTAGATAAACCCTCCACTGAATGCTTCAAAATATTTTGAACAAAGAAATCTTTGCGCATAACCTAGAAAAATCTATCTACAATAAACGGCATCTTAAAAAAGATCCCACAACTCCTTTTAAAATAGATGCTTATGCTCGTGATCTAGTCAATTTGATTTCAGAGTCCATGGCTTCTTCTTTAACTAAAATCAAATGTAAAAGTTCCTTTTGGAATACATCGCTCCACATTCTCAGAAAGGAGTTGAGGTACGCTAAGAGAATCTTTAAAAGGTCCCGTAATCTAGAGGATTTAAACATCTACAAAAACATGAAAAATTTCTACCGGAATAAAATGTTCTTCTTCAAGAAATAAAAATAAAAATAATTTTTAAATTTTAATTCACAAAACATCTGGAAGAAAATAAAGTCTCTATCAGGTAAAAAAATCGTTTACTCAACCCTCCAGTTTTGACATTAACGGGCTCTCATTCAACTATAACAACGTTAATTAATTAATCTAATTAACTATAATAACGTTAATTGGTCTTCCCCATCCCTCTCTATCCAAGAGAATTTCAACTTTCTTCATATAACAATCATTGAAGTTCTCCACTGTTTCAAAAGCCTATCTTTAAAATCAAGTCCTGGAGAAGATAATGTTAATCACAGAACTCTTTTTACTGCTTTACCAATTGTCGAACTTTTCAATTCTATTTTAAAAATTGGACATTTTAGGCAAATATTCAAATCTGGAAAAGTCATTTTCGTTTCAAAAAAGAAATCACCTGTATTTATTGAAGATTGGAGCACTCATAAAAAAAACTAGTAACGGTTACTAGAAAATACAAGTAAATTTACTGTCCATAAAATCACTCATTAATTAGTATAATTTACTATTTTTTTCTAGTGATTTGGAAGTATTTTTACTATTAAGTTAGTAATATTTACTTGACTCTTTCAAAGTTACTTTAAGTATTTTTACTCAAAAAGTAGTTATATTTACTATATTTTTTGATCAATAAATAGTGTTTTTACTACAAAATTAGTAACATTTAAAGAATATTACCATCCTGAAATGAAATTTAGTTATCTTTTATTAATTTATTGTATATAATAGAATGTAATTCTATTCTATTCTATTCTATTCTAATTATTTTCAAAAAAATTAAATAAATAAAAAACCAATCATATATATCCTCAAATAAACAAAAGCTTTGGTAGTATTTTATTAATAATAAGATAAAAAATTATAGAGAAATTCAAAAATTTTTATTTATTAAAAAAGAAACATTCAAAATATTTTTATCAATATTTTCGGAGTCTTTCAAATTGTAGATAATTTTTTGAAAGAAGGTGAAGGTTTTTTTGAGTTGAGGAGGATAATTAAGATTGAAGCAGTAAAAGGAACAAAAACATCCATAAAACAGTTCGGCGAAGTTATTGGAATTGAAAATAAATACGTCTTCTATTCTGAGTGTAAAAGCATTTCTTTCTTCTGAGAAAATACTTTTCTTTATCATCATTTGAAAAACACCAGATTTTTCTTCTTCGAAACACAAAACACTTTTAATATTTTCTCGGAACATTGTGCTCATGCACAAAATAGCATAATATCTTTTATATCCTAAATAAAAAAAAATAAATTGTTTTAATAACAAAAGTTTTTAACATCGTATACTTTTTCGCAACTCCAAATTTTTCTCCATCTCAATTTCTCTTTCAAGCTTCACGTAGAATTCACCTTTTTCTTTTTTCAGGCAAAAAATTAAAATTGGGTCAACATATTTATCGAGTCTTGTAAAAAAAAGGCACACTTCCATCTGAATTGTTCAGAACTTGGGGTTTTAATCTTTGAAACTCTAACAAAATCTATAATTTAAATAAAATACTTATATTAAACTAAATATATTTAAATTTTACCTGTGTGTAGGACTTCAAATAAGGATATTTGATCAAAATTTCAGATATTTTCAATAATATCATTACGTCTAAATGGAAATGTAATGTTCATTTTAAGAGTTACAATTTCTTCATTTTTTGTTCCATTTTATAATACTCCCGTTTTAGCCATTCAGTATGAACTTCTATTGAGAGCAAATCTTCTGAATGAGGTAATTCAGGTAAGTAATAGTCCAAGCCCCATTCACGAATAGACTGTTGTTTTCTCTTCAGATATCGACACTGAACGCTTTCTACTTTTTACTTCTTTCAAATCTTTTTCGTTGCTCTTTCTTTCGTTGCCGAATTTAAATTTTAATTTCTCTCTCCAGTATGTCTTAAAATAAAAATGAATTTCAAAGTTAAATAACCATAAATTTTACTTTAACTGATTCTTCCGGGAGCAAACTTTTTTTATATAAGTATGGATAGCTTTTCAAAAAATTTTCAATAGTTTATGTGTAGTTCTTTATCGTAGGATACCTAAAAGTAGGGTTTTCGTATAAAACAAATTAACACTACTATATCTAGACTTCTACCACTATATGTAAGTAACAGTGTAATTAAAGTGGCTTAATATTTTCCCATGGCATATGATGAGAATATGAGAGAGCAGCATATACTATAAACGAAAGCGATACTGTAATACTGTCCTGCACAAGACAAAGTGCACTATAATGTAATACAATTGCTTCCATGTGTTAAGAAGACACCACTAATACTTATCAAAGTTGTATGTGAAGTGAAATTATCATCTCATGTTTTCTTAGAAATCGTATATGAGATTTACTCAAAACGTCACACCAGATAATCTCACATGTACTTTATATTACTAATAAACTAGTAAAAGATGTTTTACGAGTTTCTAATCTTTAGAGTTAGTAAATTCACTAGTTTTTTTATGAGTGAGGCCAATTTCTCTACTGCCATGCATTGGTAAATTATGTGAAAAAATAATTAGAAACAGAATGCTAGATCATATTCATAAAACCAAATTTATCAATAGAAATCAATATGCCTACGTCTTCCAGAAATCTTCAAAACTTGCCATTGACCGTCTCATATCGCATATATATAATTGTTTAAAAAATAACTTGAGTTTATCCTGTTTCTTAGTCGATTTTAAAGAGCATTTGACTCAGCTTGTCACCGATGCATTTTGAATAACCTGTTCACAATGAATTTCCCCATCTACATAATAGAGTTCATAAGGTCCCACCTTGATAAGTGGACAGTTTTTCTGAAGGATAGCGCAGATTCAAAACCTAAATTAAATTGTTCCACACAACAAGGCAGCTGTATTTCCGACTTATTATTTATTATCCTGATTAATCCTTTGTTAGATCTCATAGAATCAAAAAATTATTTTTTCCAAAGTTACTCTGATGATCTCATTATTGGCATTCGCGGTAATAACCCAACTCAAAACCTAATTAAACTTGATTTCATACTACATGTGGTAAAAAATTTCTCTAAGAATCAACCACTGGGGCAAAAGGGGTCACTCAATCTTCACATAAATTTTCAATAAAAATCCCTCTAAAATATCATGATTAAACTGCCATCACAATCATACCTCCACATCTAATATATGCCCTTTTTGCATTCAACGCATTAAAATCTCAACGCGGCACACACAAATACCACCAAAAACTACATATGCTGAATTTTATTCATATTAATCTGAATCACTCCTCCCATAGCTGGTCAAATCTCCATAACATTCCTTTCTCTTTATCCTACGACGTTTTCTCTCTAAATGAACCCTACACTTCAAAACTCTCTCTTCTACTTCATACAAATGAATACACCTCATACGAATGAATACATATCTCTCTATACCTCATCTCTAACTCATTACTCCCCATTCATTCTAAAAAGGTCCACACTAAATTTCTCTTTTCTTTCTCAATTCTCGTCACAACAAAACGTATTCACAATAATTTTTTCTTAAAAAGCACCTCTCCTATTCTGCTCCTACTACTCCCCCTTCCAACCCCAAAGCATTCAGAAACGATTTCACACATTCTCTGAACCAAGCTAAGGCCCACATCTTATCACTATCCAATTCATATTATTAATAATCTCAACGGACTGTAAAGCCCCATCTTTTCTTTGGAACCATAAGAAAAACATGCGCGGTGTTGACTCTCTCTCTTTTATCACACAACATAACCTACGAATATGCGATAACACAAAAATCCAACCTTCTTCAAAATTGTTCAGAACAACTTAATTTCCTCTCACATCGACATCACTCTAGTGTCACCAAACACACACAATCTCATTTTTAACTGGGCCATCTCCGACCACCATTCGCATCTGATCACCACTACATCATTTTCCAGATTGATTTCATCCCAATTTTTCACACGCGGGCCCTAAGGACATCTGCAAAGCACGCTCACTGGTGCACATTTTTGCGAACACTTGTAACCCCGCTACCTGAATCCATACCCACGCTATCCACAACCACCGAGATAGACGCTGCTGCTTTCAAAATAAATAACACACTTTGTTCTGCCATCAACCTATCCACACCTACTAATCCCTTTCCCAGAAGAAAACATGCATACCTCTGGACCTCAGCCTTAAACCAACAAAAGAAAATCTTGCGTCACGCTCTAAAAAATTTAAGAAATGATCCCTCTTCATCTAACATTTCTCTATACTCAAGTATCCGACATCTCTACAATCGCTCCCTAAAAAAAGCGAAACGAGATGCTTGGACCAATTTCACTTCCAATTCATCATCCAACCCCTGGCCCATAATCAACACACTCACGAAATAAAAAAACATCCTTCGAATCTCCATCAACTTCTTCCTCACACAGACACTAACACAATCCTCATAAACCCGCCTTTTCTCTCGTCTATTTTTCCCGCAGACAATCCTCATACCGATGACCCATACCATGCTGCCCAATCCTTACTCTCGTAAAGACAAACATCATCGCTAACCCTTCCTATTTCCCCACATAGAGAGTTATCTCAGACGGTAAACTCACTCAGATTAAAATCAGCCCCCAGCTACGACATGATCACCGCAACCCACATTAAAAAATCATTTTACCTTTTACATACCCACCTACTCCACATATACAACGCATACTTATCGAACTCCTTTTTTCCATCAATATGGAAAATAGGCAAACTCCTCTTTCTGCCTAAACCTCACAAAGAACACTCAAATCTAAAAAAACTGGCGACTAATCACTATCCTCCTTGTTTTAGGCAAACTTTTCGAAGACTCATTCTATTAACCATCTCGAAAGCTTATCGCACAACCCCAACATCTATTCTAGAAATCACACTGAACTGCACACTACTTTTAATCCAACTGAAAGATACCTTCATCAAAAGCTACTTCAGCACATAAAAATCTCTATTTCCCCCATCTTCAGCCTCCCATTTACATCTTCCACTTAACGCATTACACCCTTACGCGAAGCTGCTTCACACATCACTTACTTCTTCGCATCGTTGCCTCATACACACTAAGGTACACTCCACCACATTAGTACATCCCTCTTCGCCCCTTCCTTTTGCTATCACTACTCATGCAAGCAAATCTCTCGCCGCTAAAGAGGTAAAAAAAGCTCAGATATCGATCCGACCCTTCAACTCTAAGAATCTTTACAGACGCTTCCAAGTGATCGCAAAAATGCGCTATCACCACCCCTTTTTATGCAGGCGCCTCTCTATCTCCCTTCTTTTCTACAAGCTCTCATCTAAACCATTTCAACTTTTGATGCTGAATGCCAAGCTTTAATCATCTCATACGATCAGATCACCGAACATATCAATACCTTCACACATTTTACTCATGTTCACTTCTATACAGACTCCTTGAACATCACGCGCGATCTATACCTTATCAAAAAAGTTCAATTCTTTGCTTCCATCTGGTTCTCAAAACTACGACTCCTCTCCACTCATTTCATGGTCTCCATTTTCTGGTGCCCCGCTCACTCTAACATACATGAAAACTTGCATGTTGATCATCTTGCTAAAAGAACCTTATCAAGAACATGCATTACACATTTGACCTCAGTACACCCCAACGTCTTACTAAGCAACATTTCCATGCACACTCAAAACCAATATGAAAACTCCCTCACCAACTCCACAAACACCATGCTTTCGTGCATATCAAACATCAATGCCATACACCAATCCGGGGCTTCGCACAAATACACTCCTCGAGATCTCTTATTAGGTGGCTCTCTGGTCATTGCCACTTCAAAACCTACTTTTTTCGCATTAAACTCTCAGACAACCTGACATATCGGTTCTGCAACGCAATTTTCGAAACACCAAACCATTTCGCCTTCCTCTGCTCATTCTTCATCTCACACCGACACAAACTTATCAACACTTGCGCCTCAACCCTTGGCCACTTTCCCATTATTCTAAACGACATCATTACTCACCCAGAACTCTTAAACTTACTCTCCGCCTTGATAGGCACTATTGAACCCATTCTTCACCTTAGCCCACAATAAAACCGACTATCCTTCTTTCTATATATTTATTATTTCTAGAATACTCCTAACATTATTCTCTTCAACTTTGGAAAGTGCTTTGACATCTCTACCTACCTACCTACCTAAATTTATTTATGGTAACTATCTAGGGCTGAACTCATTTTTATTTAAAATTAAAATTTTTATAAATCTCTATTGCTGGTAAGATGTATTGCATATATTTTCTAACTTCCTTCTTTTTATCAATGTATTTCACTTCAATAAATTTCATTCCATTTCATGGAATTAAAAGATTTATTGATGAAGGTTATAATTTTGTAAAGTTTTGCCTTATTCAATCTTTTTATGTCTTCCTAAGAAAATAATGAAAAAGATCATTGTCTAAAATAAGATTAGTCCAATTAGTCAGATAATTTGTAGGTCAAAGGTTCTTCTTTTTGCACGTGAAGATTTAGACAAAGAACAAATTTGTCTAGACTACAAATGTCCAAAACTTTGTATGTTTATTTGTAAATAAAAAGGCATTCCACCAATTCCTAGTTTTTTGTTGTTATTCCTATTTTTTCCTAGTTTTTACAGAACAATCCTAGTATTCCTAGTTTATTATTTTCAACTGAATTATTGTGTCAAAACCAATCAACCAACCAACTGAATTATTTTTTGAATTTTCTGCTTCCTTTAAAATCAAAATTTTTAAATGGCAAAAATTTAACAGTTTCTTTTCGAAATTTTAGTTAGATACTTTTTAGTTTATAATTTTGTTGTTTATTTTGTTAATATATTTAGTTTTGTTGATTTTTTGATTAAAAATTTTTAAGTTCGGTTATATTTCTTATATTTTTATTGTATTTTAGTTAGAAAATTGTTATAAAATATTTAGCTGCTGGTCATAGGTGCAGTGGCGTAGCCAGAGCGAAGTACATGGGGGGGGGGGGGGGGGGCACAAGAGGGGCACAAAAAATAGGCTTATATTAAAAAATCTGAATTACCCTGATTAAGTTTTTAACCCTATCAGTGACGAGGTGGCTATTTTAGCCCTCCTCCCTCAACTAAAATTTCTCTTGTACCAAATTGACTACATCTTTTGCTACCATACTTCGTGACATTTACTAAAATTGATAGCTGCATCTTTTGATACCATTTTCATGGCAGTTGAATCACCTTTTCATTTCTAAATCTGTCAATCAAAATCAAAAGTTAAACTTTTTCAGCAAAATGACAGTATCTCTAGTTAAGCGTACAGTGGCGTAGCCAGAGCGAAGTACATGAGGGAGGGGGCACAAAAAATAGGCTTATATTGAAAAATCTGAATCACCCTGATTAAGTTTTTAACCCTATCAGTGACGAGGTGGCTATTTTAGCCCTCCTCCCTCAACTAAAATTTCTCTTGTACCAAATTGACTACATCTTTTGCTACCATACTTCGTGACATTTCCTAAAATTGATAGCTGCATCTTTTGATACCATTTTCATGGCAGTTGAATCACCTTTTCATTTCTAAATCTGTCAATCAAAATCAAAAGTTAAACTTTTTCAGCAAAATTCTGACAGTATCTCTAGTTAAGCGTACAGTGGCGTAGCCAGAGCGAAGTACATGGGGGAGGGGGCACAAAAAATAGGCTTATATTGAAAAATCTGAATCATCCTGATTAAGTTTTTAACCCTATCAGTGACGAGGGGGCTATTTTAGCCCCCCCCTCAACTAAAATTTCTCTTGTACCAAATTGACCAAATCTTTTGCTACCATACTTCGTGACATTTCCTAAAATTGATAGCTGCATCTTTTGATACCATTTTCATGGCAGTTGAATCACCTTTTCATGTCTTCATCTGTCAATCAAAAGTTAAATTTTTTCAGCAAAATTTTGAGCAAAGTTGTTTGGCTAGTAGTGAATAGGCTTTTCAAATTGCTTTACTTGTTTTACGGTTGAATTTCAGATACATATTCTTTTAAAATGAATTTTAAAACTTATAAAAAGAAACTTTCTTTTCATATACAGATGGAAAAGATTTCATTAATATTTTGTTTTATACATCAATCATTTTACTCACGTTTTCAATGTCAGAGTAGAAATTTTTAGTTCTTATATTAATTCGTTTTGCCTATTTTACTTTTAATTGTTTTTATTTCAAAAAGGTAAGATGGATGTTTTAGTTGGCACTTATCAAGGTTTGTTTATATGTCTAAACCTCCGGAAAAAAGCGAAGGTAATTTTTTTAAATTTGAATGCCCTGTTAGTTTTTTATGATATAGGTTTATTGTTGTCTGTAGGTTTTGTGGAATTTGTGATAACACATCTATTTACTTAACTAGACCTATTCTCTCTTGAAATCACGTTCATGTCTTTCCACCTGAGAGAGAATTAAAGTCCTAATAGTAGTAGGAACAGGAAAGATAACTTACTCTTCATCTTCAAATTTCAAGTTATTGACCCTATTAGTGCTGGGCTAATTTGTCCGTCCAAATGCTATGACAGCTCATTGCTTGACTCGCCCCGCCCCTCTTTTTGATTTTTTTATAAATATTTTTAAAGTTCAAATTTTTAATGTTTAACTTTAAGTATGCTGATTCCAGGGATGATGTTCATTTTTCATGCAAAGCAATCAAACCTGTCAAAAAATTGATTAAAATACGACAGCTCATTTCAAAATTAAACTTTATCTATAAATAAATATAAGAATTTAAGGTGTAAACAAATACTTTAAGAGATAATTTTTAGACTTAGAGCTTAAATTTGGTAGACATTTACAGAAATTTTAAAATCCTGATTTGAAAACGGTGTTAAGAAATGAATTCAGCATATTTAATTTAGTTTAAATACCTTTACCTTTAATTTATTCGAAGACAATTTTCATAACTAAACTACCAATTTGATGGACACTCGCAAAAATGTCCGAATCCTAATTGCTAAAACTAAGTCCAGAAATGAAATCAACATGATCATTTTATTATAAAGAATTTTTTGTAGAGAAATTTTGTATCAATTTGATGCACACTTATAGAAACTTCCCAACCCCAGGTTGCTAAAGCTGCGTTCAGAAATGAATTCAGCATGATCGATTAGTAAATTTTCACCCACAATCGCCTCTATCCAAACAGAACTATATATAATATATATAAAAATGAAAACTATTACATATTTATTCTTATAGAAGTGAACGAACAAATGATTTTAATAACAATTTTTCAGCGAATTTTTATTCATTCGCATTTGTGTAACGCAAAACGACTCATAAAATTATCCCAGATTACAAACGGCTTAGCTTTTCGTTATCCAAATTTTTTTTTTTTTTTCTTTTTTTTTTTTTTTTTTTTTTCCCCCCTTTTTAACTCTCTCAAGGACTCTCGATATTAACTTCAAAAAAATTAGGAACAAGTCAGAAAATATAGCACGCTTATGATTTTGTAATTAATATATATAGCAGTTGACATAAGAAAAAAGGTAAGACTTCGTTAAAAAAGCTTTATTGAACATTATAAAAAGTGTCTAAAGCTCAGGAGGAGCGAGTTCTTTATATACACATGAAATCAATCAAGCGAGACGCTAATGGCTAATCAGTTAATTGGTAACAATGATGAAATAGGTGTAGTATAATGGCAACATGAAGATAGTGACCAAGGTTATCCATTTACAAAGGTGATAGAGGCGATGAAGGATGAACAAGTACAAGCGAAGATGAAGGTTAATCAAAATACAATCACCACATCAGTTTAACAAAATGGCCTATAATACTATTTATAGATTTTAATTGTCTCTCATGGTCTTGCTAGGCCACTAATTATAGAGAATTGCTATAAATGTAAATAAAAATATCTCAATTTCGAAAGGAAATCCTTCTGACTTTTTTAATACTAGAATTAAAAAGATTTTTAAGAGGGATAATTCAAATAACGAAATTCAACTTTTTTTTGAAACAATAGGTGTAAAATGAGTTATGACATAGCCCAAATTTTAACCCACCTCCCGTTCTTCAAATTTCCTTTCCCCATTCCTGATTTTTTTTATATTTGAATGATTAGACATAACCTAATTCTTACGTATCTTGATATTTTTCATCTTTAAATGCATAAACTTGCTTTTTAGAAGTGGAGATTTGAGCAAACTTTTATTGAGTTGGCAGCGTCTCAAAGCATCAAGTCAATTATTTCGACAAATTTATTCAACAAAACTACCCTGTGCCTATCCAACGAAAGTTTTATCCCGATCTTTCATCTACTCCGTCCAAAGCATGTGGGATACTTGGACATTGAAGAAGGTATCTTTCATTTCAAACCACAAGTTCCCTAAATTAATCAATGAAGTAAACATTGTATACAAAGTTAGGTAAATTTCTAAAATTCAATTCTCATACATTTTGGTTGAGAGCTGCGAACAATCCTAATCAATGATCTTATTTTGAGTTTGTCCCCCGCCCTATTAAGCTTAACGTCAACAATGAATGAGAACTTATAAATAGCAACATGCATGACCAAACTTTCTCCCTTCAAATAGATGCGCACCATCTCCAAATTATGTGTAGAAAAGGGGTAAAGATATCAAGTAACAGTAAAAAAAATTGAAAATTTTATTGAATGAAAAAAATCATTCATTAATTTCCAGTTGTTCCATTTCATCTTCCTAAAAAAATGAAAATGTTTTATTGAGAAAAATAAATAAAAAAACACATCCAAATTACATAACTATTCTGAGGTAATTTTTATCAAAAATGTAAAACAGAACTAAAGTTAGAAAACTGTATTATAATTTTTTCATTCTTTTTAGTCTATAAGAATAAGTGTACGTTAGTTAGACTCTCAAAAAAGGGTTTAAAATAAAGATAAAATTGTGCAAACAAAAATCAAACAATAAATTAAGATTGCATTACTTCATTTTTCTCAAGTTTAAAAGTTAAATTGGTGCAAGCAAACACAAATAGTCAAACTATAATTTTGCCCGAGTCAACTTCTAAAAACAAAGTTAAAAAATATTAAAATGTAATTAAATTTTTTATTAAGCAAAATAAAATAGTTAAATGATACAAACAGAAAATAGTCAAACGATAAATTCAGATACTATTACTTCGACGTTCTACAAAAAGTAAAGTAACAACTTTTAACCCTTTGCAATGATGCCTTTTATAATAACTTTTAAGGAAAAAAAGCCTATCAGAAAAAGTTATAGAGCTTCAACAAAAACTAAAAAATTTACAGCATAACTTAAGTTTTTTGAAAACTAATTTGACGTATCCTCTACACCAGCCTTTTTCAAACTTTTTTTACTGCGACCCATAGCAAGAACTACGGTTTGCATCGCGACCCATAATACTTAGGTGTAATAAGACAAACCTTGTTCATTAGGTTCATTTATTCAGCATCGACTATTTATATGTCCTTTCTTTTTTGTCATGACCCATTTTATTTTTCATGCGACCCACTGAAGGGTCGGGACCCACAGTTTGAAAAACGCTGCTCTACAGCATACTCAATGGGTGGCATGGCAGGTTGGTTGAGATGATGGACTCAGCATGAAAGCCTCTGGGTTCGATTCCTCATCGATACGAATTTGTTTATAGTTTGACATAAGCGGTACATCAGTGCCTTGTCAATGAAAATACACCCGCTGCACCTTACTTTTTACTCAAAATTGAAAAATTTGCTACATAATTAACATACGAGAGAAAGGAGACAAAATAAACTAATACAGCAATTTTCACTATTTTAAAATGGAACCGTTTGTTCATAGAATAATTTCAAAATAATATGAGGCATAAAGAATTAGAGTTTATTTGATATTTTCAAGTTTTTATAAGCAGCAAAAGCCAACGTTGAAGTAGCTAACCTTTATAGGGTGATTTGGTAACGCTTGTATTTTTTACATTCTGTAAGGAATCATAGTATACATAACACGGTAGTTTATGTATACTTTTCATAAAATTATTTAAGTGTTTTTTTGACTATTTCTCTGTCTACAAATAAAATTCTGACAGCTGTCATAAATAGATCAAGTACATTTTTTACCACTGAAACATTTTGTTTCGATATTATATTTTTATTATAATAAACAACAAATTTTCGTAAAAAAATGGTTTAATTAATTATGTACAGTGTTACTTACAAAATTTAACAATCGAACATTATAAAAAAAATAGAATATTTTTGCTTTTAAACTAAATAGCTAGTCAAAATATTCATTCCCAAATAGCTAATGTTGAAAAAATTTCTTGACCTGAAAAATTAAAGTTTTCAAATGTTACAAAATGTAATAAACGTACTGATAAAAATTAAAAGTGACCTTTGAAACAATTTTTTAACGCGAGTCCGATGATAACTTTATTTTTCTCTTATTAAAAAACATAAACAAATTTTCCTTTTTGCAAAATGTTTGGTGTATTGATGGAACTAAATTTTTATCAAAAATCTCTGTGATTAATTTGAATAGCTGAACTTTGGTATCACTAAAGAAGGTTCTGAAAATATTGAACTTATATTCCGATAAAAACTATTTTCTAATGAGATAAAATAAAATAATTTTTAATTTAACTCAAAATACAGATTAGCCCATTAGTGCCTAATGTTCCTCTAGAGTCTAGAGGAACACTTTTTTATGTTAATTTTTTTCACATTCAAGCACCACGCTCAAAAAAATGGAGAGTTTCATATTAAAATACAAAAAGGATTTATAACATTTTATTAAAGGAAAATCCAAAAAATATTCTGACATATGATTTTTTTTCAACTACAAACTTCATAATTTTTTTTATTTCAAGTTTAACATTCAGAAACCTCTCTATATTTGTGTATAACATTCCTCTTATAAAACCATATGTAAGAAAACATTTTAAATAAAGTATTTTTCTAAAATTAAACCGGAAAAACATTTGTCATTTTTTATCTTATAGAATTGTGAAAATCTATCATGTTCCTCTAGAGTCTAGAGCAGTGGTTCTTAACCTTTAGGATCTGTTTACCCCTAAATATTATGAAAAATTTTTTTATGACCCCTATAAAAAATTTTTTTGATTCAGCCGTTTAAAGTTAAAAACAAGAAAATTTACATGTCATATTTTACAATACAAAAACTTGTTAAAAGAAAGTTAAATTGAAAAATTTTATTTAAATTAATATAATCTAACAAATTCAGTATAATTTAATTCGAAGGCTGGTATTCTTTGTCAGACAAAAGTTTTTCAAAACATGGTGTAATGCTCGACAGACAGCATCTCGTGTCTGAATCAATTGCAAGCTTATTACGTGCACTTGTTTTTAAAGGCATCATTGCACAAAATCCAGTCTTGGAACAATAAGTTGAAGGAAAACGTTTGGAAAGAATAGGATAAACGGTTTTTAATTTGGCCCAGAATGATGGAAATGCTTGCTCGGAAAAATCGATTTTAATTGACTGTCTTCTCTTATTTGAAAAAACTCCACTTTGGCAGCAGCATCAGAGTCATCAATTCTACTTTCGCTCACTGAAAAAGGTCTGGTGATCCAAATGTCATTAGAACGGCTATTTAACTTCGGAAAATAGGTTTCAATTGCTTGATTGCAAGCAACATGTGTGAGATTTAAAATGATGTTTGATTTTAAGGGCAAAATTATTAATTGATTGCATCATACAATCAGGATTAATGAATACATCAAATTGAAATAGTTTTGCAACTGATGGAAAGACGTTCATGAGGATACACTTTTTGATACCAAAAGTTTTTCATGACCCCTGTAAAAACTTCAAACGCCCCCAAAGGGGTCACTACCCCCGGGTTAAGAACCACTGGTCTAGAGGAACATTGGGCATATATGGAACTTTGTCTAATTATCACACTTGGAAAGTATAAAAATGAGAAACTTAACTATTTATTATGATAATTGAAAAAACAATTAGGATGCAATCTAACGTTACAAGTAGTACGCATTTTTACTGTATTTTTTTACATAGCATGCATCTTCTTTGGCTTTTCGCTGAAATAGGATGATGTAAACCAACTTTCAAGGTAGTCAATCTTCTTCCACTTGGCCCTGATGTATTGTGATTTTTCGTTTTAGTGAATAACTCATGGTTTTTGGGGGATGTTAAAAGGTTTTTATTTGGAAAGCAAACAAGTTCAAGGTAGAGTCTCCAAACTGCTACAATTGCAATACTAAGTGTGTTTATAAAAAGGGGCCAATACCACTTTTTGGATTTGATAATTGGGCGGTATTGACTAACAAAAGGATCTAGTAAATCCACACCTCCCATTCCAATATACATTCGTGAAAGCATGCTGGCTGAGAAATTTCTACTCTTTTTTTCATTTTCTTGCTGTATCTTTTTGTTGCAAATATTGGATCGATTGTAAGATAGTTTGATCCAATCAATACAACTTTGCTATCTTTCCATTGTACAATGGCAACATCTCCATCACTATAACAATCATAAAAACCTCTATCTTCATTTCTGTTAATTTTTTTTATGGTATCAGTGGGCACTTTTTGATACGGTTTTCTCTAAGAGTACCAATGGCTTTAAATCCTTTTCTTTTAAGATCTTTTAAAAGATCATATGAAGTGAAAAAGTTGTCGAAAAAAAGATAATGGGAAGAAGGATATTCAATAACTTGTGACAAAAGATTTATAACAACATTTCTTCCCAAGCTATGAAACTTGAAATTGCTCGAAGAACCAATGTATGTTTCAAAACAAAAAGGATGACCTGTTGATGAAGCAAGGACCCAATTTTTGAACCCAAATTTGATTGGCTTTCCTTTCAAAAACATTTAAGCGGAATGTTTTCCAATAAAAGGTACCATCTGCTCGTCAATGCAGAGTTTTTCGCTGAAAACGCCAAACTGTTGTAAAGCCTTGTTCAAAAGGTTCTGTAACTTTTGAATTTTCGAAAGTTTATTATTTTCTAAATTTTCATTTTCTGCAAAATGGATGTATGCTTTTATCTCTTCGAATCTGTTTCTTGACATCTGTTTTGCGACAAGTTCACAACAAACATCATCAGCTTCCTTCCAATACATTCTCTGACGAGGTCTGGTGTTGTAGCCTGTCAACAAAAATATCCCAATAAACTTGTGTAGCTCCATTTCATTCACATCCAATACATGATTTTTCTGTGCAGCATATCTATTTGATTCTTCCAATATCATTTTCAATATATTATCATTATAAAACAGCTTGAACAGTTCAGCTGGTGATTTGTCTTTCAATTCAGAATTTTTAAACTTTATGGGAGTCATACTTTCACGTCTAAGTGGCTCAAAATATTTTGATTTTTTCCATTTGGGTAGTTCTTCCTTCACTTTTTTAGAACATGACGAGAGACTTTCACATTGGTTTTTAGGAATCCAAAAACATCCAGACTAAACATCGTTTGGTAAAAGTTTTGTTGTTGAATCATTATCATCTTCTTCCTCCAAGTCAGTCAAAATTCCATCACCTGTTTCAGGTGGCAGAATTACTATACTTGTATCATTTTCATCGTCACACTTCTAATACGGTATCAATAGCTTCTGAAAGAGTAAGCATTGAAACGATCTCTTCATTTTCATTCGTATTATCACTTTCAGAGTAAGACATTGCGAGGATAATGAAACAAAATCAAAGTAATGAAGAGGAAAAAAATAATTTTTATAAAGGAGAGCAAACAAAGTGATTGTTGTGCTTGCAAAACACTTGTGTCATTTTTGATAAATTGAAGATTAGTCTGTTACGTAAACTAGTTTATCAAAACTATAATGTCTATCTTTTTAATAATGTATGCATTTGCCCATTGTTCCTCTACAGGAACATCCTGTGTCTTTCTTATTTAAGTTTTGATGTCTAAATTTTTGTTATTTTAGTTCAATTAAATATAAAACTAGTATACTTCACAAGTTTAAACACTTTTTTCCATACTTTTTATTAAGCTGGGCACTAATGGGTTAGAGAGAAGAGAGCTGAATGAAAAGGAGAGCTTGAACGAGAGAAGAGAGCTTGAGTGAAAGAAGAGATCTTGAATGAGAGAAGAGATCTTGAATGAGAGAAGAGAGCTTGAGTGAAAGAGGAGAGCTTGGATGAGAGAAGAGATCTTGAATGAGAGAAGAGAGCTTGAGTGAAAGAAGAGATCTTGAATGAGAGAAGAGATCTTGAATGAGAGAAGAGATCTTGAATGAGAGAAGAGAGCTTGGATGAGAGAAGAGATCTTGAATGAGAGAAGAGATCTTGAATGAGAGAAGAGAGCTTGAGTAAAAGAAGAGAGCTTGAATGAGAGAAGAGAGCTTGAGTAAAAGAAGAGAGCTTGGATGAGAGAAGAGATCTTGAATGAGAGAAGAGATCTTGAATGAGAGAAGAGATCTTGAATGAGAGAAGAGAGCTTGAGTGAAAGAAGAGATCTTGAATGAGAGAAGAGATCTTGAGTGAAAGAAGAGATCTTGAATGAGAGAAGAGATCTTGAATGAGAGAAGAGAGCTTGAGTGAAAGAAGAGATCTTGAATCAGAGAAGAGATCTTGAATAAGAGAAGAGAGCTTGAGTGAAAGAAGAGAGCTTGAGTGAAAGAAGAGATCTTGAATCAGAGAAGAGATCTTGAATCAGAGAAGAGATCTTGAATGAGAGAAGAGATCTTGAATGAGAGAAGAGAGCTTGAGTGAAAGAAGAGATCTTGAATGAGAGAAGAGATCTTGAGTGAAAGAAGATATCTTGAATGAGAGAAGAGATCTTGAATGAGAGAAGAGAGCTTGAGTGAAAGAAGAGATCTTGAATGAGAGAAGAGATCTTGAATGAGAGAAGAGAGCTTGAGTGAAAGAAGAGATCTTGAATGAGAGAAGAGATCTTGAATGAGAGAAGAGAGCTTGGATGAGAGAAGAGATCTTGAACGAGAGAAGAGAGCTTGAGTGAAAGAGGAGAGCTTGGATGAGAGAAGAGATCTTGAATGAGAGAAGAGAGCTTGAGTGAAAGAAGAGATCTTGAATGAGAGAAGAGATCTTGAATGAGAGAAGAGATCTTGAATGAGAGAAGAGAGCTTGGATGAGAGAAGAGATCTTGAATGAGAGAAGAGATCTTGAATGAGAGAAGAGAGCTTGGATGAGAGAAGAGATCTTGAATGAGAGAAGAGAGCTTGAGTAAAAGAAGAGATCTTGAATGAGAGAAGAGATCTTGAATGAGAGAAGAGATCTTGAATGAGAGAAGAGAGCTTGAGTGAAAGAAGAGATCTTGAATGAGAGAAGAGATCTTGAATGAAAGAAGAGATCTTGAATGAGAGAAGAGATCTTGAATGAGAGAAGAGAGCTTGAATGAGAGAAGAGATCTTGAATGAGAGAAGAGAGCTTGAGTGAAAGAAGAGATCTTGAATCAGAGAAGAGATCTTGAATAAGAGAAGAGAGCTTGAGTGAAAGAAGAGAGCTTGAGTTAAAGAAGAGATCTTGAATCAGAGAAGAGATCTTGAGTGAAAGAAGAGATCTTGAATGAGAGAAGAGATCTTGAGTGAAAGAAGAGATCTTGAATGAGAGAAGAGATCTTGAATGAGAGAAGAGAGCTTGAGTGAAAGAAGAGATCTTGAATGAGAGAAGAGAGCTTGGATGAGAGAAGAGATCTTGAATCAGAGAAGAGATCTTGAATGAGAGAAGAGATCTTGAATCAGAGAAGAGATCTTGAATGAGAGAAGAGATCTTGAGTGAAAGAAGAGATCTTGAATGAGAGAAGAGATCTTGAATGAGAGAAGAGAGCTTGAGTGAAAGAAGATATCTTGAATGAGAGAAGAGATCTTGAGTGAAAGAAGATATCTTGAATGAGAGAAGAGAGCTTGAGTGAAAGAAGAGATCTTGAATGAGAGAAGAGAGCTTGAGTGAAAGAAGAGATCTTGAATGAGAGAAGAGATCTTGAATCAGAGAAGAGATCTTGAATGAGAGAAGAGATCTTGAATGAGAGAAGAGATCTTGAATGAGAGAAGAGATCTTGAATGAGAGAAGAGATCTTGAATGAGAGAAGAGATCTTGAATGAGAGAAGAGATCTTGAATGAGAGAAGAGATCTTGAATGAGAGAATAGAGCTTGAGTGAAAGAAGAGATCTTGAATGAGAGAAGAGATCTTGAATGAGAGAAGAGATCTTGAGTGAAAGAAGATATCTTGAATGAGAGAAGAGAGCTTGAGTGAAAGAAGATATCTTGAATGAGAGAAGAGATCTTGAATGAGAGAAGAGAGCTTGGATGAGAGAAGAGATCTTGAATGAGAGAAGAGATCTTGAATGAGAGAAGAGATCTTGAATCAGAGAAGAGATCTTGAGTGAAAGAAGAGATCTTGAATGAGAGAAGAGATCTTGAGTGAAAGAAGAGATCTTGAATGAGAGAAGAGATCTTGAGTGAAAGAAGAGATCTTGAATGAGAGAAGAGATCTTGAGTGAAAAAAGAGAGCTTGAATGAGAGAAGAGATCTTGAATGAGAGAAGAGAGCTTGAGTGAAAGAAGAGAGCTTGGATGAGAGAAGAGATCTTGAATGAGAGAAGAGATCTTGAGTGAGAGAAGAGAGCTGGAGTGAAAGAAGAGATCTTGAATGAGAGAAGAGAGCTTGAGTGAAAGAAGAGATCTTGAATGAGAGAAGAGATCTTGAATGAGAGAAGAGATCTTGAATGAGAGAAGAGAGCTTGAGTGAAAGAAGAGATCTTGAATGAGAGAAGAGAGCTTGAGTGAAAGAAGATATCTTGAATGAGAGAAGAGATCTTGAATGAGAGAAGAGATCTTGAGTGAAAGAGGAGAGCTTGGATGAGAGAAGAGATCTTGAATGAGAGAAGAGAGCTTGAGTGAAAGAAGAGAGCTTGGATGAGAGAAGAGATCTTGAATGAGAGAAGAGAGCTGGAGTGAAAGAAGAGATCTTGAATGAGAGAAGAGAGCTTGAGTGAAAGAAGAGATCTTGAATGAGAGAAGAGATCTTGAATGAGAGAAGAGATCTTGAATGAGAGAAGAGAGCTGGAGTGAAAGAAGAGATCTTGAATGAGAGAAGAGAGCTTGAGTGAAAGAAGAGATCTTGAATGAGAGAAGAGATCTTGAATGAGAGAAGAGAGCTTGAGTGAAAGAAGAGATCTTGAATGAGAGAAGAGATCTTGCGTGAAAGAAGATATCTTGAATGAGAGAAGAGCGCTTGAGTGAAAGAAGAGATCTTGAATGAGAGAAGAGAGCTTGGATGAGAGAAGAGATCTTGAATCAGAGAAGAGATCTTGAATGAGAGAAGAGATCTTGAATGAGAGAAGAGAGCTTGAGTGAAAGAAGAGATCTTGAATGAGAATAGAGATCTTGAATGAGAGAAGAGAGCTTGAGTGAAAGAAGAGATCTTGAATGAGAGAAGAGATCTTGAATGAGAGAAGAGAGCTTGAGTGAAAGAAGAGATCTTGAATGAGAGAAGAGATCTTGAATGAGAGAAGAGAGCTTGAGTGAAAGAAGAGAGCTTGGATGAGAGAAGAGATCTTGAATGAGAGAAGAGATCTTGAGTGAAAGAGGAGAGCTTGGATGAGAGAAGAGATCTTGAATGAGAGAAGAGAGCTGGAGTGAAAGAAGAGATCTTGAATGAGAGAAGAGAGCTTGAGTGAAAGAAGAGATCTTGAATGAGAGAAGAGATCTTGAATGAGAGAAGAGATCTTGAATGAGAGAAGAGAGTTTGAGTGAAAGAAGAGATCTTGAATGAGAGAAGAGTGCTTGAGTGAAAGAAAATATCTTGAATGAGAGAAGAGATCTTGAATGAGAGAAGAGAGCTTGAGTGAAGGAAGAGATCTTGAATGAGAGAAGAGATCTTGAATGAGAGAAGAGATCTTGAATGAGAGAAGAGAGCTTGAGTGAAAGAAGAGATCTTGAATGAGAGAAGAGATCTTGAATGAGAGAAGAGATCTTGAATGAGAGAAGAGATCTTGAATGAAAGAAGAGAGCTTGGATGAGAGAAGAGATCTTGAATGAGAGAAGAGATCTTGAGGAAAGAGGAGAGCTTGGATGAGAGAAGAGATCTTGAATGAGAGAAGAGAGCTGGAGTGAAAGAAGAACTTGAATGAGAGAAGAGAGCTTGAGTGAAAGAAGAGATCTTGAATGAGAGAAGAGATCTTGAATGAGAGAAGAGATCTTGAATGAGAGAAGAGAGCTTGAGTGAGAGAAGAGATCTTGAATGAGAGAAGAGATCTTGAATGAGAGAAGAGAGCTTGAGTGAAAGAAGAGATCTTGAATGAGAGAAGAGATCTTGAGTAAAAGAAGAGAGCTTGGATGAAAGAAGAGAGCTTGAGTGAATGATTGAGTTTTAGCAGAGAAAGCGGAAGAGAAAAACAGAGAAGACAGAAAGAGAAAAAGAATCACTGTGACAGAAGAAGATGAGAAAATCTAGTGGATCATCAGCATGTGTTTGCTCAAAAATACTACAAGGAGGAGACACTGGGATAAGCATTGCTTACTTATTGTGTGTGTATTGAAACAATGGATTATTATTATTATATAGCTCTCACTTGAAGACTCTTCTGAAGAATTTCAGAGCAGCTTGGCATGATGTTTGTTTGACTCGAAAGTCTGCATTCCCTCTTTTTTTCTCTTATCTTACATTATCATGTATTCGAATGGTCATTACATCCTATAATGCGATCATCACAAATGTTTTATAAACCAGCAGCAACTCTTACTTATACAAAATTATTTGGGAGCGAAAAACACCCTGCCCCGGATGTGCGCACCTGCTTTTGACCTTTTTTGTATATGAACTTTGATTTCACTCACTTTTTCTTTTATACTTTTTCTTTTTTCTTCCTTGAATCTTTTTAATATTATCAGGCCCGTCGATTGAGGGGGGGGGGGATTTGTCAGGTCGCACTTGCCCCTGGTCGCCTAGAATTTATTTTAACTCCCTTGAAATATATAAATGTATACATTTTCTTATAGTGCTACTTCTATATGTTTTGAAACTTTAAAATCTCCAAAAGACCAGAATCTTTTCACTTTGAATATTTTATGGAGGCTTGATGCCCTTGTCTTTTTATCTCATATTTCGATACAAGCAGAGTAAATTGTGTCTTCTCGAACCAAACAGTTCTCCTTTCCCTTTACTTATTTAACTCTTTCAGTCAAAATTCGTCAGCCGTTGCTCACAAAATCGTCCATCTTAAGTTCCATGAAAATTCATTCAAAAAAAGCAGGCGATTATTATTTCTAGAAAAGCAGCTCCTAAAAGTTCAACTTTGCAATAAGAAGATATATCATGTTATTTTATTGCATCTCCTTATTTTATTTTCCATTTTAGAAATTATTTCCTGTTTGACTTACTTCAGCGGATTCTTTTATATTGGCTGTGTTTCAGGCAAAATATTGATCTTTAGTGCAACCTCAAACGAATACTTAAAAACTCTGTCAAGTCATAGGTAACGTCTTTTTCACTATTCTAACTTGACCGTTTCATTCATATTTCCAGATTTCTTTTTTACAAAATATTTTCTTTTCGTCTTACTCTTTCACATCGGCGCTTTTTTTCAATACAAAATAACATCGCTATTATCTCTACTTACAACTTTTATCTCTTTCAAGCACAAAGTGTCTCTAATGACCATGGTTTCGGATCCAGAAAAATCCTATGGCTCCAGCCCCGGACCAAAAATATTTGAGTGTTTGGCCTCCAGCTTTGACAATTTTTTCTCAAGTTTTGAAAAGTTTGTTGTAACACTGTTTGGTACATAACCAATATATAAAATTCATATTATGAAGAACTAGATCTATAATTTTTACAAATCATAATTTTTCTAGAAGAGGCTTGTTTATTGAAGGGTTTCGTACTATCCAATAAAAACTAACCCTTTGGACAGTGTATTCATGAAACAAATTCCTTACTATTCTTAGCAATAAAATGAAAAACAAGACACCATTATTTTTTATCTAAGCAAAATATATATATATATATATATAAAGGTATATTCTCATAGAAGTAAAATTCTGACTCCTCTTGACTCTATGCAAATAAATTGTATTATTATGAAATATATTTTCGGGTCATAATAACGCATTACAATTTCTTGGCACTCATTAAGGTGTGAGAGAAATTCTAATATTGAACTTTGTATCAAGCAATAAAACCAATCATCAATTTTCGAGGCCAGACATATGAGTAATATTCATGGTATTGGCGGTGTCTGCTTTAAGTTATACGAGAATGCATTCAAAAAGAAACGCAAATGATGGACTTCCGAAAACTAAAAGCACAACCGAGTCACTAATTTTTTTAATTGACAGCACCCCTCCAATTCAAATTTTAAATTAGGAATTCTTCTTCATCCCCCCTTTTTCTTTTTAAATGGGTGAAAGCGCTCCATTTTTATTTCATTGCTCACTTTGATCTGTCCTTTCTGAAAGGGTTTTTAATTACTGAAGCTTAATTTTAAAACAAATAAAATAGACTAACGCCGTACACGATATTTTTATGTTGTGAATAATGCTTTTATGTCTGTTAAATTTAGGATAATGAAGCATACGACCCAAAACCAAATGAAATAAAGCGTCTGCCTCTACAGTAGAACTTGCTGACGAAAAGTACTATTGTTCGAGTAGCATAAGTTTTAAGAAAAATAGATAAGTTTGCAAAAAAGTAAGTATCAAACAACTTATAATAAGTTTTAGAATATTACTAAAAGTGGCATTATCATTTATTTTGTAGTGCATAATTTCTGGAAAATATTTTTAGATCAATATTTTTAATCAACTTTTCTGTAGTAAAATGTCTTTCTTAATGATATTCACAACACGTGTACCTATTTATTTCATTTTATTTTCTTCTACACTTTGATAATAAAACCCCTGGATTAAACAGGTATAATTTCTATGATTTAACCATCAATCATTAATTTTGGATAAAGGCAATGGATGAGATCATGTTAAAATGTTGAACCATTCAGATTCCCAATTAAATTCCGATTCTTCGTGAACCCTTTCATGCATCGCATTTCTAAAATTAATCGCCTGCTTTCTTTTTCAATATGGACAGTGGTGTCCAATTGTGCCCAAAAGGCCTAAATGTACATTCCGTTTTTGAAAATCTCACTTAGCACATTCCGTTTATTAGAGACAAGTGCAACACGTTATGGACGTTTTAATTTAGTCATCGCACAGCTAACCAAAGCTCATTTTGTTCTAGATCTAACACATATATTTATTGAGCCAATCTCTGATGCCCGATTTCTACTATTTCTTTAATATATATATTTTGGAAGCTTCCTTTCTTATATAAATATTTGAAATAAAGGTACAAAGTATTCATTTATTTTATTTGTAATCTCTATAAAATAGCACTCATTAAGTTCTGTTCAGGTGTGTCTACCCTCCCTCTCCACTTTATGTAATATAAAATTTCTTTCTCTTTTTTATCTATTTTTTCAGCTTCTTATATGAGTTGTTATTTAAAAGATCAGCGATTTAATGAAAAATTCCCTTAAAATTCAAAACAGCCTGTTTTTCACTTTTAAACAAAATTTTAAAAAGTTCGCAGTTAAAAGTGTATGTATAATTTCTAAGGGTATGCGAAATTTAGAGTAAATGAATTGTTTTCGGTTTTAAAGACTCATCAGCGAACTTTATTCATTGACTTACTCGACTCAGAGCTTTATTCAACTTTTCAGTGCCCGTATTCATTTCGAGGATGTTCGATTCCGATACTCAAAACACGATTTCAGTTTGTGATTCTTTAGCATTTCGTTATAGCTGAATGATTTTTTACTAACCTCGGTATGTACTTGATGATTTCATTTGTGTTCAGGGATGAAGTCTTGAATATAACATTCCACGATTCTGGAAAACTTCTCTTTTCTCTTAGCAAAGATGGTTCAATCATAACCTGGAACTCTAAAAATTATTCTAAAGTATACGAAATCAACCTTGATAATGGTAAACAATTTTCTAATAGATCCTTCTTCACCGTCTTTATCCTTATTATTGTATGCTATAATTGTTTTTTTTATATCAAGGAGACATTAGTATTAGACCAGTTGCTCTCAAAATTTTTATCGACATAAATAAAAATATACATATATCCATTTACACGAACCCCTATGGTTTTAACACTAAGCAATTTTTCCCGGTTCTAATAAGAGCTTAAAATAATCTTGATTTACTAGTTAAATAGAAAAGTTAAATGCACAAGTTAAAAATTTTGAAAGGTAATACGTCTCGATACAAATCCTTTTTTTTATTTGTCTTATGTCTCTAACAGATGCATTTTTATTCAGAAAGAAGTATTTTGTCACAGTTGCTTATACTACATATCATTTTATATGAAATTTTCCCTTTTCAAAGAAAACATAGCTAATATAACAATTATACTCCCTACCCTAACATTCTGCCGTATGCTTTATCTATGCCTTAATATTTATTTCTGTTTAACGTACAATTTTCAAACTCTTTTTAGTCTGAAATTCATTCATCCATAACCAAACCCAAGTATTATTGTCAACGGGTTACATTACTCTTTCCTTGGATGCGTTACCGATAATTAAAAAATGATTTTATTGCCAATTTATTTAATACAAAATGTGTTCTAACTGGGGTTGTAAAACTCTTATTTTTGTTACTTTTTGCCAATGTACTAAAAGAGAAAGTGACTGACATCTTGTGAACCGTAACTCCGATATTTGGTTTAAAGGCGAAATGCATCTAAAAGAAACTAAAAGTCTAATAAATTAAAACTAAAATTTTTTGAGGAGGTGTTGTAGATTCTTGCAGTTATTCCATATCAATTTAAACAAATTTTGACTTTTTTTTAATACCTTCTTAAAATTAATATAAATTTAAAACAAACACAAGTTTTTAAGGGTGTTTATCTCGGCTGTGTATGTTGAGCAACTTTTCAGATATGAGCCCTGAAATTAGAGTCAATAGGGTCAATTTTTAAAAAGCTGAGGGTAGTTCAAGGCGAGTATTCCTTAATTTCACCCTTGACCCCAACGAAGTCATTTGACGTAAAAGTTGATTTTGTCTAAAACTTCATATATGTATTACTTAAAATATGCATAAAAGTTTTTTTTGAAGAAAAACCAGAAGTTCAAGTTTCATTGAGAAAAAGAATTATAGAGTTTCAATTTAGTAGAATTCAGTCAAAAATATTGAGAGGATCGAGTATAACGTAATTAATTAATATCTCGATTACCATCACAGTTTGGAGTCGGAGAGAAAACATGCCATCTGAATCTAGGTATTATGGATCCTTTTTAACCCTTGATTTTTTTGCAACGACTTTATTAAACAAAAGTACAAAAAAGACAATAATTTTGAATATTGTTTTATTTGCATGATATATAGATGGGTTTACACTGGTGAGTAAACATTATCGAATTTTTGATTACCGGTAAATTACCGTCTTCAAAATATCAGTACCGGTTTTTTACTGTTTTTATATTGTTTAACGTATATTACTGATAAATCATAAAGTGATCAAAACAAACTGGTATATATTTCTTTTATAGCGTTTTTTAACTCGAGTTTCAAAAAACAACAATTTTTTTTGTTTGTTAGTAAAAATCAATGATAACCGTAAAAGTAAATTTATTTATTATTTTTAAAAAAATAAGGCAAAAAGCATAATGCATCTAATGTCTTTGCAGCTAATTGAGAGCGAAGTTTGGAAATAAAATATCCAGCAGCAGAAAAAGTCCTTTCAGATTCTACACTGGTAGCTTTAATTGTTAACAAAGACTGGTAGAGCAATTCAAGGTTTTCAGTTCTTTTTCCGGTCACTTTAAACAATTTCATTTCTTTACACAAATCGCCTTGAGAAAGCTTCACTTTTTTGTTTTTGCTAGAAATTTCTTTTTGATATCTTTCAGGCATCGAGTCGGGATTACTAAAGTTGCATTCATCAAAATAGCTGGAATTTACATTATAAGATTGATCAATTTCAATTGAAGTAAGTTGCATTTTGACCACCTACTTTTAACGGAAGCAATCTTTTAAATATTTTGACAGCTAAAGTTTTTATACTTTTAGTGTAGGCGAATGAAAAATTAGAGCTGTTTCGATAAACTATAGTCTTATTTCTGAGATGGGTATAACAATCACCATCTAAACACATGCTTTCTAAATATGTGAGATAAGATGGCTCGAAAAAACTGTAAAGCGCGTAGTGTTTAGAAAACGAATTTTGGAACATGTTTAAATTCTAAACGCACTTTTTACAGTGGCATAAACAAACAAGTTTGGTATAATAAATATAAAACAAAAAAATCTTTTTTTCCTAATGGCAAAAAGTACACAACACACTGCAATTTACCGGTAAAAGTGTAGGAGCGCTCTTTTGATAGGCTGGACAGTTAACGCCAGTTGTTATTAACTGCTGGCGCGAAGTTGAGGAGAATCTCTTTATGCCTGGCCAATGGGAAGCAAGCACTTTGGTGCGTCTGACCCTTAGAGGGCAGTCGATAGGATCTATCTTCATGGCATCTTGATCTTCTAGCAGGCGCTGAGGGCGAGAATCTCGCCAATCTCCATGAAGGCATCCCAAATTGCCTTGAAAAAGTTGAACCAACTTTCCGACCTGTGAGAGCAGTCCCAGATCTTCAGGGTGTATCTTGTTTGGACCTGGTTGCTGCGGGAGGGGCCGTCAGCTGGGTTTGACTCGGACTTGATGTGTTCCATTGCGTTCCGCAGGGCGTCAGTCCATCTGCTCGAGGCATCTAGCCAAAGTGTGCTTGGTAGACTTGCTGCCAAGTTTGCGGACGCATCCAATCCCAGCCATGGAGTCTCAGAAGCCTTCAAAACGTTGGAAAGGGAATGCAATGCTCTAATTCAAGTATTGATGAAGGAAGCCGCTGCTCTTCGTGCTGTTTCGAGCAATGCTCGAAATCAATTTTATACTGAAGTCCCTCATAATTGACTATAAGGCTGCGCTGAAAAGCCGGCCTACTAAAGCCAAATCTTGTACGATTCTGAAACTGTTGCCGTTATTGGTTTACCGCCAATACGAGAGCGCCATGACGATGGCGCTACGTGAAGAAAAATCCCTGAGAATTCTCAAAGGGTTTTCAACGTAGAGCTGGATCTCTGATACGCGGGGTAAACTTGCAAAGATCATCAAGGGGGTGGCATCCAATCCTCAGTGAATCGTCAACCCGGAGGATCCTCCTCCCACTTTTGACGTCCTTGCCACCGAAATCCTCCCTGACATGGACAGACAGCGAGAAGAAGAAGAAGACGATTAAATGCCTCTACTGCTCAGCCGAGCTTTGTGCCCCGCAGTTCGGCTTGAACTACCTGCACGTGCAATGTGTAAACATGCGATGAAATGTATGATAGCATCTCTGAAGCAATTAAGCTAACAGCCCTATTTCAGCTGCGATTCATCAGACCCGGCCTGAAATGGGCAACTCGGCTGGATCTAACGGATGCCTTTTACGGGATCCGTATTGACCTCCTGTAGACTAATTGTTTTTGCATCAAACTCAGCAAGGAAATCTGGCAATTCACCAGACTCCCAGTGGTGGCTTGTTTCAGCCCCGCAATCTCCAGGGGGTCATGGCCCGCCTTCTGGTCGTATTCAAGGAGGGAAAACCAGACTTGTAGCAGATTTTGGCTTCTCCCGGGATCTATTCGCCAAACCTGCTCCCCCACCAAGGGGGCCAGCTCGCTCGCCTGGGTACGACTCCCACAGGAATTAGGGAGCCCCCCCCCCCCCCCCGAGTCCCCTTTAGAGCCTCCCATTCCCCGGATCACGGAGGCAGGCTTCCTGCCGAGGGCTCAGCTCCTCCCCTCGCCGGCCCTAGTACAATCCTTCATTCATGTGGTGGAGGGGCAGCCCTGAAATGAATTAAAATTTCATGCTTTGAGTGAGGGAAGTTTCCTTACATAACAAGCCTCCTAAGGTTCATTTCTTCTGGTACTTCCTTTCCGGTCAGGTTAGTTAGACTTCTCTTATATTCTGGCGTAATGTGTTGCTTGACACAGATCTCCATTCGTGTAAAAGATACTAGCCGATGTTCATCTATTAACCCATTAATGACCAACCTCTAGCATATGAGTTTTGAGCTAATTTATGATAGTTTTATGTAAACAGAACTCAATTACACTATTCATAACATTCTAGAACGTATATATAATTTTTTAGAGCAAAAAAATAAATCATAACCAAAAAGTTATATTGTCGTTAAAGGGAGCATATCATTTTATTGATGATGTGCTCCATATATAATATATAAAAGTAAATTGAAAAGAAACTCAAGGGGAAACTTAAAAAAGTAAAATATACACATGTTTATGAACCTGAAAAAGTGGACTCAGTGAAACTGAAAGCTGAGATTGGAAATAATGAAGAGAGCAAATACCAACCTCCGAACCTTAAAACTAAAGATGGAGTATTGTCAGTTTGAAAAAAAGAAGAGTGTCTATTTTTTTATTGTAGCAAGAAACAAGATGAAAAAAGATTCAACAAATTTATTAAAAAACTTTATTTTGAATGAAAAGCTGTGAAGCAATGCATATGTAGAGCCACGTTACACTTGGTGCATCTTTTTTTAGTACCTTTTTTACAAAACACACATATTTTTTGAGTAGGAAGATTGCCAAAGTCATGGTCTTTTTGATCAAGTCTAATGTCATTGCTAACTTTATTTGTAAAAAAAGGAATTTGAATTTTGTTTGCAGAATTTTGCAGAAGATATGTGTTAACAATTTCACGTATGAACCCAAGTTGATCCAGAGGTTTATCTTTATACAGACAACTTTTTTTGTACAAAAACCAAGAATTTTGTAGCGATGCGTGAAATAAAAATCGGAAGAAAGGCCACCACCACTTCTTTAAACGTATGCTCATTTGGTATTGTGTAACATTTTGATTTGATCTGTCCACTCCACCCATCAATTTGTTATATTCTGCTATACCATTTGGTTGTTGTATGTATATAATTTTTTTTGTTGAAGAGCACCATCTTTTAATTTTTTTTATTGGCTTTACTCCTAGGCAGGTGGATGCAAGATTCACTACGTTATTATCCCTCCAGGTTATAACAATTATTTTAGAACTTGCGTCATAGCGATAATCAAAATTACCTCTTTTTTTTTTAAGTAAGCATTTTTTATTAAGAATTGGACATTTCTGCAACCTATCACTTCTTATTACACCTGTGGCGTGAAATCCCTTCTTTCTTAGAAGTTCGAACAAATGCAAGGAGCAGAAGTAATTATCCATTATCAGGTGGTAATTACTTTGTGGTAAAAGATTAGCGAATTTCATTACCACACTACCTCCTATTCCTAATTCTTTGTTATATACTTCAGATTTACCCGCATATGGTGAAATAGAAATAATGTAGCCATCTGAAGTGCACATTGTCCACGTCTTATACCCGAATCTAATAGGCTTTCCTTTCATAAATTGTTTAGAAGGATGCTTGCCGTAATATTCAATCATGGATTCATCAATACTAATATTTTTCGATTCAGGCATATAACGTAAAAAACGAAGGTTTATTTTGTCATAAAAAGGCTTTATTTTTGCCAACTTATTACCGCATTCTAGGCACTGGTTATCAGCTAAATGAATATAGCTAAGAATTTTCTCAAAGCGATTACGACTAAATGCTTTAGCTATCGCTATGTTATGTATATCGTCTTTTTGCTCCCAAAACATTCTAGTTCTGCAAACTGGGCTGTAACCACTTATCATAAGAACACTTAAAAAAAGCTTCAACTCAGATTTATCCATACTAAAATTTAAATCCCCCTTATCCCTTTTAGCATACAAGATTGTCTGTTGTAGAATAAATTCCATAATTTCATCATCAAAAAAAAGCTCAAAATATTTTACTGGGGAAAATGAGTTTATATCATCTAGAGAGGCTTGAATGCGGGAATCGTTATTACACAATATACTTTTTATGTCAATTTTTTTCCATTTTCTTGAGTCTGGAGTTCTTTTATCTATCATAGTATTATCTTCATCGCCGCATAACTCCTTCGAACCATCGATATTATTTAAAACCAAACTTGCACTAGCATTCAATTGTTTTCCCGAAAGGTTGTCGATTGAAAGTTCATAATCTTCATCACCACTGTCAACATCGCTTATGTATGAATTTTCTGGAGGACAAATGTAAATTTGAGCAGAAGAAAATTCACTATCAGTCAAAAATGATATGGCTTCATTCACATTCATATTCTGAAACATTTATTAGTATAAAAACTCTCGTTATAACCTTACTACACACGGACATAACACACACACACACACACACACACACACACACACACACACACACACACACACACACACACACACACACACACACACACACACACACACACACACACACACACACACACACACACACACACACACACACACACACACACACACACACACACACACACACACACACACACACACACACACACACACACACACACACACACACACACACACACACACACACACACACACACACACACACACACACACACACACACACACACACACACACACACACACACACACACACACACACACAACATTCTATTCTCTTTTACATAAATACACACACATACATATAGACGAGCAAAAAATTGGTATACTTACGAAAAAAGAAAATTTAGATTCAGAAATTCAGTGAATGTTTCAGAAAAGTAAAAAGAAATAAAGAAAATTGAAAAAGATCGAGGTAGTCGTAATCGAATACGGATCAAAAGGCAGTGCAGTAATTTTGGCCTTGAAAGATACTTTACGTTTTGTATCACATCAATATTACTGTCGCATTTGGAACTTCAAAATAAAAATTTAAACAATATTCTGTACAAAGAACAAATGATAAACAAACGATAAACTTTTCTTCTAGAAAAACTCCATTACATTATTGTTTACATTGATTATGTGCAATCAAGGTCACATAGTTACTGCGTAAATTTATACGGTAATGAAGCCTGCACTTAAAAATGGTATATTAGGATCTTGTTGTAACGAGTTTTATTGTCGATTGGCCAGATAAAAGTGAACACAGAGATTTTTTCGGAAATTACATAATTGACCTTGATTATGTAGTCTTTTGTGACAATATAACTTAAAAGTTATATTTTATTTTGTTGATTCAAAGAACTCCAAAAATATTTTTTTTTTAATTCTGAGTTTTAGGTTCTCCTTATTACACTCTAATTTAGTTATAAAGATTGCATCGAGGCTTAATGTCTGCTTTATCGTGCCATAGTTTTGGTACTGGTAAAATAGTAATTATTTTGTAACTGGTTTTCATACTGGAGCTCATTATTTCTATTTTGAAGATATGTGCCCCAATAAATCAACAGGTTTATTTAACAAAACTGTCATTAAGGTCTTTAGATTAAAAAATATATGAAAAAACGTTTTTGTGTTAAGAAATTTTATAGTAAAAAAAACATAACTTTTAAGTTAGGATGTCATTAATGGGTTAAGGGGGTATACGTGCTCTTTGTGTATGCCCCCATGCTTGACACATTGGATGCACGCCCCATCGCACAAGTGTAGAGGTGAGGATATTGACTGTTGGCCAAATTTTCAATCTCTGGCAACTTCACTATCCGGCCGTAATGCCATGTATCCTTATTCATTTCTTGGAAGTTTCGGAAGTGTAGTTTAAATGTCTCACATTCCCGCAGCACTTCTGGTATAAGTTGGGCATATGTTAGCTGCTGACAGAAACTAACCATAGCCGTTATGCTCGTAAGGCCATAGCCCTTGTCGATCAAGATAATCCCTGAATTTAGGGCTTTGGTATACCCTGTAGGGCTTTCCACGTTGTACAACTGGTCCACAATGTCTTCTATCAACTCGAGGACATCAATCAAATCTATTAATTTGTCAGTCGTCATTTTAAGCTTTTCCAGGCTTATTAGGGGTGACACATGAGGAGACACCAAACTTGTCAATAAACTACCTCCACCGGCATGTCCGATTGCCCTCAGCCTTGACCATGTGTAATTCTGATTGATTCCAGTAATGGGCTTGACAAGATGTTCAGCTAGAGCAAACCCCACTATGATGATATTACGTTTGTATTCTTTTGGATCGGGAAGAAGAGATCTCTTGTTCAGAAGTTAACACTTCTTCCATGGGGTGTTGCGGGTAGACTTCTGTCATCTCACTCACAGTATGCTTGAATACGTTAGCCATTAGCTCCCTCGACATTTAGCAAGTGTAATATAGGCAATTGACATACAAATAATCACTTAGGGCAGTGATTGCTGCTAAAGAAATTTGGCGGAAACAGTTGCCACTAATTGGGTGATTGGTTTGAAGTCATTTGCTATGTTCCTATCACCTTGACTCTTTTAGAAAAGAAGGACGTGTATGAACCATCCCTGGTCTTCTATTTCTTCATCCTCTCCGGATCCAGGTGGCCTGTCAGTATTGTTGTTGTTGTCGACCTCGTTCACCATTCGACATCTGAAGAGTGAACCCTCACGTCGCAGTCCAGCTCCCACTCCAGTTTCGAAGACCACCTGGAAAGCAACTCAGCCACACTTACGGGATTCGACCAGAAATCTATCGGTTTCAAATGGGTTGTGATATGTTTGCAGTTGAATAGATGTTGTGTGGTAGTGGCATAAAAGACATTCGGGTGAAGGGTGTGTGCTCGGAGATATTTTATTCATGTATGAGTTTAGTAGTGGTGATTTGTTGGCGCGAAGTTGTGATAGTGTGCTTCGGATGTGATGGGAGAGTTCTTCTTCGTTGGGGTTGATGCTTGGTGCTGGTGAGTTTATGGTTTTGTTGTTTTGCCTGTTTGTGAGGTATGTGTTTACAATTTTGGTGTGTATTTGCTTTGTGTTTTGTTTTATTGTAAGGAGTGTTGTTGCACAGGGAGTTGTGTCGTTGTTAACGGTGTAGTTTTGGTTATGGTGAATGGTTTGTTTTTTGTTTCTGGGTTGTTTTTCTTGTGTCGTGATGTAGTGAAGGTAGAGTTTTTTGTCTGAGCTGAGAGGCGTGTAGTCTGAGATGTTCATTTAAAGGCAGGGTTCTAGTTTCTTCGTGTAGATGTTGTGTGTTTGTGTCTCTTGTGCATTCGGATATAATTCTTAGGGCATTGTTTTTGTGTTGTGTTTTTGATGTGTTGGAGAAAAGTGTGTTGAGTGTCGAATGTCAGTCCTAAAATTGTGGGATTTTTTACTGTAGGGATTTGTGTGTTGTCGATATACAAGTTGAGTGTTTTTGAATTCGGCTGGGTTAGGGGAGAATAGAGTCGCGGTTGTTTTGAGAGGATTTAGTGTTAGGAAGTTTGTTTTTGTCCATGTGTGAATTTCTTGTAGGTAGGGTTGAATTTGTTGTTGTGCTATGTGAGGTTTTTGATGCGATGAAAGTATTGTTATGTCATCTGCATAAGTTACAAGTTTTATGTTCTCTGGTGGCTTAGGTATGTCTGAGAGGTAGGTGTTAAAAAGCATTGGTGAGAGTACCCCACCTTGTGGTACGCCAGATTTTATATTCTTATGTGTTGATGAGCAGTTATTGTATACAGTGAATTGTGTGCGTCCTTTAATGTAGTTGGATATGTATTTAATGATGGCATTAGGTATGTTGATTGTGTATTTTGTTTATCAGTGTGTGTATATGAACGGAGTCGAAGGCTTTGCTCATGTCTAGTGATGCGGCTATTGTGCGTTGTGGTGGTTTTTTGGTATTGAATCCCTTCGTGATTGTATTATTGATGGTGTGAAGAGCTGTGACTGTGGAGTGTTGTGATCTAAATCCGTGCATGTGTGAAGGTAGCGGGATAGCAGGTCTTATATAATTTAGAATGATTTTTTCTAGAATTTTTGCTAAAAGGAGAAAGTAGTGATATGGGGCGATATGAGGTACCTTGGGTGTGATCTTTATTTGGCTTGAGTATGGGAATTGTATTCGATTCTTTCCAGATGTGTGGAATAGTGTTAGTGTTGAGTGAGAGATAGTATAGGTTGGTTAGATATGTTAGTCCTCTTGGACCTAAGTGTTTGAGGTGCCTTATATTGGTATTGTCTGGCCCTGTTGAGTTGTTTGCTCGTGAGTTAAGAATGGCGTTTTGGGTTTCTGTTGTGGTGGTGTTTATGGAGGTTTTTGGTATGTTTGTCGACTAGTCTGTTTTCTTTCTGTGTTGTGTGGGGCAAGGTGCTGGTAAAGAGTTTGTTGAAGTAAGTTGCCTTTTCTTTGTTAGTGGATGCTGTTTTCGTGTTAAATATGATAGTTGCGTTGGATGTTGATTGGGGTTTTTTTATTCATGAGTCCTGATATTGTTTTCCATAGTTTGTGTGTATCAGTCTTATGGTCCCAAGAATTTGTGATATGTTTCTTCCAGATTTCAAGTTTGTGTTGTTGTATAAGTTTGTCAATGTGAGTGTTTAGTTGGGGTATAAGTGGATCTTTATGATTCGTTTGTTGAACTTTGTTTCTGTAGTCTATTTGTGTTCTGATGTGAGTGGGAAGGAGCTTTTTATTGCTGTGTATTTTTCCACGAGGGATGTGGTGTTTGTCTGCCATGAGTATTAAGTTTGTTAAAAAATTTGTTCCTGTGTGGACATTGCTGGGGGGGGGGGGGTTCAATGTTTTGAAGGGAGGATTCAATTTCCTCTGTGTACGCTGTCCAATTAGCTTTAGAGTAGTTGGTGTAGCATCGAAGTGGCTGGTGTGTTTTAAATGAAGTTTTGGTATTGTATGATGTACATATAGGTAAGTGGTCCGAACTTCAAACTTCCTCAGCCTGCTCGTGGTTGGAATGCTTCCAGAACATGGAACAAATTGGGGAAAATGTGCCTTGTTCGACGAAAGCCGGACCCAATACCGCCTGTCAGTATTCATCGCCTGGATCGCTAGAATGGTTTCTCCAGCCCCTGTAGGATTCCAGATGCCCCCAGCGAACATTTCGATCTTAGATATAGATCAGAGATCCCCAGAGGGAGGGCAGTGGACGAACTGGCAAGACAGCCTGCTCGCCACCGATCCCTGGGGGGTCCCAGGGTGACTTCTCTCCGCCACAGGGACAGCCCGGACGGAGAATGATTTCACCCCCCCCCCCCCCCCCCAGTCGTGTCCACTCAGGACCCAGATTATGGGCCGCGTGCCCACGTTCCAGGCGAGGCATTCACCCCTCGCTACCCAGGCCTTCACATTCACGGAGATACCAAACCTGGACCTCTTGCTCGATGATTTCGCATCTGTCCCCCACATGGGGGCCAGCTGGCCCGCCTGGGTACGACTCCCACGGCAATTAGGCAGCCGCCCCCGAGTCCCCTTTGGAGCCTCCTATTCTCCGGATCCCAGAGGGAGGCTTGCTACCGGAGCTAGGCTTCCTGGCGGGGTTCAGCTACCTTCCCGCCGGCCCTCAAAAAATATATTTTGAAAAAACAGTTGTGACGTTATTTTCCACTTTCATTTTCTCTCTTTTTAGTTCCCCAAAATATTATTTGGGAATTCAAGGAAAGTCAGTACCTGCTATTTTATCCAAAAAGTTTACAAATTTTCCGTTTAAATCACAAATCATTTCAAAGAAGAATCCATGAAACATGCCACATTACTCACGCAATCTTTTTTGAAGTCGATCTATTGATCCAAGTTGTGTGTGTGTATTCTTATCATTTTTTTTTCCTAGACTTCTCACATCTTATTTTCAGATGAAAAAGGCTTCTTGTCACTATTTCAAATTGGGGAAGGGAATACGCTCTGGAAAAAGAAGTTTTCTCAATCAAGGTGGATTCTTATTATTCTTAATTCTCTCTACCCCCCCCCCCCTTCAAATTACAAATATACTCTTTCCTTCCAACTCCCAAATGTCTTATTATTTTTAAAAGGAATTAACAAATTTTCTGCTTTTATCTATTGAAACAACGAACGTTAATTTTTACTTATTGTGTTCTAATGAATGAAAAAATTCAACTATGAACGTAAAAATCTTAATTTTTCTTTCTTATTTACACAAAACGCCCCTTTCCTGTTATAGGTGTATTTTGTGCACAATAACTATGCAAAGCCACGTATCCAGCTATGGGGCCAGGACACTCTTTCTAAGTTATGTGTCGCACCCTAAAAATTGAAATTACAAATTAAAACAATGAAATAGGGAACTTATCTTTTGACAATATGCTTATTCAAATACGATGAAAATATTGAAAAATGAGGGTTGTCATTCATTGGCGTTGAGTCGCTTGATTGATGCGTCTTCTACCTGTAACAAGGGAGTAACCAAAATCGTAAAATGGGCTTTCAGAATTGAAAATATTATATATAACACATGGGGAGCAAAGATATAGACAGACAGATATAGTAGCCCAGAGGCACAACGAGTTATAGGCAACATTTGTTATTTTTATTTCCAACTAGGATAAGCCTTTTCGTCTCTCGCTTCGCTTGAGACATTGGATTCTAAGTCCCATGAAAGATCATTGGTACCTTTAATCTAGGTCCTGTTAAAGATCATTGGTACTCCCATGATTCTAGGTCCTGTGAAAGATTATTGGTACCCCCGTGATTCTAGGTCCCCTTAAATATCATTGGTACCGGGATTCTAGGTACCCTCTAAAGATCATTAGTACCCTGATTATAGATCCCCTCAAGGAACCCGTGAAGGTCATTGGTACCCCAGTAAATATCATTGGTACCCCAGTAAATATCATTCGTACCCATAAAGATCATTGGTACCCCTGTAAAGATCATTGGTACCCCTGTAAAGATCATTGGTACCCCCTGTAAAGATCATTGGTATCCCCTGTAAAGATCATTGGTACCCCCTGTAAAGATCATTGGTACCCCCTGTAAAGATCATTGGTACCCTCCATAAAGATCATTGGTACCCTCCGTAAAGATCATTGTACCCTCCGTAATGATCATTGGTACCCCCTTAAAGATCATTAGTACCCTCCGTAAAGATCATTGCCCCTCTCCCCATAAAGATCATTAGGATTAGTAGAAGTGAAGATAATTGGTACCCGCAAAGATCAAGGATATGATAACTTACTACATAAAATCTAAAAGACCTTTACCTATTTTAAAATAAAATAAAGAAAGGAATTAACAAATTAGATTATCATTAAAAATAAAATAAAACAGACAATATAAAATAAAGTATATGATAATAATTTATTTTTTATTATATAAAATCTAAAAAACCTTTATCAAAAATAGATATATCTATTTATTTAAATTAAAAATAGATTCGTACTAAATCTATTGAAATCTTTTAGTACCTAATTAATAATTAAAATTTAATTTAATAATTGAAATTAAAGAAAGAAATCTTTTAATAACACTTTACATATTTAAAAATTATCAATAGTAGGTATCAATTTATAGGAATCTAAATTACAGAATTTATAAATTAAAAAAACAACTCTAATAAAGAATCTTGTTTTATTAAAAATATAGATTTGAAATAGTAACATACAAATTTATTATCTTTCTTGAGAAGAATAAATAAACCCATCAGCCATAACTTGAATTGGATATATTGAGAGATTGTAAAATGTTTTTGATGCAAATGAATTTTTGATTGGTTAAAATAAGTACATTATGCACGTATATACAAAATATACAAATATATATGATTTTTTTTTAATAAAAAGATTTATGGTAAAATAAAGTTAATATTGTTATTTAGAATGATAAGAGGATTCTAATAAAGTATAAAACTTGTATATTTGCTGAATACAGGGCTGTAGCCAGAAATGGGAAATTGAGGGGCCTGAATTTTTTGATTTAAAATTGGGCAATTTAATGCTTTTAAAAATAAGTAATGAATAAATAAAACAATTATTTATAGAAAAAAAACTTATCTCATTTTGGAAAAACAATACATGCTCTCTCAAAAAAGTTGAATTCTTCTTGTTTTGAAAAAATTAAAATTTTATAGAATCTTTATTAGGAACAAGAACGTGAAAAACGATACAAAAATTTTCGAAACGGCAACGTTTCTTTATCAAGTAAAATAAAGAATAATGTGAGAAAAGGTGCAGTAAGTGAAAAGCTATGAAGCCAAAGCTAATTAGCTGGAGGGGAAATGTAGGCAAAGAATGCAAAGAGAATAAAGTTGTTATAACGTATTGACGTAACGTTCTGAGGTACTTCGATGTGTAAGTTAATGGAGTTGGGTTCGCGTAAAGAATGCCAAGCTTCGAGAAATAAGAGTTGATGAGGAGATGGAGAGGTGCAAAGGATGCGTACATCTTCGAAATTGAAAGAGTGTGTTGGATTAGTAATGAGGTGTTGAAGCATCATGTTATTGGGGTGTCTGTTTACCTGATCACGGTTCTGCAGTGCCTTATTAAAGAGATACCTGTGTTCGTGGATCCGGGTATGTAAGGTTCTTTCAGTTTCACCAATGTAGGAAGCAGGACAGTCATTACATTTTACTTTATACACACAATTTTTTGTATTCAAAGGATCACTATTTTCCAAAAAATTGTGCTTAAAGTTCGAGTGTAGGTAGTTGTGACGTTTGGGTACTAAATCAATATTATAGGGACGCAACATTTTAGCTAATCTATTGAAATAAAAGGTGTCATAAACATGAGAAAAAGGAATTTGTTTTGGCTTGGTAACTAAGTTATGAAAATCTTTAAAGTATGATTCAATTTGAAAATCATTCTTGGAGGCAAAGCGAGTTTTGCATGAAGAAAGTGATGACTGGATGACGGAATTGGGATACTTGTTAGAAGTAAGCACAGATTTCACCTTATCAAGCTCTTTTTCTAATTCAGTTGAGTCCGAGGATAGGAAAAGGGAACGAGTGAATAGTGTGTCACATACTGACAGCTTATGAGATAAAGGTAATATCTGTAAGTGTGGGTAGGTTTGTAAAAAACTTTTGTGTGTAAAAGATTACCTCTTCTGTTAATTGTGCAATCGAGAAAGGAAAGAGAATTATTTTCTTCATTCTCTATAGTAAACTTAAGGCATGGGTGAAAGGTATTTAAAGATAGATGGAAAGAATTAACTTTATCCTTGTTTATGATGCAAAAGACATCATCAACATATCGTGTATATAGTTTAGGAAAATCGGAAAGAGTAGAGAGAAGAGAATTTTCCAAAGACTCAAGTACAATTTGGGCCAAAATTCCACATATTGGATGGCCCATAGGTGTACCGTGTATTTGCTTATAAATTGTCTTGTCGAAAGTGAAATAACTGTTACTGCAGATAAGGTTTAAAATTTCTAAAATATCCTTGGGTGTGAGGCTTGTAATTTTTTCTAACTGAGAGTTCATAAGTAAATTTTCGAGGGTCTGTAGTGCATATTCAAGTGGAATAGAGGTAAATGACTCTACGTCAAAGCTATCCATAACATCATCTTCATGACGAGAGAGATCTTTAAGTAAACCAACAAAATCTTGTGAATTTCTTACGGATAACTTGTTTTGATTGGTAAGATTTGAAAGGACTTTTGATAAATGCTTGCAAAATGAGTAAAAAGGAGAATAAGTATAATTGAGAATGGGGCGGAGTGGAAAAATTTTACAAAAATTTTTGTATCGTTTTTCACGTTCTTGTTCCTAATAAAGATTGTATAAAATTTTAATTTTTTCATTTAACTAGCAAATGGAATAACCTATCAATTGTATTCGATCTTCTTGTTTTGTCAGAAAGTTAATTCATCAGTACCAATATTTTTGTATATGAATCTAAATATGATAGCAGAATCAAGTTTTTTTTCTCTCGTGCATCATAGAAGTTCTTTGGCTTGTCAAAAAAGCATGAAAATGATCTTTCACACGATGCTGTACTTATTCCGATAGTAAGAGCTTATCTAAAAAATTTCGTTGGCAGGCCAAAGACTTTCAATACATTTTGCCACGGTATTTTCTTTTTTAATTAATCTGTAATAAAAATATGTGATGAGCAGATTTTCTGGCATATTTGTAAATAGATTTTATTCATAACTTTAAATGTTAATCGCTATTTTCCATTTCTTCAATGGTCACGTCAATAACTTCATTAAAGAGACCAATAAAATTAGTCTCAACATTATTGTTTTGCCCCATAAAAAACAATAAAATACTTCCTTAAAATTTTTTACGTTTTTTAAAATTCTTTTAGAAGTCTGCTTTTCGACTATTTTTCACACTTTTGTATCAATTCTGTAAAAGTACTTTTACAATTTCTTAGATCCTTCACTTCCTTTATTTTTGAATTAACGAGCCTCAGTGTGGAATCAATATATATTTTAAATTTTAAAAAAAGTATATCATGAGTATTTGAGTATTTTAAAGTACCTGTGCATAAGTGTTAAAAGGAATTAAAATTTTAAGGACCTTAAACAGGGGATTCACAACAAATATGAACTGTTTTTTTCTGTATTAGCATCGAGAGACTTTGAGCTTCGATACTGAGTTCGTGATTGTTATCGGATAAAGAACATTCTTTAAAAATATGCTTGAATATTTGGTCTCCCGTGATATTTCCAGACCACTAATTTTGAAAATTGCAAAAAAAAAATTCGCCATCATATATTTTCTCAACATTAGGCTTCCTGATAAAATTGTAAATGAGCTTACACACAGTAATGCATCTTGAAACTTCATCTACAGAATTCAAAGCATTAATCACAACAAGATGAAGCTGGGCAATTGCCCCGGGCGCCATTTCATTTTCCTACCTAAGGAGCACTATGGGGCAAGTCCGGCTCCAAAGTCTGGCTCTTATGAGCATTGAGAAAGAAGTTCTCGATTGTGTTGATTTTGACGAAGTCATTGATAATTTTGCTGACTGCTAAAACACGAAAAATGAACATCTAATGGAGACTGTCTTCGACTCAGTCAGTATATATCTGAATTATGTGGCTTAATAAAAATGTGAGCATTTTTTTCTAAATCACTTTTTAAGCCAGAATGGGGTGGGGATGAGTGAGAAAAGAAAGGGCAAGTAGTGAGGGGCTCCGTTCAGGACCTTTGCCCTTTGCGCCACGATCTCTTGATACGGCCCTTGAAGCCGGTGATTCAGGCAATGTAAAAAAGGAAGAAAATAATAGGAAGTCGGGGCACAAGAGGAAGTTGAGGGGGGGGGGGGGGGGGCCCACGCCCCCTCCTTTTCGCTACGGCAGTGGCTGAATATATGTAAAATCGTAATTTTGAGCTGAAAGGGCTTGAAAATTTTTAAAACCTATTATGATGGAGTTTGATATGTAGCTTATTTGAAATGAATCGAATGACTTCTAAAAAAATTTGCTGTCAAAGTTGCCATTTTTGACAATTTATCAAGTTTTAACGCTAAAAAAGTATTTTAAATATTCAAACTTAACATATTTATACATTTTCAAAATTTTCCTTAAAATGAGATATTAAAATTGAAAATTGGATAAGTTTGAAATATTTCGAAAATTTTGTAGGGGACCTGTTACAATTTTTTTATCCAATTTTTTTCACCGTAGTATGTTTTATTAGATATATTTTATAAATATGCAAAAAAATTGAGAAAAATATGTAATTACTCATTTTACACGCTAAAATATCGTTAAAAATAGCAAAATTATGCATATTGTTCAAAGGCTTATAAAATATTATTTATATATTTTTTCAAATATAGCTCGTAAAATGTAGGTAAACGGAAGTTATTTAAGATGGGCATAGTTTGAAAAGGAAAAATATTTTGAAAAAATTTTAAAAATTTATTTCAATTTCATTTTTACTTAAATTTGGTCATGACTTATGGTTTCTATATAAAAAGAAAAAAAGAGTCTTAAAGAATTTTTTTTTAAAAAGTGAAATTAAAATCTTTAAATATAAACCAAGCAGCATGATTTAAAAAAAAGAAAAAAGTTTTTTATTTTTGTAAAAATTGGATATAATTATCTGTTTTAAGTTAAACATTTTTGTGTACTCTCTACGTCTAACTACCTGCAGAAAAATTGAATAATGGAAATGTAATTTTTTTGAAGTAAATTGTAGAGAAAAGAAAGTTTATAAATATCTGACAATATTTTCTTAAAAAGGAATAAAATCTCTTTTTTAGACCAATTTTAACGTCAAAAAGATGAAATAAAAAATATAAAAAAAAATTTTTTTTTAAAAAATTAAAAATTTAATCTTGAAATTCAATATATTCTAAACGTTTTAATGAAAAATTAGAAACATAAATATATTATTTTCTAAATATTAGCCAATCAAAAATGCCCACATTTTGATTTATGCAGACAGATCCTAAAAATTATTAAAAAAAATTTTTTTAAAAATTATTTTTAATCAAAATTAAAAAATTGACAAATTTGTCATTTTGCCTAAAATTTTATGCAACAAATATAGTATTTTTACATCAACTTGTAGAGAAAGAGTTGTGCAAAAAATAAATTAAATAATTTTCATGGAGTAAAATTGATATCATTTCGCAAAAGTGAAAATTAAAAAAACATCAAAACTGAAAATATTTTTCAAAAATTTAAAATATTATAATAAAATATAACTAATTCTACATCCCTTGATTAGAAAAAAATAAATTTTAATTTCTGAGCTTAATTTGATCAAAAATACTGAAATTCGGATTTTTGAAGAATGATCCTGGAAAATTGAAAACATTTTTGTGAAATTTTTTTAATAATAATTATTATTCTTACATACGTCTACTTTAATTGCATAAAAAAAATTATAAAATATCTCCTAACAACAAAATCGCAAAATTTCGTTCTCAAATGCGGGTCATTGATGATCTCAATTTGAGGGCATGCCACTATCATCATCAAAATCAGAATCTTAAATAAGGTAGATATTGATTAAAAAAATTTCAAAATCTCCTTTTATCATGTAAAAAATTGACGAAGTAAGTAGAATGTTATATATATGATTCGCTTACATATATATTAGATTATTATATACCAAAAAAATTTTCTTATATGTTTATTATGTTAAATATTTTTTTAATCATTTTTTGTTTAAGCAATATTACGCGAACAGTTTTGGACTTTTACCAACCCCTAATCCTAACCCTTTAAAATAAGACTTGTCTCATTCCTAATTCTTTTTTAAAATTTTATATGATAGTACGACAACTATAGATTTTATTTTTTTGTTATAATAAAAGTTATAAACGGAACATTAATTAAAAATACGAGATCGTTGAAATATAAGAGTAATACGGTTCAAACCGGTATGTCTCGACAGCCTGATCAATACCCTTTTCGCCTTACAACTAACGTAAAAGAATCAGTTACGCGCAATAGTTAGTTAGTTATTATAAAAAGACTTACGCCATTTTGCTTCCGAAACATGTGCAAAGCAATAATAGATTAACATGATGATAGCTCAGTGTGCTGTCATTTGAATCCCTTGCAGTAAACCTGCACTATAATGGAATTTTTCTTTTTGCTGAATGAGCAGAAAACGAAAAAAGCTATGAAGAATTCAGTTATATCTTGTTTTTAATCACATTTACATTTTCCAATGACTCTTTTTTGTTTTGTAGGATAAAGTGTTTTCATAAAATTTCAAACTTCATCTTACTTGCTTGTAGTGATGGAGATATCAAGCTTCTTCGCATTGGCATGCAGATTAAAGTAATTTTTAACTTAATTTGAAATCGTTGCGCTATATATTCATTCAAAATGAGAAAAATTAGCTCTTTGAAGAGCAACCTCTCAAGAAATTAAAACGGTTCGAATAATAAGAACAAATAAAAAAATATAATTGAAATTAGATTCCCTCATCGCTTAAATCCTTTTGCTCAAAAGGTACGCACCCTTCATCGGTTAGACTTTGTGAGTCCAAATAATCAGCCTTGAAAAAAAATTTGTTCTCAGTGCCAGCCAACTAATTACACTAAGACTGAGCTTTAACCAGCGCGTGCGCTGTCAAAGACATTTAGTATACCAGCCTATATGTCTAATTTCTGCAGGATATTTGCCTTTTGAGTGGTAAAATATACATACATGTTGCCTAGCATGCGAATTAAATGTACACAAAAAATTGAATCTTTCAAAATACATCATCTTATTTTTTCCATTTTATAATTATCAATATTCATGCAAAAAAATAACTTTATTTAACTACATTTAAAGGTTGGGCAGGACTATTAAAAAAACAAAAAAAAGTATTATTTTTTAATAAAAACAAAACTATCAAGTTAAAACAAAGTTTATTAATTTATTTTTTTCCAATTCAATTTTTTATTATTTTTTAGTAATGAATTTATGTACTAAAAGAACAAAAGTGGTATGGTTAGTTGGATGCACGTGTGAATTTATTTCTGGTAGTAAATTAGCTCCTAATCGAATAATAGTTTTGGGTTGTTTTTTGCATCTTCACCGATTAGAACATAAGACAATATACAAAAGAGTGCGAAAACAAGAGTTCAAGAACGTGGATATATTTGGGATAAAGCAAAAATGCCAACAAAACAAGATTATAATATAATAAAAAAATTAAAAAACTCTCATTCTCAATGGTAAAATCTTCGTAAAAGTTTAAATAGAAAATCTGAGAAACAAAAAGGAATTTTTTTTAGAATTGCTGGATAATTTATTTGATTGAGCTCATCAAAATGCCTTAGAAATGATTACTTGTAAAGAAGATAGTGATTTTTTGCTATCTTAAAGAGAACCATGTAGAAGATGAAGTATTGGAAAAATTGATATAAATTTTAAAGATTTGGAAGAGCGAAGAAGCAAAAGATCACCACTTGAGCAAACAAAAGCAAAAAAAAGCAAAAAGAAAGTTGATAGAAAAGCAATGCACTTCTTATGATGCTCAAGAAGAAACAACAATTGATTTGGATGATGAAGAAATTTTTGTTTAAAAGAACTAATTATAAAAACTTATCAAAAGAACGCAAAAATATCATTGCATCTCCATTAGCATCTGCACTAGACAGGACTGGAGTAAGTGATAGGCACTTAAGCATGATATTGGGATCGATAAGAAACAAGATCTAATAAAAAAGAATTTACAAAAACTATGCAATTTTTAATCCAAGTATACATACCTCTTGCAGTTCATTGGGATGCGTAATTATTATCATCACTAACTCCAAAAAGGTTGATCGTCTATCTGTAAAAATTGTTTCTGATGTAGGGATTATTAATTTGCTTGGTGTTCCTCAAAGGTAGTGATTTATTTCAAGCAACGGCAATTTTAAACGGATCAAATAACAACCATGTCATTTGATACAACTAGCAGCAATTTGAAATTTTTTATAAATCTTTGAAGAATATTAATGCATCATCTCGAGAATATCTGCCAGAGGTTGAAAAAAACCAAATGATTTGCTTTAGATGACTATACAGATGCTGATGTTTTTGTCAAAGGACAATTATCTGACTTTCAAATAAGAGATGATTATAGAGAATTACTTAATTTATGTCTACGACTACCAGAAGCTAAAAGCACACGCATTTATGCTTATTGTGCGTATCGCAGAAGATGATGGATGGCAAAAATAAATGATTGCTTAAAAATTCATCTGTTTAAATCACAGCTAAATTTAAGTTCAAAACAGTGAAGATGTAAAGAAATTAAATCTATTTGTTGTAAAAATATACATAACGCCTTGGTTTATGTGCCCGTTTGCTCACTATGCGCCAATAAATGATCTTCAATTGCTTAAATAAAGGTTTGACGGAATATAAAGAAAAAATTACAAAGTTGGTTCAATTGCTTTAAAAGTAGTGAGCTTTGTATAGTTCTTTGGTATTTAAGCGATGTTCCCATTGCTCTGCCATTGTTTGATTCAAGATTGTAATGAAGAAAAACATGATATTTTTGAATTTATTAAAAATGGAAAAGAAAAACGAGTTCTTGTAATGTAAGTAGTTTCAATAACCCCATTTTAAACGGAAAAGATATAGAAACAAGAAAAGAATTGTAGACTTTGTTTCAAGCAATAGCATCGCGTTTTCATTTTTAAAGATATCGCTAAGCAATCCAGAAAAAAAGAGAAAATAACAATAACTTCAAGTTAGCAAAACAAATTGTCACTGATCTTAGAGTTGTTAGATGCAGATGAAGGTGGAATAGCTCTTATTCATAATTTCAATGGCATTATTACTAAGCAAGAAGAGCAAAACATTACTTACTTCAAGTAGTTGAAAATCATCCAAAAAATGTTCCGATAGCTAGTAAAATTACATACACCATAAATAAAGATCAAACAACTATTTTATAATGAATATCTCAACATTGCAATCAATTTTTAAAATACTTTTTATCGAAAATTTTAATTTTTACCATTTTAAGCCTTTTTTTGTGTATATTTTAATATTTAAAAGCAATGTGCAACCCGTTAACTGTCCGTTCTTTATTTAATTTTTCAAAACTTTTTATATGCCTTAAAAAATTTCTAGATGGTAAGAACATACCTTTTAAAAAATGAAAAAAATTGTTCTACCTTCTATCAGATTTCTTGATATTTTTTTAATTTTAAAATAGCACCAAAAGAGAGTTTTGAATCTAAAAAGAATTATAAAAAATGGAATTTAATAGATTAATGAACTTATTAAAATGATCAAAAAGATTAAAAAGATACAAAAAATGAATTGATTTTTGATTTCAGTTTTTGTTGTTGTTCACTTTTGTATAAGTGTTGGTTTAGAGCCGTGTTTGTCAACATTTTTAATTCATGGACCCCTTTTGACTTCTTTCTTTCTTAATGGACCCCTTCATAAAAATTGGACAAAAAATATTTAGTTTAATATTTTTGAAGTTATTATATAGAAAATAGTATATACTTAGAATTCATATTGAAATGAAAGCAAATCTAATGCAACAATTTTTATAATAAAAAAAGAAAGACATTTAATGAGAGCCCTGTGGTTGATGCTGCTCAACGAGTTTCTTTTTATCTGGTTGCATTGAAGTTAATGCTAGTCGTAAAGCACCTCTTTTTACGATGTCAAGTCTATTGCGAACTTTTTATAATAAAAACCCTTATGAGCTGGTTTTCTTCATGGACCACCGAAATATCATTGTGAACCCCCAATTTATAATATTTCGTCTGTGGACCCCCTCAATTATTTTATATGGATCCCTAGGGTCCATGTGGACCCTGGTTGAGAAAAGCTGGTTTAGAGTATCCTAACCAAGTGCAGTTAAAATCTTGTTGAATTATACATTACTTTTTTCGCATTCATAAATAATCTCTCTTTTTTAAAATAAAATCATATATATTTTTTCAGAATCCTCCAATTCAACTTTCTACTTATAATGTGGGTTGTAGACCTACGTGTCTAGTTGTGACTCCTCAAGACTCTACACGTTTAATCCATAAAGTAAGAGTGCACAATTTTTATCTTATGTTCTTATACTTCTAAGGTTTATTCTAAAAAATTTTAAATCCCCATCAACTTTCATCAGTGCACGCAAAGCAACCTACAAGTTAGCCCAATACTAATGGGGCCGATAATTAAGCCCACGTAAATTTGAGTCAATTATAATTGTGCCCACATATTATTTTTGAGGACACAGAATTTTCAAAGATACATGTGTAACAATGGTTCAAATGAAAGATTTCGTCTATTCAGCACTCTCCAAGTAGGTTTTATACGTTTGCTCCGTAATACCAAAATGTGACAGCACAAGCATAAGCCAATCTTTGTTACATATGTTTTGAACCAATGTTTAAATTGAATATGTAATTTACTAACTTGATTCAAAAAACTTAAATTAATTAAAAATGAACTTTCTAATTAACTTTTAATACAGTAACTAGCACTTAGCCAAAGTTATTTGTTCCATAACAGTGGCACCAAGTGTATTGAAGACAGAGAGGCTATCTAAATCCTTTTGGTGTTAAAGTAGTCTATAATATCGAAGTTTGCTCCTGTTACATCATAATCCCTTTTAGTCCTCATATTTGAACAATTTTTGCCCAATTGGTAGAGCGTATGTTAGTCTGACAATTTGGAGGTGGATAAATATTTGAATTTATTGATACTAAAATACGATAGTATTAAGAATATAAGAACGCAATTTTTGGCAAACTCTGCTTATTTTTTGAATCACTCGGTGTTTAAAATTATAGAATGGAATATAAAATCTATTGCGTAAACGTTTAAATATAGGCATTTCCCTTTTCAAAATTTGTTGTTATATCTGTAGGTCCAGAGACATAACCTACGAATACATTTCAAGAAGAAACTTTTTTTTCCCTATGTCAGTGATTTTCAAGGATAGTTCGATTCGATCATTCGAACATAACCATGTAAAATGTAAATGAAAACACTATTAAAATGTGAATCTAAGATGTAAAAAGTTTGCCATAACAACCAAGAATCTTGCTTTTTAACAAGAGGAATTCATTTTTAGCGATCGTTGTTTTGATCATTTGTAGTGCATGTATTTTGAAATAAAGTTTAATACTGTTTTCACTAAATTACGTAAGTGCTGGCCTTTTCACTTACCCAAAGTCTAATCGCTTGAAAAATATATATGTAAAAAATTAAAAGGAAGCTAATTTTCGATGTGCCTCCTTTTTTTCTTTTCTCATTATTTGTAGTATTATTGTCTTTCTTAACGAAAGCAAGCAAATGTGTGTGTCAAATGTTTACTTAACCGATATGCCTAATTGGATATATATATAAAGAAATTTAAAATTGATCAAAATGAAGGCACTTTTTTTATTTCATAGAAAATAAAAAAAGTTAATATAAGATGAGTTTAACAGGAGGGAGAGGGAGAAAACGAGGAAATGGCTGGAAGTTTCGGATCTATCAACATCCTATTCCATATACTTTATATAGCTTTTGCTTAATCCGCTCTATATATCTATTTTTGGTGTTTTATTTAATTCCAATTCTCTCTTTTACTTCACTTTATTACTCTACACTTCTTCATTTTTTTTTCATTTATCTTATGAATTTTATACAACACGCCTCACTATTAATCTCAATGATACGAAACTTTTCAATTTTTGACTTTTTCTTTTTTTCAGATTTGTAGAGAAAATCCTTCAAAAAAGAAGCTACGACTTCTCAAAGGCATGGAAAAGATGAATAAAATACTTAAAAATTGTTCACTTTTATTTTTTAAAGCTTTGCTTTTTTGAGTTTTAAGGTATCTTAATGAGGTTTTATTTTTCATGGACTTGAACATAACATTCATAATATGATTTCTATTAAGGATTTTGAATAGGGGCCAAAAAATACATTTAATTTTTTTTAATTTTCTCATTCTAAAACTCTTTTTCAGGGATACTGATCCTGCGGTCCGCAGTATTGCTCGATCTGTGGTCCACTTCTTTTTTCCTCAAACATCAAAAATTTTAATCTTGCTTTTTCAATAAGCGCCAAAATGAATTATATTTCCTTTTTCATTAGATCATAATTGCAAATTTAGCTTTCCAAATTTAAACTTTCCAAAAGTTGTTAAAATAAATCTACTAATTTTTGAAATGGAGACTACATTAAAACTTGTTAAAGGCCACAGTTGACTTGTTGATTTGGGTAAAATATACATTTGTCATTTCAATGATTTTTAATATAAATCTGCTTCTTAAATAAATCATGTTTCATTTTATCGGTCGACCGTTGTTATTTCTAAATATGACTTTAGTAATTTAGTTTTTTTGCTTATTAATTTTATTTATCTTAAAACAAACCAAAAAAAGTTTATCATATACTTTTTTATGACCCTTTCATAAATAGAATCTCTTTTCTTTTCTAACCTCTGAGCTTCTACTGGTTATGCTATCAAGAGTGAACCAGCTCCAATTTTGTTGATCATACTATCAAGAGTGGATCAAGCCAAGTTCTTATTGGAATCAACGATTTGCCTGTGTTAATAAAGTCATACTTTTACCTTTTGCGTCACTTCGGCACAGGTATTAATAAACAAAAATAGTGAAGCTACAAAATAACTTCATGCATGAACAGGTAAATATTGGAACAAACAATAATGGCCTGTATACAATACTAGGGAAATGAAAACGGAAAATGAGACACAAAATTTTTCGGTTTAGAAAAATGGATTTTATTATCGAAAATTTTGGGTATTTAGTATTGCAATTTCTTGAAAAATTACACTTGCCGTATCTATGAAAAAAGGTTGTCAAAAGGTCATTAACCTCTAAATATAAAATAGAGAGGAAGTGATTCTAGACATATTCACGTTCTATTGTTTTGATGGCAGTGATGGCCTGAAAACAAATTTCTTATTTTTAACTCCACTTTTATTTGTACCGTAAAATCGTATCTAAATGAAAAAATACGATACTTAAAAACATATTATAATTTTCAAAAAAAATCGAAGTGTTATAACGTAATCAAACGTGATTAAGAAATTTTGTTCGATGCATTTTACTTCAAGAATAAATGCCACCAATATTCTCTACTACAACCATTATCATGTTTTTTAATTTTTACTTTTCTAAAAGAAGTTAATTTTAAATAACATACTTTCTTACGCAGAATTCAGATAATATAAAATTAGAGCCGAAAATGTCTATTAAAATTCAATGATTGCAACATTGAAAAGAGTATTTTGTTATTTATACTCAATCACTAATATATGATGTTCTTTGTAGATTATATTACACCATGTTTCAATTCAAGTGGTTACATAAAAATACATAAATCACACAACTTTATTGGCTGGAATAGGTTATCTATCACTCAAGTAACCAGTTCAACTTGATAAATTTATTTGCAACTCAACCGTTCGATAAAAAAGACGTATAAAGATGGAAATGGCAATAAACTTCAATTTATTTTTCTCCTACCTAATTTCAAATCGTATTTTTTACAAAAAAGTTAGCGTGACTTACCAGAATTCCTAAATCTAACGTATTGTATCCCCAGTGTCGGGGGGGGCGTAGGGCAAAAATAGGAATACCCTCATTGATGATTTCCTAGATAAATTAAACTACATTCAAATTTATTTTTTATTTGCAAATCAATTTCAATTTTTAAAATTATTTTCTCCAAGCTTTTCAACCTTTTGTATTGGAGGGGGAGCCCTTTTCATCCGCTCCTTTTGAAATGATCCTTCATTTTTTTTAACTATTTCAGGGTAGAGAGAAAAATAATGTTAAATACAAACATGAGGATTTTTAATAAAAAAATCAGCTAGAACTGCTTGGCATAAAAATTTTTACATGCTTGAAACTTAATTCATCTTTTTTCTCCATTGTGAAATGCAGATGAAGAATCTCTGCATTTACCATTTATTTGCAACGCTGATACTATTTAGCTGTCCTATTGGAAGAAATCTTATTTTATATTAGTAGTCTGTATGGCTAAATCAGCTTAAAGTTTACTCACTAACTTGGTACTGAGAAGTGTTCAATAACAACCCTATAGATGCGTTATATATTATAAAATTTTTAAAGATAAATAATTAGGCCAGCAATAAAATTTTCATAAAAATTGTTGTTAAATCACAAGGTGAAATATAAGCTTTGAACTATATATCCCAATAAGACCTCTATTGTTTTGCTTACAATTCCGCTATCAACTTGAACTCTGTACTTAATTTCTACTATATGTTATAAGGTAACTAACTTGCACTTCATTCTGAACTGGTACTTTCATCAGAAACTCATTTTGTGCAATCTATGTTTGAAAAAACCTTTTTCTGAGAGCTTAGAATTTAAACGATTTCAGAGCTTTTCTACTGACGACAATCTCCTTGATAATCTTGGGTTTTTTTAATCAATAACATGTGTTGTATTACCAGGTGATATGAACAAATATTACTCTGGTTGTTTGCTAATCATTGTTTTCTACCTAGAAAAGTTTTCTACCTTTATCCTCTAAACCACGTTTTTCAAACTTTTTTTACTGCGACCCATAGCAAGAACCACAGTGTGCATCGCGACCCATAATACTTAGGTGTAATAAGACAAATTCTGATCATCAGGTTACTCTTTGACAATTTTAAGATGAATTTTTTAGTGAATTGATGATTGAAATATTAACTAATAATATAAAGGTTTAAAGTTTTTGATTCACAAGGGAGGAACTTCTTGATGATGAAGACGTTTTTTGAAAATCTCAATACTATATTTTTACACCATCTATTCCATTGGAAAACCAATAAAAAAGAGTTGAGTTAACACAAATCGCATTATTATTAAAATTTTGCTTTCAATTTACTGGATTCTACACCTCAAGAACATAGTAACAAAAATACTTGGATCGTTAGCTTTAAATGACTTTCTTGAATGAGTCGTTTCTGCAATGAATGCACTTTTATCAGAGGCTGTCCATTTCTGCTCTTTTAAAAAGCCTTTGTTTATGAGAATTTCAAAAGTTTGCTTTATTGTGGAGTACGATGGCGTCCCCTCGGCAAACGCTTTATAATATTGGACTTTCATTGGTCAAATTGTCGAGTTTTTTGCAAAAATACATCATGGATAAAAAGAAAAATTGTATTCTTATAAAACCTATATATAATCTTTTGATTTTGTTCAATGATAAGTTTTTCAGCTTTAGCTGATCACTCCCTTGCTTCTCTGTTTTTGATTGCTGACAATGCTGTGGTAAAATCGCTCTAGACTTCGTCACTTGGCGAACTTCCTTCAATACCAGTCATGAGCGCTATGAATTCTTCTACATGAATCAGTATTTCCTTTGTTTTGGTGATGAATGTTTCACCACAGCTCTGGATGGCAATATGAGTCGACGTTGCATCCACCAAAATTTGTTTCTCAGACCCTTCCCAGAGAAAGTCTAAAATTAGCTTGTTCTAGATTCTGAAGCCGAATAGATGCTGTAATAAATGCCAATGGCGGTTATTTTGAATTGATAATTCTGTAATTTTGAATTTCTTTTAAGTCCAATAAATTTTCAAACAATTTTTTTTCTGGTGTAACTGTCAAATTTATCCCAAACACCCTGTATATGTAAAAAATAAAGGAAGCTAATTTTCTGGTTATTTGGTGTGCCTCATTTGATTCGTTTCTCATTATTTGTAGTTATATTGTCAGGGGTTCGAATTTTTAAACTTTGGTGTAAATAAACAATAAATGATATATGGTGAAAAATATATAGAAATGTAGAGGATAACATAAAAATTAAAAACACGACATAATTAACATTTTGCGTTTGTAAAAAATATGGTTGCGCAGAAGTATTATAATAAATTCCGAAATATTCGAAAAATAGTAGAATGTAGTAAAGAATGACTGAAACCTTTTTCAAAAAAAGTTGTTATGTCGTATCCTTTGCTCTTGTGGATACGCTTCTGTTTGTTACATTCAGGCGTGCTCACACTTTTTTAGCATGCGAGCTACTTATAAAATGACCTAATCAAAATGATCTACCTACTATAAAAATACAAAACATTTATCCATATGTTCAATATTTGTTGATGTTACCTTGTACCTGGCACTTTGCATTACTGCAAGAACTTATAAAAAAACTCAACATATTTGTTTCATGACAAATTTTATGGTGAGAGCGGACGATAGGCTTACGTTTACCCTTTCAATGCCGTGCGATCTCACAATGCTTCCTGCATTATATCAATCAAAAAAACCCCATGCTTTACAAAGTAAGAATATTTACAGGTTGCTTATAATGACGTCAAACCATGGTGAAGAAAAATAAGAGAATATACAAAGTATATTCATACGGCTCAATACAATCAAGGTTGGTAAAAAAATTTCGAAAATAACATTTGTTCACTTGCTTGGTTTGCAAGAGACGGAGATTTTGAAGTTGTGATGTCAGAACACGTTGTGCAGTCATATTCAACAATTGTAATCGTTTTTGAAAGCGGCATTTGTTTACTTTTTTGATTCGCCAGAGAAATGGATTTTGCAACTCTATTCTACAAATACGTCATTCAAGGTTTGTAACAATTTCGAAAGCGACAACTGTTTACTCGCTTGGTTTGCGAAAGAAAAGAATTTAGACGTTTTGATTGGTGATAGAAACACGCCATAAGAACCTTGGTGAAAACTTGTTAGCTCCCGATGGAACTAAATTTTTCTGGGAACCTCAAAATATAGTTAGCGGCCGTGTCCAAATTCGGAATTCTTGCAACTTGTCCTTACATCCTTGTGGTCCCACAAATGAAACAAAAAGTTTGGAAAATGTAAAGAAAATCTTCAATCTATTTTTTGATATTGCTTTGATCAATCATATTTTGGAAATGACGAAAAAAAGGCAGAAGAAAATTATAACTAATTTTTTTTTATAACTTCATGTTAACCCTATTAGTGCTGGGCGAAATTTGTCCGCTCAAGTGCTGGGCGAAATTTGTCCGCTCAAGTGCTGGGGGGCGTAAAGTGCCCCCCCCCCCCCTATTTTTCTCAGATATTAATAAGTTTTTATAAATATTTTTAATGTTACATATATATTTCAACTATGCTGAATTCAGTGGTGATGTCCATTTTTTATCAAAATCAATCAAACCTGTCAAAAAATTGATTTATATTTGACAGCTCATCTCAAAAAGGAACTTTTTATTTAAATAATTATATAAAGTTTTTTACGCATGTATACCCATTTTCAAATATGCTGAATTCAGTAGTGATATTCATTTTTTTATAAAAATCAATCAAACATGTTAAAAAATTGATCTAAATGTGACAGCTCATCTCAAAAAGGAACTTTTTATCTAAATAAGTATATAACGTTTTTTACACATGTATACCCATTTTCAAATATGCTGAATTCAGTGGTGATATTCATTTTTTATGAAAATCATTCAAACCTGTGAAAAAATTGCTCTAAATGTGACATCTCAAAAAGGAATTTTTTATCTAAATAAGTATATAAAGTTTTTTACACATGTATACCTATTTTCAAATATGCTGAATTCAGTGGTGATATTTATTTTTTTATATAAAAATCAATCAAAACTGTCAAAAAATTGATTTATCCCAAAAAGAAAGGATCAGGCACGGTTTTTTTAAATTAGAGAATTACGTTTAATAGAAAGTATAGGGAGGTTATGAAGTTTACCGTGTATGGTATTTTACACACATATACCCATTTTCAAGTAGGCTGTGTTTACTGGTTATATTCCTTTTTTTTTATAAATATTAGTCAAACCTGAGAAAATAATTTAAATATGACAGCCCATGTCATAATTAAAATTTTAATTCTTTTAAAGTTTTTATACATTTCAAGTATGCAGAATTTAATGGTGATGTTCATTATTTATGAAATCAATAAAACCTGTCAAAAAATCGATTAAACCTGTAAATCAATGTCAAATATATAAACATAAAAATAACTTCTAATTGCAGTATTTCTCTGGTAATTATTTTTTTAATTTATTTAATAAACCAACTTTAGGTGTTTAATTCACTCAAAATATTTCATTCTACAGTAACTTATGTAACTCGATAGGACCTCCATCTTTTTGGCTACAAATTCGTTATCGGCTCGTAGTCTCTACGTCATATTATAATTTACAGTATGTAATTTTGGTATTCATTCTATGATGATCCTTTCTTGGTAGCTCTTTTTTCATTAGAAATTTATATTCTTCAATGTGTGTTCGAAAATTTTTTTAAAATGATAAAATAACTTCATTATCGTATATTTTATTATCGGGCCTAAATATTTGTCAACCAATCTCATTTCAAAGGTTTTTTTCTGATGAATCATTCGTGATGTTGATTATTCAATTACAAAACGTTGTCAACGTTCTTCATCTAAAAAATTATCTCTTTGAAACAAAAGGAAAAAGATGGACAAATTCAATTTAAATTAAAAATATCTTGATAGTGACTAAATTCTCACATATTGGCATCTGTGCCATTTTTGATAAATCTGACCTATTCTAAATTTTCAGATTTCCTACCCATCTTAGCTAAATGTTAACTGTAATCCTAGATGATAAGCTATAGATTTAAATATTTTTCATTTGTAAAAGAGAAACTTCTTTTTTACAGTCAAAATATTTTTGAAAACAGTATCTAGAAATAAACCCCAAATCTGATCAAGCTTTCAGATATTTTAAAACCATAAATGCCAAACCTGAGTCAAAAATGAAACCAGCATCTTCCATTTGGCATATAAACAGATATTTTATTTAAATTTCAAAAATATTTCTGTAGACATTAGACGTAAATCGAAAATTTGATTGACACTTTCAGACATTTAAAACCTCTAAATGCAAAAAATGATTTCAGAAATAAAAATTATCATGGTCGAATTGGTATAAAAACATATATTTCATATAAAATTAGAGAGAATATTTTGGGATATAGTTTTCAGACATAAACTGCATATTTGATTGACACTAGCAGTAAAACCTCTAAATGCGAAAACTGTGTTCAGAAATGAAATCATCATGATATCTATTTGCTATAAAAACAAATTTTAGAACTAAACGCAAATTTAATTGATACTTATATGTATTTTCAAATTCAAACTGCAAAAATTGAGTCCATAAATGAAACTAGCATGGTTGATTTGGTATAAAAACATATATTTAATTGTAAAATTTGAATGTTTTTGTAGACAATTTTTAGAAGTAAACCGCAAATTTAATTGATACTTATAGGTATTTTCAAATTCAAACTGCAAAAATTGAGTCCATAAATGAAACTAGCATGGTTGATTTGGTATAAAAACATATATTTAATTGTAAAATTTGAATGTTTTTGTAGACAATTTTTAGAAGTAAACCGCAAATTTGATTTATACTTATAGGTATTTTCAAATCCTAAATGTAAAAAATGAGTTCAGAAATGAAAACAGCATGGTTGATTTGGTATAAAACATATATTTAATTGTAAAATTTGAATGAATGTTTTTGGAGACAATTTTTAAAAGTAAACCGCAAATTTGATTGACACTTATAGGTATTTTCACATCCTAAATGTAAAAAATGAGTTCAGAAATGAAAACAGCATGATTGATTTGGTATAAAAACATTTATTTCAAGAGATAATTTTTGGAGACAATTTTCAGAAGTAAACCGCAAATTTGATTAATACTTATAGGTATTTTCAAATTCTAATAGTAAAAAATGAGTTCAAAAATGAAAACAGCATGATCGATTTGGTATAAAAACAAATATTTCATGTAAAATTGAGAGAATATTTTTGGAGATAGCTTTTAGAAGTAAACCGCAAATTTTGTTTTAAAACCTCTAAATGTGAAAAATGAGTTCAGAAATGAAAACAGCATGTTTGATTTGGTATAAAACATATATTTCATTGTAAAATTTGAATGAATGTTTTTGGAGATAATTTTTAGAAGTAAACCGCAAATTTGATTAACACTTATAGGTATTTCCAGATCCTAAACGTAAAAAATTAGCCCAGAAATGAAACCAGCATGGCCGATTTAGTATAACACATATATTTTATGTAAAATGTGAAGGAATGTTTTTGGAGACAATTTTCAAAAGTAAACCGCAAATTTGATTAATACTTATAGGTATTTTTACATCCTAAATAAAAACAGCATGACCGATTTAGTATAAAAACATATATTTTATGTAAAATTTGAAGGTATATATTATTAGATTTATTTTTGATCAATCAAAATTTTGATTGACATTTTCTAAAAAGTAGCCATGATTATTGAAAACATTAAATATATAAAGTGTTATGCGTTCCAAACTGTATATAATTATAAATTTTCAGGGTATTATATAATATAGATCCTAAGTTATAAGTACAGATAATGTCAAAATTTTGCTGAAAAATTTTTTTTGATTTTGATTGACAGTTTTGGACATGAAGGGGTCATTCAACTACCATGAAAATGGTTTCAAAAGATGCAGCTAGCGATTTTAGGAAAAGTCCGAAAATTTGAAGGGATATGATTCGGCCAATTTTCTACAATTAATTTTTTACTCTCAGCACTAATAGGGTTAATGTAGAGGTATTAAACAGTAATTTGTTTTAGTAAAAGAACTCCAAAATGGGAAGAGTTAAGAGCTTGCTATGAAAGATTTAAAATTTGAGACCTATTAGCGTATTTTGGATGTCTTATTCACATTGGGCAAGCTAAAGACCAAAGAGTAGCGACATGACATCTTTTCTCTATGAATGGCGATCCGTTTTTACGAGCAGCAATGGGAAAGAATGTTTACTTTTATAAGTATTTTTATTCTTTTTGATAGTCTTGAACATAGAAATCAAAATGATAAATTGTCTGCTGTCAGAGTGATTCATGATAAATTTTTTGAAAACTGTTACAGATACTGGATGCCGTCACTATTGATGAACAACTAGTGAAGTTTAGAGGAGGACGCCCAGTCAAAATATATGACAAAAGTAAACCTGATCACTATGGCATAAAATAAAATGACCTTCGCCCCCCCCCCCTTCAATAATTTTCTATAAGTAAGACAAACATCATCAGGCCAAGCTGCTCTGAAATTCCTATCGAACATATTTTACAGACGATGCGTGAGAGCTATATAATAATAATCCATTGTTTCAATATGCACACAATAAGTAAGCAATGTTTATCACAGTGTCTCCTTGTAGTATTTTTGAGCAAACACATGTTTTTTCTCATCTTCTGTCACAGCGATTCTATTTCTGTCTCCTCTGTTTTCCTCTTTTTTTTTGCTAAAACTTGAGCTCTCATTCAATCTCTCTTCTCTCATTCAAGCTCTCTTCTCTCATTCAAGCTCTCTTCTTTCACTCAAGCTCTCTTCTCTTGTTCAATTAAGCTCTCCTATCTCATTCAGCTCTCTTCTCTCCAGTGACGTAGATAGGCTGGAGCATGATGGGCCGCGCACCCTCTCCCTTATGTACCTCATGGTGCCCCCATGCACCTTATGCGATATCAGTTTTCGAAAATTTCTCTAATGAAAGGATCAAGAAAGTATAAATAATGTTGCTCAAGTTTTTTAAAGTGTGCCCCCCTCCCAATCAACTTTTTCTCGTTACGCCACTGCTTTGCTCTAATTTGCATTTAGAGTTAAATTAAAAATAATTCAATTTTATCTCATTAGAAACTAGTTTTTACCGGAATATAAGTTCAATATTTTCAGAACCTTTTTTCATGTTACCAAAGTTCAGCTAAATCACAGAGAATTTTGTTAAAAATTTAGTTCCATCAATACACCAAACATTTTGCAAAAATGAAAATTTGTTTGTTAACCCTATCAGTGACGGAGAGCTATTTTAACACCCCCCCCCCGCCCTCAACTAAAATTTCTCTTGTACCAAATTGGCTAAATCTTTTGCTACCATACTTCGTGACATTTCCTAAAATTGAAGCTGCATCTTTTGATACCATTTCATGGCAGTTGAATGACCTTTTCATGCCTAAATCTGTCAATCAAAATCAAAGATTAAACTTTTTCAACAAAATTCTGACAGTATCTCTAGTTAAGCTTATAACTTTGGTTCTATATTATATACTCGTTTGAAAATTTATAAATATATACAGTTTTGAACACAACACTTAAAAATTTTTAGTTTAAATTTTTTCAAAATCATGGTTACTTTTTGGAAATGTCAATCAAAATTTTGATTGATGAGAAATATATCTAATAAAATATACCTTCAAATTTTACATGAAATATATTTTTTATATCAAATCGGGCATGCTGATTTCATTTTTGAACTTACTTTTGGAATTTATAAATTGAAAATATCTATAAGTATGTAACAAAGTTGCGGTTTACTTCCAAAATCTGTCTCTGAAAACATTCATTAAAATTTTACATGGAATATACACATTATTATAACAAATCAACAATCGCAATTTCATTTGTAAATTCTTTTTGCATTTAGAATTTGAAAATGCTAGCCAATGTGAAACAAATTTGCGGTTTATTTTTAAAATCTGTCTCCGAGAACATTAATTAAAATTTTTACATGAAATATACACGCTTTTATAACAAATCCACAATGCCAATTCCAATTCACAAGCCAACATAAAAATTTTTTTCGAAGTTGTCAGAATTTTTTTAACAAATAATTTTTATTCTAGATTTATTTATTCTAAAAATAAAGTTTATTATATTCAATTCGCTCTAATTTCAGAGCAATTGTCATTTTTGTAGAACCATATCAAATTTTTGTTGGTAAAATTTCATATTTCTTATAAATCATATTTCTTAAAAAAATCAGTCTTAAATATTGGTATTTTTTCTTTTCTGCTATAATTTTGATAAACTAAAAATTTTTTTATTTTAGAATATATAAATTTTAAAAGATGTCAAGAAAATGTAAAAATTCTCCTGATATTTTTTGTTATATTTGTGGACGTTACACCTTGCCTAATCAAAGAAAAAATATATCATTTTTCGTAAAAAGAGTATATTTTGCATACTTTGGAGTTAAACTTGGGGATCAAGATAAATATTGGGCATCGCATAAAACATGCAAGTCTTGTGTTGAACAATTGAGACAATGGAGTAAGGGAAGGAAAGAAAAATTAAATTTTGGTATTCCAATGATATGGAGGGAACCAAAAAATCATCATAATGATTGTTATTTTTGTTGCATCGACATCAAAGGGTTGAATAAATTTAAAAAAAAAAGATTTGTTTATCCCAACTTAGAGTCTGCTAGACAACCCATTCCTCATGGTATTGAAATACCAATTTCAAAAGTTCCTGAAAACTTTAATTTGCATGATGAAGTAGAAGTGGAAGAAGAAACTTCAAGTGAAGAAAGTACTAGCGAAAATGATTTTGAAGATGAATGTAAAAATCAAAATAAGTTTAATCAAGAAGAACTGAGTGATCTAATTAGAGATCTCAATTTAAGTAAAGAAAAGTCAGAAGTCTTGGCTTCACGCTTAAAAGAAAAGAATTGTTTAACAAAAAGCACGAAAATAACTTTTTACAGAACAAGAGAGAACTCACTGATAAAGTTTTTTACAGAGAATGAAAAACTAGTTTACTGTAACGATGTCAAAGATCTTCTACTTGCACTCAATACCACATACATACCTGAAGAATGGAGACTTTTCATTGATGGTTCTCTCAAAAGTTTGAAATGTGTTTTACTACATAACTTAAATAAATTTCCTTCAATTCCACTGGGTTACTCAACAACATTGAAAGAAAATTATGAGAATGTACAGCTTTTTTTAAATTGCATCAACTACAATCAACATAACTGGTACTTATGTGTTGACTTCAAAATTATAAATTTTTGGTTGGGACAGCAATCTGGCTTCACGAAATTTCCTTGCTTTTACTGTCTTTGGGATAGTAGAGATGGGACAAATCACTGGATACAAAAAGAATGGCCTCTTCGAGAACACTCAATTATGGGAAACAAAAACATAATAAGAAAGCCTCTCGTTGAAAAAGAAAAGATTCTACTGCCTCCTCTCCACATTAAGTTGGGTTTAATGAAGCAGTTTGTGAGATCATTGGATAAAGAAGGAGAATGTTTTAAGTACATAGTTAACTCAAACCCCCGTGTTAGCATAGAAAAGTTGTTGGCAGGAGTTTTTGATGGACCGCAAATAAGAAAGTTAGTAAAAGATGATGCATTTGTGAGATCTATGAACAAAGTTAAAGTGAATGCATGGCAAATCTATGTTGAAGTTATCAACAACTTTCTAGGAAACAAAAAAGCTGGAAATTATTCAGAGATTGTGGAAAAAATGTTAATAAGTTTCAGAAAGCTTGGTGCGAATATGAGTGTTAAAATGCACTATTTACATAGTCACTTGGATACATTTCCTGAAAATCTTGGACAAATGGGTGAAGAACAAGGTGAGAGGTTTCATCAGGAAATGAAGACAATGGAAGAAAGGTATCAAGGTAGGTGGGACAAAAACATGATGGCGGACTATTGTTGGGGTTTACAGCGCGAAGAATCAAAAGAATTTCACAGAAAAAAAAGAAAATTGAAATGTTTTTTTAAATAAAAAATATAATGTGTAAATGAATGTTTACTTACAGCAAAAACTTTAGAACTTTTAAAGTAGAGCCATTAGAGTTACTTTTTTATAATCAGAAGAACAAATATGTTTTAATTATGCAAAAAAAACCTTGGCAAAAAAATTTTGTTGCCTTGTGAGATTGTTTTTGGATTTAGAATTTGAAAATACTTGTAAGCGTGAATCAAATTTGCAAATTAGGTGTTTTACACATATGTACCCATTTTCAAGTAGGCTGAATCCAACAGTGATGTTTATTTTTTATAAAAATTAATCATACCTGTCAAAAAATGATTGACATATGACACTTCAACTGAAATTAAGGACTTAATGATTAAAAAGTTATACGTAGCTATATATGTAATTTATTTTGTCACAGAACAAATACAATTATAACTAGGCAAAACAAAATTGCAAAAAAAAGAAAATATAACTGAAAATGATATAGAACTAAAAACGGAATTTTATATCGAATTCAATGAGGTGATTTTTTTGATGAAATTAATTAAATACAAAACAAGGACTTTGTAGAGGCATATTTTGATGCGCATCATTTTATTTGATGGAGAAAGACAGTTCGTTTATACCATTCACTCTACAAAATCTCGAAACAATCTGAATCGGTCAATTTAAATAAGTTTCGTGTTTGACCATTTTGAGAAAGTTTTATACGTATAATCAAACAATATACAAATGAACGAAGATGATGAAGTTGAAACATAATTTATTTATAATAAAAATTTCATCGTTTTTTTATATTTAATCATTTGGTTGTCGTATCGTTTCCCTAAAATGATAAATATTTTCACCTCAACATGAGTTTTCTGCATAAAATTTGCTATTTTATTTAATAATTGGTGGCAGTATTTAAAAAAAAAAGTGAATGATCTCCTTTATTAAAAACTGTCAAGGATAATAAAAATAGTTAAAAAAAAAGAAAATCTTCATTCAAAATTTGTCTTTTTGATAATCAAGATTCAAAAAAACATTTAAAAGAAATTTCCATTTCTTGGGTTTTTCTCTTTATTAAAAGCAAAAATAGTACCTGCACTTACACTTGCCGTATCTAATAGATAAGAAAAAGCGGCTACTGTCCATTTTTTTGTTTTTCTATTTGTGGAATAATTTTTTATTCTCTGATCAACTATATCCATTCCACCCTTGGAAAAATCGTACTGTTTAAAAATTGCAAGTTTACTTTTTTCATCGTCTACTGTAATTCATAAAATAGGGGGGGGGGGGGTCTAGAAGTCAAAACTAATACATTTTTCTTTCCTTTTGATTTAGAAAATACTACATAACTATGAATTGATAAAAATTTTCTATCTATATCCCAGCAAAACTTATAAGAAAATTCATCTCTATTATTTAAACTTTTTATACTTTGCTGAATACCTTTTCTTCTTGTGTTTTTTGTACCGACTATAGTTAATCCTTTTTTATACAGACAATCAGCTAGCTCTATAGAGGTATACAAACGGTCAATGGTTAAATTTCGGCCTCTTATAAGTGTATAAGTTCTATATAATTTTTCTCAATATATACATCGTTACCTTGGCAAAACTTGGATGATATTTTCTGAAGAAGAGGGAGCTTACTTTATATAAGTTTGAGAAGTTATAACTTCATTCCTCCGAAATAGAAACCTAACAAATTTTGCATATCTTTGCACATATAAATGGAATATTCAAAGTTTGAAAAAATTATACATAATATTTAAAAAACATGATGTAATCATGCAAATTCCAGTTGAAATATAATTCATAGCCTAATTTTCATTCTATAGTCTAAAAATGAAAAAAAAAATTTTGAACATAAATATATGCATCAATTTTATAGTATAATGATGAGTATCCAAATTGATATTCGTGCCTTATTGGAAATTTTGATACTGAAAAAATTTGTTTTATTATAGATTCCAAATAAAATCTAAAATTCAAAGAGAAATAAATTCATTTGTGAAACTAAAAATTTGAATATAGTCTTTGGAGAATAGCATGAAAACAAATCGTTCAAAAATCAGTACAATATATCTGACCGCAAACATACCACAATTTTAAAAAATTTACAAATTATTCAAAAATGTTAAAAAAATGTTTTTATAACTCGACCATTCAAGGTAAGACCTAATTTTGGTCGCATTAGACAGGTGGTCGTTAAAAACAGGGTGAAAATATTTCAAAATATTGACTTCAATAAATTGCAAACCAAAATGTCGTAGAAGATTGAATCACAATTATAAAAGTTAAAATTAATTTATTTAAACTTTAAAATAATCAGTTATCCTTTTTTGTTGTAAGGATTTTGCTGACATTTTGTCAATCTGAAAATTTGTTTTCACCATGTATTCCAGAGATTTTCCTAAGCCATGATAAAAAGCAAACTTTTTAGTTTATCGGCACTTTCTTCTGTTTCTTCATCACTTTCCAAAGTAATCTCTTCTTTTTCTCTTCCGATCTCTTTCAATGCTACATTTGCAGGTTAGTCAAAGACGCTATTCTTAACATCGCATGTGTCTAAGTCTTTATCAATATTGGCAACAGCTTTATCATACTCTGCCCTGAAAATATCTCTTCACTGCAGTAGGTAATTCTTCTTCATCATCATCATCATCCATTCGCCCTTCCGGGCATGGCCGTTTTCCCAGCTAACCAGGGTTGGCCATTTGCTTGCAGCTTCTTTTCCATGTTTTTCTACATTGAGCATCTTCCGCTTTTACTTTTCTTTTGGCCATGTTTTCTACTACTGCTTTCATCCAAGTCTTCTTGGGGCGTCCCCTCTTCGCCTTTCCTTCAAACACTTCATTTTTGATACTTTTAGTCAATCTGACATCGTCCATTCTTTCCAAATGCCCGAACCATCTCAGTCTGTTTTCTTCCATGTACTCTTCTATGCAAATCATTCCCATCTTTCGCCTTAGGTAATCATTGGTAAGCCTGTCTTTTAGAGTTTTTCCATTCATCATCCGTATCATTTTCATCTCAGTACTCATCATTCTTTTTGTATCGGCTTTTTTAAGAACCCAGCATTCGCTTCCATAGCACATCGCACTTCTTACATATACCTGATAGAGTCTGGTTTTCAGCTTCAACGAGAGGATTTTTCCACAAAGAAGACCCGAAATTTCCTTGAACTTCGTCCACCCACATCGAATCCTGGCTGTCACAGATTTGGAAGAAATGTTTATTAACATTTCTTAACATTTTTAGAAGAATTAGGTAACTCTTCTTCAATCTCAGGATTTCATACAGAAATGTTTTCTTTGCGAAATCCGGCCTTTATGAAGCATTTCTTGATTTGCTTTCTTCAACTTCTTCCCATGCTGCACTACACCATAAAATTACATCCAATATTTATGTTGATTTGAGTTGACTTGCATTAATACACCTTGGTTCATCTCTGTCCATTTGTCCGACTATATGGAAAAGCTATAGAAAAATTAGCGATTGTTCAGTAGATTAAAAAATTTAAAAAACATTTACTTGTCGTTTTCTAAACTTTAACCTCATTGCTTCAATTATCCCTTAAATTTTAACGTTAATGAGCTTAAGATTGGGATGACAAGGGGCATTATCAATGAATAGAAGAACATTCCTTCTTTCATTTTCCTATAAAAATTTTGTAGCCCATCTTCAAAAATCTCAGCAGTCATCCAAGCTTTTCTATTAAACTTGTACTCCACTGGTAAAGAGCTCAACTTCACTTTTGAAAAACATCAAGCACACTTTGATTTTGCAATCACTAAAGGTTTTATTTTTTCCCCAGTCATATTGGAACAAAGTCCTATTGTTATTCTTTCCTTTCATCGTTAAAACTATCAAAAATTATACAAATTCAACAATTCGAAACTTTTTTTACTTTTCAAATGAAAAGTTTTTTTGTTGTGTCTTTGAAAAAAGCCCAGTTTCGCCTAAATTAAAAATGTCTTCCTCCTTATAGCTTTCATAAATTTTCTCAAGTTTCAATTTCCATTCTTCAACGGTTGATTGGCAAATATCTGCTCTTTTGCCTGTCATGTTACGAAAAAACAATGTTGTTTCTAACGAATAAAACTCTCCAGCCAACCATTTGAAGCTTCAAAACTCGATTCTCCAAGTTCTTCAGCAAAGCTCAAAGCTTTGGTTTTGAGAATTGGTCCACTGACTGGAAGGCCTCTAGCCAAAGCGTCAATAAACCCCCTGCATGTTAGGGTGTTTATCTCTTCATTACCTGTGAGACAGTTTTTTCTTTTTGAAACTGTTGACACACAAGATTTAGAATAAATTTCTAACACATGTGCTTTCCTTTTTCTTGATGTTTGGATTTGAGTTTTACCTACACCCATGTCAGTAGCTATTTTATATGTTGCTCTGCCAATATCAAGAAGTTTAATTACATCCTACTTTTGTTGAAGAGTATGTGATGTTCTTTTTTTTGACCAATTACCTGCTATGTACACATGATCTAACACAATTATATTGAAATTTGTAACCAATAATAAACTTACGTGAAAAATAACAAGAACAAAAGTTATGAAAAATGGCTGATAATGAGAAATCAACACGGAAAAACTTGTAGCTTTTATTCATCATAAGGCTCATTTCATCCATGTCATATTGATTGTGTTCAAATTATTGCTCTATGACATATGATGTGTCACAAAAGAAATTCAATTTTACTAGTCTTACTGTGCAACAATTGCACTATTTTTTTTCAAGTGAGTTTAAAATGTAACTGTCTGCAAAATAGTCGTTTAATGCAGGTTTTTTTAAATAAATTTTAGTGCAAAATGAAAATAGGCCGTCACTAATAGGGTGTAACATTTGAAAACTTTCATTTTTTCAAGTCAAGAAATTTTTTTCCAATGGCTATTTGAGAATGCATATTTTGACTAGCTATTCAGTTTAAAAACAAGAATACTCTATTTGCTTAATATTTGAGCAGGGATATTTTTATAATGTTCGATTGTTAAATTTTGTAAGTAACACTGTACATAATTAATTAAATCATTTTTTTAAGAAAATTTCTTGATTATTATAATAAAAATATAATATTGTTTCAATTGTTAAAAATGTACTTGATCTATTTATGACAGCTGTCAGAATTTTATTTGTAGACAGAAATAGTCAAAAAAACGCAATGATTTTCTTGTTCTCGTATACTAAGATTTTTATGATTTATGTTAGTTTAAATAGCTTTTTTATGATTTTGTGTTCTTAGACTTAAATAATTTTATGAAAAGTGATTTACCCTTTCGTGACCAGAAAAATCAGACGATATTTATTAAAAAGCAAAAGATCCGTATACAAAACTATTTGAAAAAGCAGACGAAGGAAAAATGGTCTATGTATCATATATGATACACTGGTCACGAAAAGGTTAAACTGCCTTTTTTGCATACTATGATTCCTTACAAAATGTAAAAATACAAGCGTTCCCAAATCACCCTATAAGGGTTAGCTACTTCAACGTTGGCTTTTGAAACTTGAAAATATCAAATAAACTATCTCATTTTTATGCCTCCTATTATTTTGAAATTATTCTGAGAACAGACGGTTCCATTTTAAAATAGTGAAAATTGTTTTATTAGTTTATTTTGCCTCCTTTCTCTCTTTTGTTAATTATGTCGCAAATTTTTCAATTTTGAGTAAAAGGTAGGGTCAAGGTACCGTGGGTGTGTTTTCATTGAAAGGCACTGGTGTACCGCTTATGTCAAAATATGAACAAATTGGTATCGATGACGAATCGAATCCATAGGCTTCCGTGCTGAGTCCACCGTCTCAACCAACCTGTCATGCCACCCATAGGGTATGCTGTAGTGGATACGTCAAATTAGTTTCCAAAAAACTTTAGTTATGCTGTAAAATTATTTAGTTTTTGTTGAAGTTCTATAACTTTTTCTCATAGACTTTTTTTCCTTAAAAGTTATAAAAGTCAAATCATTGCAAAATGTTAAAAGTTATTTACTTTATGTAGCTCTCCCTAGGTATTGCACCAATTTAGCTTTTAAACAATTTTTGAATGATGCTGAGAAAAATGAAGTAATGCAATCTTAAATTGTTGACGTTAAGCTTAATATGGCGGGGGTTAAAGTTTACATTTAGCTTAATTAAGAATGAAATAGAATAGACAAGAGAGGAGTAGGAATTCAAAAAAATTTGTTGTCTTTTTTGGAAGACGCTTGAAAGTCCGCCCCATCCAATAATTTCAAGGATCTGCGCCCCTGAATTAATCACATTTTTTTCATATAAACATCGCAGGGTGTCTAGTAGACCTTTTTCCTTCAGATAACATTCACTCATATAAAACTCTCCAACCTTCAGTGATTTGTTTTCAGTTGTTTTCTCTATCAATCAAATATCCTTTCATCAATTCTTGTAATGTGTCTGGTAGACTACTTCATTTTCAAATGAAAAGCCTATTCCATCCACCCCACCCCAATTTTGGATTTTTTTAAACTAGTGTATATGTGATATGCAAATTTAATTAAAATATTTTCGCTGGAAGTATAGTATTTAAATTTCACCAATTTTTTAAGTAGTCTTATAAATTTAGGTATGCGCGCTGAATACACTTTATTTTAAAGGATTGCTTGAATATTTGGTCTCCCGTGGTATTTCCAGAACCACTAATTTTGAAAATTGCAAAAAAAAATTTTGCCCCCAATAATTTTGAGGATGCTCAAGAGTTATTTTTAGACACATCTATATAACTAAATTTTTTAAATAAAATTGTAAAGTATTCATATATTTTAGTTCTAAACTTTGTAAAATTAAATCGGCGTGAAAAATCAAGAACCTGGACGGGTTATAATGTAGCATAGGTTGTATGGGAATTAACTGTACGTTCATGAATTTATTGAAATAAAAATTCAAAAAAAGTTGTTTTACTTAAAAAAATTATAAGTAAAAATTTATATCCCAGGTTGGCTAAAACTTAGAGGCAAATATTGAAATTTTAATCATCAAGTATATTTTCCCAATTCCATTTAGGTATCTATTTGAAAAATGATGATTTTTATGATTTCGGTTTACGATTAATATTCCTATTAGTAGTGTACCAAAACAAACTAAACTCCAAGTGTGCTCAAGTAGAAAAACGTATCTATGTTATTGATAAAAAAGGATATTAGAATATCGTAAATCAAATTACCTGATCTACTAGAGGAGTTCCATAGATATAAATGATTGTTTTCATACATCAAGTATTTCCCAAAAAGATAGTTTATACATTTCCCTCTTAGATATATTAGATTCCGATGTCAGCATTAGCAGCCAAGACAATCGAAAATTTCAAAAATTATGCCCTTGAAATCTCTTGATTTCGATTCCATGCGCAAAAGCTTGTTCGGCGCATACCATTAGGGTAAAAGCCCTTTTTATTATTTTTCCGTATAATTTGATTTAGAACATAATTTATTTAGAATAAAATATGTAATAAATTATATATGATACTAACTTGAAAAGTTATGAATAAAAAGAGTTATAAAAAATAAATTAAGAATAACTTTGTGAGTTATATGAAATATTATATTTAAGTTATCAAACAGAAAAAAAACCATTTAATTAAACTAAAAAAAAATTTAATTTTAACGCCATCTAATTTATTAAATTATATTTGATTAAAGCTTAAAATTTTTTCTACTATATTTAAAAAATTTTAAAATATAGATAACTTAAAACCTAACTCTTAAAAACGTACTATATAGCTTAAACTCATCTACTAATCTAAAATATATTGAAGCGATGGTCACGTATTTTTCAAATTATTTTTAAGTGATATTCTAACCCAGCATTTATGAACCGTGCTTCTTTAGACGCTTGGAATACACAAAATATTTCCCCAGATTTGTTTCAAAATCAATGCACTAAGAGTTTCAATTTATTCTCATGATTTATATTACTATAATAAATTACTTTTTAATAGTTTATTTCTTTTTTAAAAACGAATTTTACTCGCAGATCACATCATATCATAGATTTTTATAAGTTTTTCTTTTCGTTTTTGATATAAGTAATAGCTAAAAACATTTCTAAATTTAAAACTTAAAACTAGATATTTTATTTTTTTATAACAAGTAATTTCAAATAATATTTATTGGTGTATACATATTTTTCTTTTTACTTTGTACGATTTTTTTGAAAAACTTGAATTAAATTATATTTTTATTTTAAATTTTTTTTAATATTTATGCTAATTTGTGTATTAAAAAAGATTTTCTCTTCAGTCATAATATGGAAGAAATAATAACTTATATCTCCTTACATATCTGAAGTATAACTCTTCTTTCAAAAAATTAATTCGACAATTGATTAAACCTTACATCGATATGCTCAAAAAAATAGATGACAATAACCGACAACCAAATTTTATGAAAATGAAATAAAAATGGATAATACCCTATTTTATGAACCATAGATATAAAACTACCTAAGTACAGTACGTAGACCAATAACTTTGCGAAATTCTCACTGTTTTACCATGATATTGTTAGTCTAATTTTGTATCCAACTTGCTATGCAAGCAGCTAAACAAAATGTTGTGAGTTATACGAGGCACTCAGTACAGCTGTTAAAAATCAATGTGTTATATACTAACAATATCTATGAGTAGGCTTTTCTTAATAAACAAGAACTTAAGGTAGGTTCATATTATTTTCACGCTATCAACCCGCTTTTATTGTAACTTTATTTTCTATTTACAATGTCGCTCATTTGAAAAATGTCATCCTTCGCATGAACGACAATTTTACGCCTGTTGTGATAAAAGCGATAGAAAATAAACTCTTTATTTAACACCCTGAAATGTAGTTGGTATAAAAGTGCAAAAGAAAAAAGTGAAATGTCTTACTAACATCAAGAATGAGAAAACAAGCAACAACGAACAGGACAACAGGGTGAATAAAAAGATAGAAAATGAGTGCAATATATATTAACATGATTTGTATAATTGAAGTTAATGGCAAGGTTTTTACAATTAAGCTCGAGTGATAAAATAAGTGGAGAGGGGATTTGATAATGGAAAATGTGAAGTGATGCTTGAAGGCTTGAATTATACTACAACGCCCAAGCGTATAAAAGAAATATGCCCTAAAACAACTAAAATAAAACTTAATATGAAAGCACGATATCTAAATTTTGGAGGTATTTTATAGTTATTTCGTGTGGCTCGACTTTTTACTCACACTTACCCAAACCGAGATGGAAATTATTTGTATTTTTGTAAATCTAGAATAATTTTTATAAAACATTTTAAAATTTAAATAAGAATAATATTCATAAATATGAGTTGTATATGAAAATATTTATCCATAGAAATTGTACAGGAAAATATTAATCCATAGAAGATTCATTTTTTTGCTTATATTATTTTACGTAACGATTCACTCCAACTAAATTGTAGCCGCTCAAATTTTTTGAATTTAAATAACGGCCCGTGTAAAATAAGCTGGAAAAAAGCTTTAAATATAAAAAGTTAAATAACTTTGTAAATAATTTGACAATTTAATTTAAATTTTGCATATTAACTAAATATAATATAGAAAATATATATTCAAAGTTACAATTAAATCTGTTCCCTAAAATTTGCATGATAGTATCTCAAACTTCTCTAAAATTTTTGGGAGCCATTTTAAGGGTAAAATTAGTTGCAAATTTTACAGCCATTTTTTCGATTTTTAAAAATGGCAAATTCTTTTAACTTAACTTATTTACTTAAAATCTTTTCAAATCTCTTTTATAAGTTGATTCCTTATTATATTAAACTTTTTTTCAAGGCTAATTTTTGCTTTATCTGTAAGAAACTTAATATTTTTATTAAATTTTTTTTTATAAGTCCATCCCCTATTATATTAAACTATTTTTTCGAGGCTGATCTTTGCTTTATCTGTAAGAAATTTAACTTTTTTCCTTAATTCTCCCTATTTTGGTTATTTTTGGTATATTTACTTTTATTTTTACTATGGTAGTCCTTGTATCAAACAAATAAGGAGAAATAGGTTATATGGAAAACAAAATAATGAATTATGATAAAAATATACAATCTTAAATAACCTTATACTTGAATAATCTTTATTTGTGTAGCAACGGAGGAATTAATGACTCTATAAACCAAGAAATTGAACATATGTTAATTTGAGTGCTAGTTATGCCAACTAACCTATGGCTCTGTATGGTAAATTGCATTATCATCTTTACATGGTAGTCTGGGCCTAGCAGTTTTGAATAAAACTCTGATAGAAGGATCCAAATTTGCTGCTTTTAATCTGTCTATTTATATATTCTCTTGCTTTTCTCCATTTTTCATTTTAAAATACCTTGCATTTCTACTGATTATGTTATAACGAACGACCTTGATATGAACGAGAAAATAGTCCTTGTTTGAAAAATTTTCCGAAAAAATAGACTCCGTTTTGAAAGGTTATTTATAAATGTGCACTTTTTTGGTACAATTATTTTATACAATGATATACTTTTTTAGTTGATGTGTCACCAGGTACCAACAAAGACACTCTATAAAACATAACGGCCTGAGAAGTACCAAAATTTTAGGTTTTTTAGGTCGTAATAAGAATAACCAAGGAAGTTCTTCAGTCAATTGTTCAAGAACTTCGTTTTTGCATTATTTTAAGGAAGAAATGAAATATTTGAATCATGGCATTTGATTTAGGATGTATGCGGTTGTATCGATTATTGTTATGCCAATTTGTTCAGCCATTTTGTCTAATTGGTTAAAGTAAACTATCGAGCTCTATCTGATGAAATTCTATCAGGTTTTCCAGAACGAGATATCCACTTTTTGATTAAAAGCATTCTAGAGCGTTTTTTTATTGAAATATCAATATTGTAGAGTATAAGTCAATTCTTGAGAACCAGGTAGCGAGCCTAAAATATCGATGTGTATGTGCAAAATCGCTGATTTGGTACTTCAAAGCTTTGGAGTGTTGCTTTGGTGTTTGATGGAATTTTGTAGTTTGGAATTCATGCATTGACCGGTCAAAGTTACTATCCTTTTCTTCATAAGTTTCCAGCAAAATTTAGATCAAATGAATTTTTGTATTTGTTTGACCTGAATGATATAATTTATGAATTATACAAAGGGCTTGTTTTTCCTATCCTATAGGAATTTATTGAAATCAACGGTCAATAAAAGTGAATTTTTTCGTTAAAGTCAATAAATGTCAATTTTTTAGGTAAATAAAAGTACATATTTAGTTTAAAATTTAAAATAATTTTGACAACTAAAAATAACTCTTTATTTATCAAAATTTAAATCTAAATAAAATATAATAAAAAATAAGACTTATGATCTGTTTAAAGTAAAAACCATTTTAATTATAAGGTAATCAAAGACCGACTTTATAACTTGAAAACAAATAAACTGCTATTTAGTAGGATGTTTTCTGTTCTATTATAATCAATAGGTCGATCTCAACGAAACATGAAAATGAAGTCTAAGAACACAGCTGCGCTCTGCTATCCATTAATTGTAAGTGCCACATACACACATCTAGTTCAACGCTAAGAAGACAGTTGCACAGCTGTTAGTCTATTTTTGAAGTAAATATCCATGTCGGCAATTATCTAGTGAAATCGTTGTAAACACATATATATTAATTTCTCATATTTCTTTCTTCATTGTCTCTGATTAAATTTCAAGTATTTCATGTACAATTCCATTTTTCGCAAAATAAGTTTGTTTGAATTTCATTTTTCATTTGATCTTCCAACGAAATACAACTATGCCTAAAAGTGATAAAAGTAGTTCTATGAAAATTTCGAGTTTGTTACTAAATATCCAAAGGAATTTTCACTATCTCAAAGCAAAAACAAACTGTTTAGCAGGTTATATTTTGTTGAAGTAAACCATGAAAAAACTTGTTTATTAAAATTCATAGAAAAACTTAAAAACACGAAAAAATCTCAAAGATACTTCTGCCAATACCAGTATTGAAAAGTTTTCAAATGATACTTTGAATCATTTTAAGAAAAAATTGCTTACAGATTTCCTACAAGCTAATATTCCATTGCACAAACTTTGTAACTCAAGCATTATTTCACTTTTTCAAAGTCTCTGAAAAAAAGTTTCATCTGTTTCATCATGTAGAAACTTAGTTTCACAATTGGCAAATGAGAAACTTCAAAGTGCAAAAGTTTATTGAATAGTCAAGATGTAATTCTGATTGTTGATGGAACAATTATTTCGAATCGTCTATTCCTAAATGTTATAGCTGGAACACTGGTAGAACCTCAAAAACTTACTTAATCAAAACATCAGCTTTTGAGGAAAATATAAACTCACAAACTATGACCTTCATTATCTATGATACTATGACAGAGTTCCATATAGAAATGAAACACTTTCTGCTTTTGATAACAGATGTTGCTAGATATAATACTGCTGCAGCTAAAAATTTGAAAGTTATGTTTCTTCACTGTTTCCATGTTACATGTATTTTTTTTTACCTATTGCACAATTGTGCTTTAAAGATAAAAACTTTTTATCCCAAAGTCGATGGATTGATCTCAAGCTTTAAAGCTCTCACTTTAAAGAACAAACAAGGCGCTTTTTTATAAAAAATGGTTATCTACCAGTTCCAATAATTACAAAATTGGGTAGTTGGCTGGAAGTAACACTTTACTACAGCAAAAATCTTCCTGAAATAAAGAAAATCATATAAAAGTTTGATGGCGAAAGTGGAATTTTAATTGATAATGCAGGAAAAATGTTAATCTATGTAAAGATTTGTTATCTATCAAAAGAAACTATGCTGAAAATATCATTGAGCTGATGAAATCACAAAAAAAACTTTTACAATAAGTAAAGTTTAAGTTCCATTTATTTTAACAATGATGAATGCGAATTGATTCCATAAATCAAGCGTAGAATGGAACAAAATCAAATTATTGATATCTTGGAAATGAAAAATTCAAGTATATCACCAGATAGGTACTTACTTCTGTAGAATTGTCCGGGTTCTAGCTGCAAATTTGAAAGATCCTTCTCAAAACTGAGAAATTTACTTGAGAATCGAAATTTCAATCCAGACAATATTTTCAAATCAATAAAATAATTTTTTTGTTTACCCTGCTTAAAAGTGTTGAAAAGATCTTTAATAAGTTTACTTTTTTTATATTTTTTTGGAATAGGAACCTCATATAATACTTTCATGCATAATTACTCCTATACAATTTTTACACTTATCGATATAAATAACTTTCAAAATTAACTCAGAGAGATGCTGTTTCCTGTAAACCAGTTTTTTTGTTTAAATTTTCTTATGCGGTATTTGTCCTCAATTTAAAATGTCAAGAATTTTCCAATTTTAATTTTTGTCTTTCCTTTTCATGTCTGTTACTTCAGCTCTGAGGGCAAAACTCCTTAAAAGAGGTTTTAGTGTCGCAGATCAAAAATCAGGTTAAAAATTGAATTAACTTTAGATTAATATTTTAAAATCATTAAATTCTATGTTTATAACACATAAGAAATTTTTTCTGTTTAATCATTTTCAAATTTTTGTTCCTTGTTCTAACATTTTTATGTTTTCATATTAAAAAATAATAAATATTATTTTGTGGTTGTAGATATAAACAAATATCTGTATCAACTATATTAGTTTTTCTTATTAATTTAATTTTTTCTACAAATTTCCGTTCTTCACATATATCTGTATCAACTTTATCTTCACATAATCAATTATTTTTATTTCAATTACCGGGAGGGGTTAGGTTTTTAAAATTTATTATAAAAGTTTTTTGTCATAATTATTGTCTGACAATAAATTACCTTGTTCCTTTTTCTGATTGCATCACTCACTACCTTCTAGAACAGTGGTTTTCAAACTGAATTCCGCTGTGCCCTGGTAGGGGATCGCGAAGGAGTTCTATCGGAACCAAGAAGGGGTCACTGAGTGGATCGTTTTGCGCCAAATATTGCATCCATATTGGGTGATTTGCGATTGCCAATAATGCACATTAAAAATAATAAGTAATTTTGTCTTTGAATTGCGCTATACGATTTGTACTTTTTTATTTCTTTTCAGGCCTGATTTTATAGATGTAAATGGGCATTTTTCTTAATGGCTTAAAAATGAAATATGGGACTCATAATTAAAATTTGGTTTTACTTTAACGCATTAATATCTGGTGGGCAAGAAGAACATACGTGTCTTTTGTGTTCTGAAGTGTTAGCATCTACTTTTCTAAGGACAGTCAAGTGAAGTTTGCACTGGAATAAATCAGTCAAGTTCATTAAACAAAACTTCACTATTTTAAACGTCAAGCTGAACGATTGAATAAATACAGCTTTGATAACATAGGAATGTTTTAGCAAAATATTATGTGTGGTTAGAAAGTCTTCTATAAAGTTTCAAAAAATGTCTGTTGGTAAAAAGTCCCACAACCTAAGAGAACAGTTGATATTACCTTGCTGCAAAAATATGGTTTTGAATGTGCTAAGAAGTTCTGAAGATGTAATGGTGAAGCATATCTTCCTGACAAACGATACCGTCAGAAGGATAATATTAGAGATGTCTGATGACATAATATCAGAGCAGAGGCGTTCCGAGGACAATATTTCAAGAAGGGTAAAAAATTTTTTTGAATAATACAATATAATTTATATTCTGATTATTGTTATTTTTTAAATTAAAATGTAACTTTATGTAATTTAGTTATTCAGGGCGAGGAAAAATTGACCCAAAAAATTGGAAAAAATGGACTTTTACTCAGAGAAAAAATTGACTTTTAAAGTTTCATTGAATTGAACAACTATGAACACTTTAGAGAAAGTATTGAAATTTTTTTCAAAGAATCCATGACTTTGTAATACAACTTATAATTAATGACATTTTCTGATTTAAAATTTGATCAATTTCTAGCAGTTTTTTCAGTTTAGAAAAAGATCTTTCTACTTCTAAAGCTAAAACTTGACAATTTTGCAATTTGGGGTAAGTACTGGAGAGATTTGAGAGTTTTCTATAGTCATAATTTTATTGATTTCATTTTATTTGAATCTATTTTCAAGATAACTTTTAACGCCACATTCATCTTAAATGAAATAATGTTGAAACAAGTGAAGGCATCTTCGACTAAAAAAGTCTCTATGTTGACTTTTTCCTACTAAATCAATGAATCGTGAATATTCTCTAATTATTATTGTTAGCACGTTTTGACACAGATTTTCTTTTTTTAACAATTTCTTGATATTTGGCAATAAAATTCCATCATCCTCATCATTAATTTCTTCGCTGCTGGAAGATTTTAATGAAAATATTTTGCTGCTTGCAACCAATTTGTCAATTTCGTTACAATTGGAACTGAAGTGTTGCCGATAGGTTTGAAAAGAGAACGTCTTTTTCTATTACTAATTTTAAATGATTTAATGTCGGTAATCTACAATTTTGAAGGATAACTTAACTTTTAAGGTAAACTTGTGTAAAAGATGTGAAAAATATGCAATGATAAAAAAGTTTGGGAATAAAATTCCATAACTTCTGCAGCGGATATATCGTATGTAACCGCGTTTGTCAACAAAAAAAATTTGTCTTACAAAAAACTTCTCCATGTTTAACCTCAGTCAGTCAAACTTTACAGTAAAACCTTTTATTAGATGAAAAAAAGTCCAACTATTGTGGAAGTGTTGATATAAAAAAGAAATCTTGTATGTATCGCTTATAACAATTTTAGGCACATTGAATCAAAAAGTGTTAAATATAAAAATTGACTTTATTGACCTAAACTCGAAAAATTGACTTTGATTGACTTAAAAATTTGAAATTAGTTCAAAAATTTTAGACTAAACAAGTAAAGATCTTCAAAGAGTTTTTGCTAAATGGAAATAAAAGTTGACACTTTTACTCGCCCTGGTGATGACTGGGGTGACCCAAATTCCAAACTTAGAGAATAAAACCTAAGAGCTGTTGTTCACATTTAACATCCTGTCAATGCAATGAAAGGAGTTATTATTTTCATCATCACCAATATTTTCTCAATTGAAAACATATGGGATTGCAAACTAGCAGCATACGGACGTCTCTTAGTTGCATTGTAATATCTGTAAATCTGTTATTAGGAAATCGTAACTGAGGGAGAGTCCTCGGGCGTTTGTTTTTACTCATCGGATGTAATTAAGTCTTTATCCCTCCTTATTAAAACATTGCTATATTCTAACCAAGCGAAGGTTCTATACAATGAGTCTAAAAATGATCTCTTGTAAATCTTTAGAGAACAGAATTTTTGCCTGAGCGGATTCCCTATTTGCTGTTCGAAGGTTAAAAATCTTCTTTGTCTTCTAAAGACCATATGGAAATGGTTGTATTAGAAGACTCGTTGGTAGTACAGTCGGACCTCATTTTCAGACAGTAGATTATTCGACAAACGACAGTGATCCAATATTGATTAGGAGCTAAATAATTTTTCTCAACCTCATCTCACTAATTGTGAACAAGCTTGGCTCATACCAAATGAATTGGTTAGGTGGATTGATTACTCTGCACTGAAATGCATTGTTGCTTAAAACTAAATTTTAAATTTTTTAGCAACGAAATGTTACGAAGCTAGAATATTAACACAGAAAAACAAAGAATCTTATATATCTTCCTATTATTATATAAAAACATATATTCAGTTTGAAAATATATTTAGGACATGGGTCCATGGATGGGCAGATATGTAGCCGTGAATTTAAAGTTGGTCCTTAAAAATTTACGCTTTAAAATTTTGATAAACATTTTAAGCTTTGAATAATAAAGGATACTTTCTTATATAGTTATGTGCTATAGAAATATTTGCCCGCTGAAATATGTATGGTCTCGTGTTCAAATTACTGCCTCTGATCAAATATAGCTCACATTTGCTTTATTATATCAATGAAGTGAAAATTAATGAAAAAATAGATTTTAAATGTTCATTCTAAGATTTAACCTTAAAACAAGAAAAGTAAAATAGAACGTCTACTCACAAGCCAAACAAGTCTTTTAAATACTAGAAAAAAAGATATCGAGTTGAGAAAATTCTAAACTATTGCTTTATCGTCTCCCTTGATTTCACATGGGGGGGGGGGGGGTCGTATGTGCGCCCTTTATATCAGAGGTCTGACATAAGGAGACTAAAAGTAAGGGGAGCCAACGATATACTTAAAGAATAAATATTTTCCGATTCTTTGATTACAAAATTTTATTTTGATTATTTGACAAATATATTATTTAAAATCGTGCAAATTGCAAACATATAGGTAATAACCTTTGTAACATCATCTTTTCGAAAGGCCCATATCAAATCTTACATCTTGCAAAATATGAACGGAAAGTTCAAGCTGGTCTAGCTAATCATTTGTATATGGAATAGAAACGACCATAGTATACAGGTTGGAGATGAAAACAAGTTGTGTCTACCCGCGTTCAACCGTACAGGATATGAGATATATTTATTGTACTATTAAATTAGTAATATACATTATCAGTACATCTATAAGTTTACACGATGGCTAAAAAGTACATAACAGAGAAAGAAGCTGAAGCAAATGCATTCAGGGTCTATTGCAAGTAGAACCCTCGGAAAAAGTACAATGAGATGAGTATTGCGAGATTTCGTAATTTTTCCAAAAGAATTTAACTTTCTAATAGAATGATTTTGATGAAGAAAAAACAATAGAATATTTGCATTGAAAAACATTGCAACTTTTTTAGCGAAGTTTTTTTCTAGGCATTTTTTTAATTCATGAATTGGAAGTTGCTGTAATCAATAGAAGAAGGGGATAAAAAAGGATTTTGGTATAAAGATTCAAAGCAAAATTGCCTCTTTTAATTTTTACTTTTTAGATTCAAAGAAGCATTCCTTCTCGTTCCATCTTCTTCCTCTAAAATCGTTCTTATAGCCGAATTAAATTAACCCATTTAGTCCCAATGTGAAAATAAACGTAGACGAACTCTTTTAATAAAATTAAATAGGAATACTGGAATCGTTTCCGTTCTCTTTGGCAATAACCGTACTAAATGGGTTAAAGTTCTCCTAGAATCCCCTTTTGATTTATATGAACTCTCGGCCTTATTTTATCTACATATGTTATTTGAGTTATAAACTTTAATTTAAGATCCCAATGAAGAAATAATTGCAGAAAGCTACGATGATTATAACAGCGTGGAATCTAGCACAGATTTTGACCATATTCCCGAAGTTTTAGGATGTTTCAACAAGTTTAACCCGTATCATAAATGCACTTACTATTGCAGGTAAACTATACTCTTTACACACATGAACATATTACTCCAATGCTTGCAAAAAGAAGTGGGAGGGTGATTTATTTTATGCACTTCTATAATATTCATCTACACTTGTGATAGGTAGATCGTGCGTTTTGACTTTTCAAATTGTGTATGCTAGCAAATATATAATAAATATTAAATAAAAACTTTTTGATTGAACTAAACAATTACCTTAGAGAGATTAACTCGTCTAACTGACTTGATAAGTTTCTCTATGCGTTGTAATATAAGCAGGATTTGATAATCGGAGCGAAAATATCCGACTCTGACTCCAAGTACTTCCGACTCAAAATATTTAAAAGCCAACTCCTACTTTTCGCTTCCACTACAGAAACACCACTCTACATGCTTACAAAAAGTGAACTTATATTGTCCCATTTTTTAATGCTTAACTGATTTCTAAATTTTATTGTATACGGATTCCGACTTCTATTCCTTAAAATCTTCGACTCTACCAACTACCGACTCTGATTTCTCACACCCGCTCATAAGATAATATATCGGGATAAATTAGCTAAAGGTCCTGAACATTCTTCTTGTGTAGTTAAATTAAGTACATACGGTTGGTATTAATTGGCATGGAAAATTGTGTACACTGATTAGGAGAACCCATAAGAATAATACACTTCGAAAAGCAATGCCTGAACTGAAAGTGCTAATTCCAATATTTTTGAAAATTAACCGTCTCCTCATCTTTTCAATGAGTTTTTATAAAACAAAATAGACGATTTTATTTTATTGGGCACTAAGAATACGAGTATTCTTATGATTATAAATACTTCATATCTCTATGAGAATAAATTTAATGCTGAACTAATTCATTTCAATCTCGAAGCTAAGATTCAAAGTATCTTCCAAAGTAAAAGGATCTTCAATTTGTGATTTTCTTTACAAAAATTCTAATAAAAATCTTTCGACATTACTACGCATTTTTTGCAAAACCAAGGTATCAACATTTTATTTGTAGCGTCTTTGATCATTATTTTTCAGAAAAAAGTATGCTGATGGCCTGGAAGAAAGTGAGGAGAACAAGAAGCGAAGACTTTTCATGCTCTTGAGGTATCCATTGAGCGATCCCTGGAGAGAAGTTTTCGATCCAACCAGGTCCACTTTTTTGTTTCATCTTCAAGAGTTTGAATTCCGTGGAATGTAGGTTTGCGTACTTGGTTTCCCTTTGTGCACCGGAAATACCTAAAATATTCAACCCCAATGGCGTATTAATGCTGTTGTTATATGACAGCGAGAAGTTTCTTGTGTGTCCGTCATTTTCATTCAAAATATGCTAATTCATCCATCATGCATCTTTCTGACTTATAAGCATTTAGAAAAAAACATGCTTACTAGAATTTCATTTGCCGCCCCTCCTCTCTCTCTACCTACTCCATTTCTTATAGAGTTCACTCGCTTTCTGTATTAATTTACCCTTGGCAAGTTTAGAATATACTGTTTTCAGGTAATCCCCCATGTAGACGTGTTGATCAATAAGTTTAACCACGTTGTCCTAATTATAATAAGCATTTACTACAGTCTTTGTATGCATAAATTTTATAGGTGTTCATTACCTTTGCTATACCTATTTGAGCTAAGCACATGTGCAATTTGCAGACGTGAAATTAAACTTTATAATTTTGCAAGTAGATTGAAGTCTAATTTGGTATAATATTTATATGTTCATAACTTTTTTATTTCAAAAAATATATTTACAAAGCATCATCATATTGTGGATTTTGTTCCTTACAACATCATCTCTATTATTAAGTTAAAAACTCGTTAGTTAAGTTATGATTGAAAACCAATAAGTTCAAATGATATTTTTGTCTTTATATCTAACTTTCTATATTGAATCATTTTGAAAAGATGTAGAAAATCTCTTTGCTGTGAATTTTGGAAAAACTCAACTCTATTGAATATTTCTTTTTTTAGAAAAGTGTAGACATGAATTTGTTGATAAGGCACTTTAAGTTTTAATTGAAAAGTATTTGCAAAGTCGTCACTTTACTTCACTCAAATTGGTGATGATGATGATGATGAAAAATAAAAGGTATTTTCTTCAAAAAATGTGTCTTGTTTGAAGTAGCAATGGAGCCCGAGATTAAATAGTAAGAGGAACAACATCCACATGACAGTGCTCCCTACCCAATAAATGCCGTTGTCTATCACCTGCTTTTATAAATGCTTTTTAATACAATCTGCTTTACATGTTATATCGCGTATTCATTCTTGTCTTTAACCGATTAACATAATTTCAATTTCCATTTAGAGGAAGATATTATTATTGGAATGGTGTTACTGATGAAGTTTCCTGGCATCCTCCATCACATCCCAAGTTCTCTTCTTTGTCTTCAATTACGAAGGTGTACGAAAGTAAAGTTTCACGATAATCCCATTCTCTTTCAATACGACATCTTTCATTTATTTTTGCCAATTTGAGTGCCATTTTTCGTAAAACAGGTAGGCATTCTGCTTTAACCAGACCACCACTTTTAACAGTGGCAAGAAGCTAATGACGCACCTCGGATTAAGAAGCAACTTTGCACTTGTTATTTGTTATTAACTTTGAAGAGAATCTTTAATAGTTGCATTATGTGTATCTATTATATTTAGGGATAATGATGGAGTCGTGTTAGTGATAGACAAAAATATATATTATTTTATTTATGTTAACAGTCCTGTAGGCGGGGCTAAAAACAAAATAGATTAGCAGCAGGGTTCCAAAATCTCTATTTCCTATTATATCTCCATATTATTATGTATTTCTTCCGTCATCTGTAGGAAAGACTGTGGGATGTGTTAAGATTCGTGTAAATTTACAAAATTAGTCTTATTTTGTGTAAAAGTTCTCTAATTCTTTTAGAAATGTTAATTTGAAAAATTTTAGGTGGGCTAGACTTCTTAAATAGTTCTATCATTTGAGCAAAAAGTTATGGAAAAGAGTAGATCTTGCAACCTTCATAAAGATTTGCTTCATTCTTTTCCTCATTGCGACCACATGCGGCTCGCAGTTTTCTCAAATGTGCATTAGTCCTCTTTTGAGACTGCACCAATTTTGGAGTAAGGCTGTGTGCGTATGTATGCCACTCGGTGAATGAGAAACGTGCTACATGCCATACTTTAGTTGTATCACCATTTCTTCGATGTATCTTCATTATAAAGCGCATATTTATTTATTTAACCGTGTGAAAAATTTAGGCCACACTAAAAGAACCCTTGGTCCATTTATACGTGAAGTACTAAAATATAGAAAATAGATATTTTATGCTCATATACACGAAAATACACGCTTAAAGTAAAAATAAAAAGATGTCGAATTTCGTTGATACCAAAGTTTATGAGCTCATTTACAAAAACGGGTATGATATTAAGCCATGTAAGATTGATGAGAATATAGAAATTAGCTATATATTCCAAAACTTAGTCATTTTAATTTCATTTAGTCGCTGTGCGAAAGAATGAGTTGAAGAAAAGTCAAAACGCAAAGAATGCTGTTCCCGAGGTTTATATTTCTATGATACATTTTTTTCTCTAAATTTTGAATCATTTCATGATTACACGTGATCCCCCAGAAAAAGCAAATGTCATTAAGTATAACTTGATTTCTTGACCTTAAAATCAACAATGGTGAGATCGAGGTAAAAGTTTCATCTAGAGACAAACCTGCCAACGACCAGTTTTAATTCTCCTCAGTTAATACGATTTAGCTTATTCGACATTCGTTAAGGGATCAGATGTTCACAAAAACCACTTTTGATAAATGTTTCTCAATACAAGTTTGACAATTTCTTAGTGATGTCCCGATTAGATCGGTATCGACTTAATCGGCTTTTTGTCTGATCGGTATTGGTATCGGCCATTTTTTTTACTGTTCGCCGATTCTATCCGCAGAACCATTAAACAAATCAAAGTTAATACTAGAGCTATCGAATAAAAGAACCTTTGTGTTTTATGCTAGTGCTTTGTACATACGCTATCATTTTAATGAAGGCTGCCTTTTGCTCCCGATTTGATTTAAAAAATGAAGTTATGGATCTCTCACAAATAACGTCAATCAAGTTTCCTTCATTTTTGACTTATCTTCTCAAACTCTATATGTCCACCTTATAACATAGCATAGCAATTTTGTTCTACCCTCTCCTGATGTTTAGTTGTCGTGGTCAAGAGAAACAAATTAGAAGCAACCGCGGGAAAAAGCTTATATTTTTACGTTTAAATTTAATGTCTAAAACATTGAAGTTTTTTAATTTTTAATAAATGTTATGATATGATTTAATTGAGACTTTTATTATGATGTTTAAAAGAACAAAATAAGTAAAAAAAATTATATACTTACAATTTTTCCTGATATCATTATCGGTAGATGATCAAAGTCAGTACCTATGTAAAATAATGAAACTAGAGTAGGGATGGGGAGACAAGAAACAGGATAAAATTTATTGGCAAATACGCTGAAACCAAGCAAAGAAACAGACCTTTCTACTTTTATGCCTTTTTTCCTTTTTATTGGAGTTCAAATACTTTTTTGCAAAGGCCTTTTTCAATCTTGTCTAATTTTTGTAACACATAATGAAAACAGCGAATCGAGCCTCCGATTTAAAGTTATTGACATTAGAATCGGAATACTTTTTGGAATCGATAAATCCATAATTTGTTTATATGACGTAAAATTTCAGAAAACAACACATTGCTCTTTTCCAATTTGCTTTTTTCAAGTTCAATCTATAATCATCCAATTTTCTTTTTTTTCATAAAATGACAAGAATAAAACTTTTTATTTATATTTTAGTGTAAGTATGGTGACAAATAACAAGTGTATATAATTATTAAAGTTATCAGTATTTCTCAGTATATTATTGCACTGTTGCCTTCTTCTTATGAGCTTTATTTTCGCATTTGTATACGGGGCCGCTGTTTTTTGATGAGCCTCCTCCATCTGAGCCTGCCATTGGCTGTATTAAGATTTAAATTCTTTTCTTTGCTGTCAACTATGATACACTCTCATCTTAGGTCGTCCCCTCTTTCTCTTGCCATCGACTTTTAGATGCATCATCTGCCTTTCGATGCACTTCTCTTCTCATGATATGACCAAACCATTTTAGACGCTCGTTTTGCACTTCTTTGCTTATGTTTTTCACTTTAGCCGTTCCTCTTATAATATCGTTCTTGGTTCTACCTTTTCTTGTAAGGGCACTCATCCATCCTAACATTTTCATTTCTTTTCTTCATTGGCACCCTCTCCAATCCATGTAGTAATGTAGGCTTTACTATTCTTTCATGCACTTCTCCTTTCAACTTCATTTGCATTCTTCTGTCACAAGGGACTCCAGCCTCATTTCGCCAGTTTTTCCATCCCGCTTGTATTCTTCTATTTATTTCGATTTCTTCCCTTCCGTCCTTAACCAGGGTTGACCCTCGATATCGGAAGTCTTTTACCTTGGTTTTTGGCTGGCCATCTACTTTTATGCTTCTTGTCATTTCATTTCTGTCTTGCTCCTCTTCTTTTCCTTTTATCTTTAAGTCTTCATTCTTTTTCCTGCTTATTTACATTCCTCGACTTTCCAGCCATTTACACCATGCTTCCATTCTTTCTTCTGCTTCCTGACTTGTCTCTCCCCACTCTCACCATATCGTCAGCGTAAATGATTTCTCACATCTTTGTCAACACATCTAACGAGAAATGGACTTAGAACTTATCCCTGATGTAAGCTAACTCATGTCAAACTTCTCTGTCGTCTCCAACCATATACTTTTATGGCACCAACTTTTTTCTCAAAGACCTCCATATCTTCTGCCTCTTTACGCGATCGTATGCTTTTTCTATGTCTATAAACGCTATTTGAAACTCTTTTGGCTTTTCTCTGTATTTTTTCATCATTTGTCTTAGTATGAATACAGGGGCGCACATCTTCAAAATTATTGGGGGTGAATTTTTTTTGCAATTTTCAAAATTACTGGTCTGGAAATACCACGGGAGACCAAATATTCAAGCAATCCTTTAAAATAGTGTATTCAGCGCATACCTAAATTTATAAGACTACTTTATATTTTTTTTACAAAATTGGTGAATTTAAAAACTATACTTCCAGCCAAAATATTTTAATTAAATTTGCATATCAAATATACACTAGTTTAAAAAAATCCAAAATTGTTGGAGGCGACTACAAAAAGTAAAATAACTTTTAACATTTTACAATAACTTTTAAGAAAAAAAAGTCTATAAGAGAAAGTTATAGAGCTTCAACAAAAACAAAAAAATTTTACAGCATAACTTAAGTTTTTTGAAAACTAATTTGACGTATCCCCTCTACAGCATACTCTATGGGTGGCATGGCAGGTTGGTTCAGATGATGAACTCAGCACGGAAGCCTCTGGATTCGATTCCTCATCGATACGAATTTGTTCATAGTTTGACATAAGCGGTACATCAGTGCCTGGTCAATGAAAATACACCCGCTGCACCTTACCTTTTATTCAAAATTGAAAAATTTGCTACATAATTAACATACGTGAAAAAGGAGACAAAATAAACTAATAAAGCAATTTTCACTATTTTAAAATGGAACCGTCTGTTCTCAGAATAATTCCAAAATAATAGGAGGCATAAGAATTCGAGTTTATCAAATAAAATTCTGACAGCTGTTATAAATAGATTAAGTACATTTTTAGCAACTAAAACATTTTTTTTCGATATTATATTTTTATTATAATAATCAACAAATTTTCTTTAAAAAAATGATTTAATTAATTATGTACAGTGTTACTTACAAGCTTTAACAATAGAACATTATAAAAATATCTCTGCTCAAATATTAAACAAATAGGGTATTTTTGCTTTTAAACTGAATAACTAGTCAAAATATTCATTCCCAAATAGCTATTGAAAAAAATTTCTTGACTTGAAAAAATTAAAGTTTTCAAATGTTACAAAATGTAACAGACGTACTAATAAAGATTAAGTGACCTTTGTTGAAAAAAAATTCTTAGCGCGAGTCTAACAATATTCATTGATATAACATTGTAACGGTTGAAAACTATTTTTCTCTCATTTAAAAAAACAAATTTTCATTTTTGCAAAATGTTTGGTGCATTGACCACCCCCCCCCCCTCCCCATGGATGTGCGCCCCTGTATGAATATTGTGTGTGTAGTTCCCTTTTGGGTCGGAAATCTAAATTGGCTTTCCGATATTTTAGCTTTTTTTCTTAGTCTCTGGTCTAAGATTCTCTCCCAAGACTTTATCGTATGGGATATGAGCTTTATTCCACGATAGTTTGAACAATGCTGCACATCTCCTTTCCCTTTGAAAATGGGTGCTACTGTACTCTGTTTCCGCTGCTGTGGTATAACCTCTTGCTCTTCAATCTTCTTGAGTAGTTGCCGCTCAATATATCCACTCCATCTTCTCCTAATGCCTTCCATGCTATCAGTCCCGATAGCTTTGTTATTCTTAATCTTTTTCTACCTCTCGAGGATTTTCCCATTATTCTTTACTATTTGCTCTTCATCATCTTTTATTTCTTTGACCTGCTGCATATCTTTTGTTGCTCTGTTTCTGCTTTTGGCTAACCAGTATATTTTCTTTTGTTCTTGCGATGTTTCGAGATCTTCGTATAAATTTGCACAAGCTTCAGCCTTTCCAACAGCTACTTCTCTCTTTGCTTTTTCTTTAGCGCATTGGTGCTCTAATTTATCTGATTGGTCTCTTTGCTCCCATCTTTTATTTGCATTTTTCTTTTTCTTTATTTTGTCTTGTATGTTTGGTTTCCACCACAATTTTATGCAGCACTAGAAGGATTACCGGAGATTCTACCTGAAACTTCTATAGCTTCTAGTCACATCAGGGGCGACTGCCTTTCAAAAAATTTAAAAATTAAAATCATGATTTAAATGGCCGATTTGCAAAAAAGGTCTCTAATTTATTTTATATAAAGCAAATACGGTCGAAGGCAGGCAAAATGAATTGTGCTTCCATCTCTCAACGCAGATCTGTATACTTTGTGTGAGTAAGTATGACATAGCATATTTTGTGTGAAAAAAATACGATGCAGGGCAAAGCAATTTAAATTTGCATGTCTATTGTATAAAACCACGCATCGCCACTGAGTCACATATACCTAAAATTTCCTTCGTGTCTATTCATTTTTTACCTTCGTAAAGCAGCAGACGACGAAAATTAAAAGTGCACCAGAGCGAAAAAGTAGTTCTCACAAAAAGAAAGCAGGTTTGTCTTTATTTCATTGCAAGAATCATCTCCGTTTGTGTTAACCTTTCTTTTTAAGCCGAAGAAGATCCCATGGATCCTTCATCTTATTCTGACTGTCCAAAGTAATATTTATTTTAACATTTGTTTTAAATTATCAACCGGTTAACAACCAGAGTCCCGTATTGTCCACCTTACGAAAATAGAATCGCCTCCCTTTAATAATGTTTTCGATACAAATCTTTTGCTTTGCATTAGATATCGTCTGATTAGTTTGGCCTTTAATGGCCTAATCTATACATGTATTCTAGGGTGCTTATGAAAAATGAATGTTGAGATTTCCATTTGCACAACCTGTCAATCAGTGAGGTTTCCGTTCAAAATCCTTGTGTTAAAATATTTTTATCCTGGTCACTTTCTTGAACTTGCGCAAGCTTTCTAAAGTGACATAAAATTGCGAAAAACTTGTTTTCTTCTCTTCTTTCAAATCTATTGAAAGTTATGTTTGAATCATCTAGAGCCCTTGCTTTGATCGTTTAAATCATATATTTAGGTATGTATTCTTGTATTATAGCCACTTATACAATCGACGAGGATAGAGAGTTTCTTGCTTTCCAACGTGAAAAGGGGCGTACAGGAAAGAGAGGAAGTCTCGATTTTAAGACTGCAAGGACTTCCCAAAAAATTAAAAAACGTAAAGAAGAAGAGTTGAAGAGGGAACATAAAGCAATTCAGGAGATGCTCGCAGTTTCTGAAACAACCAACCTCAAATCTTTCTCTTCCTGCTCTTCGAGCTCTACTGAATCCAGTCCCAATAAACAATCATCTTTTTCGCTTAACCCATCTACCTCTGATTCCCAGACTCAGAAAAGAAAGCGTGGGACACATTCAGTTTCATCTGAAGTAACTGAGGCCTTGGATAAAACTCTCCCTAGCGATCGTGCTGCAAGTCGTGTTTTAATTACATTTGCCAAGCAATTTGGACAAGACAACAATAATCTTTCTCTTAGTCCAAGTGCCATTCGGTCCACTCCTGTTAAGCATAGGAAACAACGTGCTGAAGAAATAAAGCAAAGCTTTAAGATCGACACCCCTGATAGTTCACTGGGATTCCAAGCTGATGCTGAATCTAACTGGAAAAGTTAGAATTGACAGACTGCCAATTTTGGTCACTGGAAATGGCATTTTAAAAATTCTTGCAATTCCAATGCTGAGAACCTCAAAACCGAAAGAAACAACCGAGGTCATTTTTCAACTTTAAAAGAGTGGAATCTGATTGGGCATGTTAAAGGAATGTGTTTTGACAATACAGCTGTTAATACTGGAGTCCGTAATGGAGTGTGTGTTTTGTATTGAAAAGATGCTTGATAAACAACTTGCTTGTCGACACCATATCTTAGAATTTGTTTTGGAAGCAGTTTACTCTTCTTCAGTTGATGAGAAATCCCGTGGGCCTGACATCACATTGTTCTAAACGTTCCGAAACTCCTGGTCTCATTTTAATTTAGCAGAGTACATCACTGCAGCTAATGACAGAAGCACAGTCAACGATATCAAACCATAGGCCGATTCTATTATTCAGTATGCCCAAGAACTCTAACAGAGCCATCCCCGAGACGACTACAAAGAACCTCTTCAACTAACGATCATATTTCTTGGAGAAGTTCCTTCTGGCCATAAAGTTCCCAGATTCATGACAGTGCTGTTCATCGAGCACGCTGGATGGCCCGTGCAATTTATTGTTTTAAGATCTGGATGTTTCGAGAACAGTTCCTAAATTTTTTCACAAAATTTGAGTCATCAAGCAGAAGTGCATGTTGCATAGAACGCCTTATTACAGGGATCAAGCAGGTTTGTCTTTTTGTTGCTAATCACTATATTAGGACTTGGTTTGATGCTCGAAATGCTGCTTCTGCTCCAAAGAATGATCTTGACCTACTTCAAACCCTTAAGTCCTCAAATCAAACTGCTTACAATAAAATGAGCCGTTATTTGTGGTACGTTAGCAAAGTCAACGTTGGTCTTGCACTCTTTGATGACAGATTAGATTCTTCAGAAAAGATTGCCATTGTGAGAAACATAACTAACGTAGAGGGCTTAGAGGATTCACCTCGAAAAATCTGGCTTCCCAACCCAGAGGGAAAGAAATTTGGTTCCACCCAAACTAAGAATCTTTTCTCTCTTCTTGAACTCCCAGAAGACTTTCTTGAGGATAACGATCCATCAAAATGGAAAATCCTTGATACAGAGAGTTGACTCTTTAATGTAGTAAATGATACAGCAGAAAGAGATGTCGCTCTGATTCAAGATTTCACGAAAGCTGGTAGAACAAGGGACGATGCTCAAGTTCAGTACCTTGTTCAAGTAATGGAGGAAAACAGATTGAAATACCCAAAGGCCTAAAAAAAAACTCCAATTTTATAAAGGCAAATTATGTATCCTAAAGCATTATTTCATTAAAAATTGTTTTTATACTTTTTGATGAGTATTTCTTGAAACAGTTTTTATCAAAGGAGTTTTTCATATTAATTTAGCTAAAATACCCTTATAAAGAGTTGAGCGCCTCGCGCAAGTACTAAATTTTATTTAATCTCAATAAAACATAGAATATCTTATTTTTATATGTAACGCCATTATTTAAAGGGTTGTGCAAGTTTCTATTGAAGACTTGAATTTTTACTATAGCAGCAAAATATTTGTATTTACTTTCGTTCACAATCCTGGTTCTAAAAATAATAACTAAAGATGTATTAGATATTTGACGAATACAAAAATACTTATGATAAATATTTATGTAAAACTAATCAAAATCAGTTATATTTATATGGCTAAAATATCAAAATTTTTTATCAAAACGCCCAAAAGAAAAGCGTCAATTGACTCAAAATGACGATTTGCTTTAAATATTGAAAAAAGAAGCAAAATAACATTTTTATTGAAAATATAAATAAGATATTAAAAATCATATATTCTGAATATTTGAAACAAATTTTGATTTAAAAATATTTGAAAAAAATGAAATGACAAATGCAAGTGTTGTATAAAAATATTAGAACTCTCAAAATTACATCGAAATAAAAGCATAAATTTACAATGCGTCAATTGACAAAGCTGGTCTTCCAGTGCTAACAAACAAACGAATACGTATTCATTCAGAAATATCATTTTTAATGGCTGCTATCTTTCTCCCAAAAACAGGATCAAGACTTTTCTCCGATACTTTAACCCATTTACGACCAATGTTCCTATTTTGGATTTGAACATAAGTAATTTCATCTTCGTCTGCTTTTTTCAATGACTTTGAATATAAATCGTCTGCGTTTTTTTTAGATATCGTCTGCTTTGCTTGGTCTTAAATGGGTTAAATGCCTAAGCACTAGGGCGATCCATCTGCCCTTACTCTCTCAGCTCCCCACAAATGCACTTGCCTGTTCTCATTACATAACTAAACTCCCCTCTAGAATCTCAGCTCAAGCAAGCGATATCCTACGCTTGCACATTTTCTACCAAGCTTGTAACATTTAGAACTAAAAATATTTTTGAATTAAATGCAAAAAAAATTTTGCAGTTGAATTGGATACAAATTTAGGCTTTTGTGGGCAATCAGATTCCTTCACAAGTGCATTTGTGCGTAGCGTTAGTTACGATTCTGGTATCCCTCAAATAGAATATGTTTTTTCAAGACTGATATTTTGCTGCATTTAATAAAATGATGGAATTTGTGGTAAATAAAGTACAGTTGGGGATTTTACTCTTTTCCTTTTTTTGTTTGTTCTGAGATTTAAAAATAAAATTTGGGTCAACTTCGGTATTATATCAGATTGGACACAAAAAAGAATCAAGATGTGCAAGCATAGGATGACCTCCTACATGTTCTAAATTTCTAGGGCTACTAAGTTCTCATATGAGAACCAATGAGAGCTGTGGCAGAAAGATCGGAAAAGGTTTTAATTTTAGGGGCAGATGGATCACGTCAGAGGCGCACATCCTCAAAATTTTTGGGGCGAACTTTTTTTTATAATTTTCAAAATTTATTATAAAAGAATTTTTGTCCAATGAACACACCACCATTATTACCCAATAACTGATAACATAGGAATGTTTTGGCAAAATATCAAGTGTGGTTTGAAAGCCGTCTATAAAGTTTCAAAAAATAATTGTCAATAAGTCCCACAACATAGGAGAACAGTTGATATTACCTTGCTGCAATGATACCATATTGAATGTTATAATAAATTCTGAACTTGTAAAGTTGGAGCATCTCTTAACCTTGCAAACTTAGAAAAACTGGTTTAGACAAAGCAAAAAAATTCTCCTCTTCTCACCTCATTAATTGTCAACAGGCCTGGTTCATATCAAATGAATTATATCAATTTGCCTTATGCAATAAAATCTTTCTTTCTTTAATTCAATCCGTCTTTCATGCAGTTTTCTTAAAATCTTCAGCTAATTATGAGTTCTGATTATCGAGTTCCTTCAAAATAAAAGCTATCTAATTTTCTCTTTTTATTGCAAGCAATTTCAGAGCAAATCCTTTAGTAGCAGTTTCAAAACGGCAAAGTTGTGCTTCTAAAACCTTGCATTCATCATGAGATATTCTTCAAAAATTGCAAAAATCCTCAAAGCATGCAAGTTTTCAATCAGTGCAATTCCATCTTGTTTTTATATCTTAAACAAGAAATAGCTGCTTATCTTTTGAGTTGTGTTACATCCTTTCCTGTAAGTTTTTTAAAGGCAATTCTCAAAGCTTTTGCGAATCTTTCTTACCTTTGCAATTAAATCTCTAACTTTTCCTTCAATTTTAAGTACATGAGTGATCCTACACTTAGATGAATTGCGTGAGCAAAACATAACTGATGAATAAATTGATTCAATAATAAAACTTAAGTGGCAATGTTGTAATGGCAATAATATCACAATTTAAATCTAATGCAAAATCCGACTTTAATGTGCACTAAACCAAGAGACCCGTCTTTTTCGACATCATGTACATTAATATTTAAGTTCATTTATATGAGAAGATATTTACTTCTCATAATGATAAATCTTAGTGTTATCGCAATTAGGAAATTTAATATGCTAAGGTGGAACGATAGGTTAGGGTACCATGGAGTGCTTTCATCGAGAAGGCAGAATTGCGTCGCTTGTATCGAACTATGAGGATAGGAGGCTTAATGCTGTATCAAATCCAAAACCTTAAATTATCGAACGCCAGTATTTAACCAACTTTACTCACGCTTCAACTGCAACTTATTATGATGCAGCAATAACCTACTTTTTCAGTATATTTTTCCAGTGTTTATTTTAAATTTGTTATACTAGAGGAACATGGAAATCTGGTCTCCAAGGAAATAGCGATGCAGTAACTGGGGCTGACGAAAGTGTTAACGGACCGTTATACCAAATGCGACCGTATCCAAGTCCTGGAGCAGTTCTCAAGCTAAACAAAAGTTAACAATGATGAAAGAGTTTAGATTCTAGTGTCACTTGATTTGATACCTTATATATACAAGGTGTGTTACCTCTGTGTGTGTGTGTGTGTGTAAATAAAGTGTCTTTTCATTCATTTTTAAATACTCAGTATAGTTTGGCTAGAACGAGCTTCAAAATGGAAAAAAATAAGCAGAAGGTTAAAACTATAAAAATCGGAAAAAAGAAACCTTATTAATTTAAAAGAGTCAAAACTTTATGTTATAAAAAATTAGGCATTCAAGATAGCTTGTTATTTTTTTATATGCAAAATCTTTTGAAACCTTAAGAGGTTGGACACGGGAGACAATCCTTCATAATTTTTAGTCTCTATCTTCCGAAACTCGAAAGAAAAAGACGACAGCCCATCATAATATTATTGATTATAACCAATTACATATTTACTAGATTTCCCAGTGTATTTAATTTGATACTTTTTTTATAATTGCTGCGTGCTTGATTTGAAATAATATACGATCTTGTGTTTTTGAAAAGGGATGGAAAAATCGATAATAATGACATCAAGTTATATTGCATTATAACGAAGTATCAGAGTGTTCAACGTTAGCTCGTCAATTAAAAATAAAATTCAAGTGCACTAATTTCTACATATCTGATCTACAAGTTCTAGAGAAGTCAACCTCATCTCATAAACCTGACCAAAAAATTCACATAATTCAGTTAAAAGAAAAAAGAACTTTATTCGAGAGTACTTAATTTTGAATTCATTGCAGGTAACTTATGACAGAGTCAACAAATGTAAAAATTTCCGAAAAAATATGGTTACATTATGGTCATTGCTAAAAAAAGATTAATGCGAACTTTTCTGTAAAACAAATCGTCATGTCAGATAAATGTGTAAAAAAAATTCCATAATCATTTTTAATTTTAACTTAAGTTGTAAAAATTTCAATTTAAAAATAATTTTCTTAAAAAAATCTTTTAAATAAGAATATGTTAACATTTGTTGTTTTTGATGATAATCTCATTATTCGCAGACTCAAATTTAGAAAATTGACCAAATTTGAAATAACGAGAATTTGTTTATTATTCACTAAGCAAAAAAGGTTATTTATTTTGTTTACAAAACAATCTTCGTAATTTATTGATTTTTGTATCTCTCAAATAAGACACGTAATCCATATTTTTATGCGATGCACACTTCCTATATTATCAATTCCTCTCACAACTAATGAGATTAAATCTGTCAAAATGTTGGGGTGTGTGAACAACAACACGTCATAAATAAAAATGCGCCTTTCTCTCTGAAAATAACTTCGTAAATGCATTAGATATGATCCAAACCGTTTGATGCCCAAATAAAAATTTAATTAATAACTCTTTGCAAGTTTAACCGGTTATCGACCACACTCGACTTTACAAAAATGTGAATCGTCTGCGTTTTTTAATGCTTTTTAATACAAATCTGTTTCTGGTCGATAACGGGTTAAAATCGCACCGCCCTTCTAAATAAATTGAACAAGCTGCGCTCCTGTGTGCAAGATGTATTGAACTATTCAAAGTGGGGCACGTAAATAAAGGATAGGCGAACTACAGCTCACATGTGGCTCTCTAGGCATTTTATGTGTTGCGCTAAATAAATCTACAATTACCATTAGATCTAATGAAAAATTACAGTTATTCATACCACACTTCAAATTATTTCCACCAAACTGACTTTCTTTTATGCGGTTTTATTTTTCGCACTTTAGTTGGTATTTTAATTCTTGGAGAATTAAGTTACTTTTATTCCTCGTTTCAAGTGTACGATTGTTGATCTCGTATTTATTTTCAGTAGAAGTTATATAATTAAAAATCTTTTTCAAGATACATTTTCATATAATGTTGAATGAACTTTTTATGAAAAAAATTATTTGTTTTATTTAGATGCATAAAAGATGTTGAATCGAAAAATATGCGTCAACTTCTTTACATAATAACAAAAGGCATTGATAAAAGTTGCCTGCCTGTTGTAAACTTTGCTCGTTTTACCATGCTACGCGGGCCCTTAAAAGGAGTACGTTTTAAAATGAGATCGTTTCATGCAAAAGTTGCCCTAATGAAGGGCACACACAATTTTAATTATGGAAATTCTCTTACGCTGCAAGTAAATATCCTCTTCTCATGGCCAACATATAAAATAAAAATGAAGCTTTCTGCTGCTCTTTATTTTACAAAAGATTTCTTCGTATTTTAGCCAAGAAGCAAATCTTAGCAAGCGATTCTGTGTTTTGGATTTGGTGCACCGGCTTCTCTAATACTCTACAAATGCTTTATTTCTAACAACCAGCTTTTTATGCAATGTTGTATATTGTGATATAATGTGCAGAATCTCTTTATACAATATACACAAACGAGTGTGGGTCTTGTTAGATGGCGGTTGAGTCTATTTTTGAGACTGCAGCAAGATTATATGGGTGCGCAAAGATATTTTCTCATCATGGGAGGTTCTACAAAATACTGATTGAAAGTGGAAAAAGATTTAGAGAGAAAAGATATAAAAATTTATTAAAAAAACCAAATTTGTTTATATTAAACAATTTTTTTCTCATGCTTTCTTTTCTTGCGTAGATCCGAATCTAAGAAATATTATTTCCTGAAGTTTAATCTTGATTCAAATTCCTCAGGATACTTTGGTGAGAGTATTCAATCGATTCTATCAAAGCATTCTCTTTCTTTTTCAACAAATTCAAAAGCTTTTTTTGTCGCGAAAATTTGAAAATATTTTTTAACTTCTTCGAATATTTATTAGGGCGATATTTCTCAACATCATGTTCAACTTTTCTAGCATCACTTTTGCTAGAAACGTCAGTGCCATTTTTGAAAATATTGATTATGTCATTGAAAAATGAGCTATTTTGTTTGATATCGGTATAATCTTTACTTATTTTTTGGTAGCAAAAATATTCATTATAATTTAAATCAGATTCGGTGGAGCCGTTTTCGTCTAGCGCAAACTGTGCTTTTGACCTTAGGAAATTTTTGATGAAATAGTTATTGCCGAAATCATCATCTAGCATTAATCCTTGGTTATGGATTAAGCCATTTAAAATGTTTGATTCTATTTGCCCCAAAAGACAAGTAATGTTAGGATTTTTAGTATCGATCAGTGGTTGTGAATCTGAGGAAGAGTTCAAGAATGTTAAAGGGGGCTTGTTGAGTTTAGTGTCTTCCATTTCTGGGTTACTTGAGGAGCAGATGGGTAAGGACGTTGGCACGTTGACTTCTTTGAACAAGAATTCCTCCAGTGGTGAAACGAGGGAAGAGAGCAGCACTTTGAATTGATCGAGGCCGGGCAGCTTCGTGTGATCAATCAATTTGAAGTTACGCGAATTAAAGTAGCCGCTGGCATTCGTGACGAGTGATATGCCTCTACGCAGTTCTCTCGCCATCTGTGATGGAGAATTGTCCAGTATGATGACTGTATCACCTTTTTTATACTCTAGATACTGGGAAGGAAATTTGGAATCACAGAACTTGACTTGAGCCTTACACTTTTCCGGGTAAATTTCGGGCAAAATTTCAGAAATTTTAGAAAAAGATGGTCGAGACTCTGGAATGTGTTGCCAGCAAGCTTGCAAAAGACAATAATAAAAGGCAGGACATGAATTAGGAAGACCCAAACGCTTGAACTGTGGTTTATTTATCAATTCAAAAATTTGGAGGCCATCAAAGCGAGACCAAGGCTGTTCGCCATAAGAAAAAATTTCCCATAACGTGACGCCAAATGCCCAAACATCGGAAGAAGTGGAGAATTTTAAATTCGCAATGCACTCTGGTGCACACCACGCAATTGGAAGCTTCAAGGGATGTTCAAGGTTGCTGCGGTAGTAGTCTTTTTCATCGCTCAAAAGACGAGACAGGCCGAAATCGCTTAACTTTAGTCGCTTGTTCTTGAAGACCAAAACATTTCTAGCGGCTAAGTCACGATGAACAATTTTCTTCATTTCCAGGTACTCCATACCGAAAGCGATTTGTTGAGCAAAATCACAGAGATGAAGTATATTCACAAAATGGCTGCCTTTCCTCTCTTTGGAACAGCGTAGAAAATTTCTTAAATTTGAAAAAGGCGCCAACTCCGTGATCAAGCAGAGATTTGGGAGAGAGTCTATGCACACACCAAATATTCGGATGACATGCTTGTGCTCAGCAACCATGCAATTTTGCGTTTCTTTGATGAAATCGTTTAGCGCTGTTTCATTCTTCTTGATCGTTAGATACTTCACAGCGACGCTAAACTGCTTCGATTTGGAAGACGTATGCAGGAAGAGGGTGGCTTTGTACACTTTTCCAAACTCGCCATCACCAATCACATTCCTTAACTTTATGCTGCTCTTACTGATGATAAACGAGGAATTATTTTCTTCCATACTCTTGCGATTTTCGCGCGCAAGACTAATAAGTTGCTAGGCTCATTCTGAAAATATGGAAGCATTCAAAATCTAAGAAAATAAAGGATGTAGTTGAACAAATTGTGTATAAAAAACTTCGAGTTTACAGAACACAAGTAATGAGCCTGTAAAAAAAGAGAAACTGCAAAAGTATCATTTTAAACTTATTCAGATAACACGTGAAAGCTTTAAAAGGGTTAGCGTTAGAGGATTAATCTGGAATCGAGTGACTGGAGTACTAATAAAATTTGTACTAATTGAAGATTCTTTTCATAAAATATAAAAGTAATTACACAATGTCAAATTTTTTAGTAAGACAAAAATTCAAAACTTAAGGATCCAAAACAGTTTCTTTGCTTAAAAATGGTCAAATACTGAAAATAGGACAAACAAGTTTCAAAAAAAATGGTGAAATTACACAAAATGTACACTCATATTAAATACACTAAAGACGCGCATATACAAACCTCACCATCCGAATTTATAGAAATTTTCCACGAATATAATCTAAGATTACTAAATCCTCAGACACCACCTTTTTGTTGTTGACTTTTAATTCTAATTTCTCTTAGATCTCGAACAAAACATGGCCTACTGTCCCCTATGATTATCCTCCAGCTAAAAAATGAAATTAGACAACTGGCAACTTATTTAACGAAAGAATTGATATCCGATATCCTACTATCACCGACAATAAAAATTTCTACATCCAGAAGAAATATCCCGTCAACAAGCTTGTTCAGATGATACGCTAGGCTGCACTGTAGTGGCTTATTTGTGCAAAGAAAAAACTTGTAAATACAGCAGATTAAAATACGCTTAGCTCGCTATTTCCACCATTTTGTTACATTTTGTCCCAATATTGGAAGCAGGTCAATTCGGCCTCAAGATAGTTTAGCCTTCTTTGCACGACATTTCGTTCCCAAGACATTTTGTATCATGGACATTTCGTACTCTCTTGAAATGTCTTGAACTCCTCGGCCTCTAAATATATCGATATTAATATTGTCTTGAGGCCAAATTGTCTCTGAGTTTATATTTAGCATAGTTTTTACGGTTCAGGAACAATTCTGCCTCTTGAGTATATTTGATGCAGAATTGACCTGCTTGCGTTTTTACTTCTTCTAAGGCGACTCCATTCATGATTGAAATCACTCTATCTGCTCCCAAGCCTCAATTTTACTCTGGATATTGCGATCACTTGTTGAACAAACTCCATTCTTTTGTAGAATGCTAACATCATCAGTGTCAACCCACGAAAATCCGTCCTTCCATTGTCCTCAGATTTTTTTGAGAACAGATTACTTTATCACAGGGATTTTTGATTCGATAAAATCGCTTAGTCTCAAAGATCCGTATTTTTTGAGGAACCCAATGTGCCGAAATAACGCGGCTTCGCTGTATTTAATACAATATAAGAATACACAAGCGAAGGACATATAAGAGAAGTAATGAAAGTAATTGCTACACTCGCGAATATAAAGAAGCCAGGCGCGTTAGATACAAACATGCTTTGAATATAAACATCTCATTTTTGACTCGTGGCAACAGCTATAATTTTCCGGGGTGTCCATCGCAGTATAAACAATGTACACAATACTTTCGCTCATTTTTGGCTTTCATGCGTTCAAGATCTTATTTCTCTTTTATCAAGTTTCTCCTAAAACTTTGATTTAGTCCTTTGACTGAGGTTCGAAAAACTAGATAAAATCTTTAAATTTTTTTATCGAATGAAAAGTTCTCTAATAAAAATATTCTAACAAAAAAAAGTAGCGAGCAAAGTTTTAACTGTACAAAAATAGGCGTATCCTATATGATGCGCTGGTCACTACTGAAAATATATAATTAGAAAATAAGACTAAAATGTAACAAATATTGTTCATCATAGTTTTTTTCAAATTAAAATGTAACACGTAAAAGTAACTCAAATATTTTTTTATTAAATTCTTGTTCATGCCCATGAACATATTTCTAGAAATTTCATATTTTCTCTTTTAGTTCAGTATAGATTTAGTTATGTTTTAGTTTAAAAAGTTAAAAACACTTTTTTATTTTTCTATTACATATAAAATCATAAAGAAAAAATTTTCTAATATGTTTATTCCTTAAAAATTTTATCAGATGCACAATATATAAAAATAATCATTTTGTCTTAACTGTTTGAAAATATGTTATTTATATATGTTGCGCTTTTAAACATTAAAAAGTAGGTTGTGAAGAAATGATACTTAAAAGGTCTACTTATATAATTTATTAAGTTAAACTTTGAAAAATACAGTAGAAAACAAGTAGTCTGAATAGTTGTTTAGAGACATGTATATTTTTGACATTTAAGTATTTGAAATCAGTAAAAAACTTTATTTGCTACAGTAAAACCAAAAAATACAATTAAATTTTTTTTACAATTATTAAAAATATAAAAGAAAAGAAGCAAAAAGATGTAAATTAATTTGAATGATATTCAATAAAGCATTTCACATGTATTCCAACATTGCACTTAATACAAATAGTAGGGGTCATGGAATGACAATGTCGACATCGCAATCTTCTTTTATCGGGTATCGGTGACACAAAATGTCCTGTTTTGCCATATCTAATCTCTTTATTGGGGTTCCTCACAGCTAATGCCTTCCCTGGACGAGGAGGAATGCCGTACTTATTTAGTAGCAACTGAACCAACTGCCTTCTAAATCCAAGTTGATCTAACTTGTCATTTGGCGTTAGTCTATAAATTATCCAAGACTGAGTGACACTCATATCAAGCAGATGACTAACGATGCGCCAATACCATTTTTAGCACCTGTACTGTGAAATATTTTGGTCCATACGATCTACCCATCTCATCTCTTTATTATAAAGATATAAGATGAACACTAATTTTTTTCTTTTCTTGGGTAGAATACCTTGTAGTTTGTTTAACTGGGTTATCGGAACATGCATTTGAAGTAGCTAATACTGACTTGTTATCGAACCATTGACATGCATTTATACAATCATTATTTAAAATATTGTAATAGCCCCTACCTTTTGTTCTAAGCTGTTTCATCGTTAAAAGAGGATATTTTTTGTTATATTACTTCTAATAGTACCAGTTATTTTTCTTCCCAAGTTTTTCATCTGATTGACAACATCACACGAAGTAAAGTAATTATCGCAAATAAAGTGATAGCTATTAGGAGAAAAGTCTACTAATTTTTTGCTGAAATCTAATAGAACCTGGCCTCCTAATCCAAAAGACTTTTTTTCATTGTTTTTTGTTCGCCCTTGATAAATGTCAAATTGCACGCAATACCCTGGTGAAATGCAATGAGACCACTGTCGATAGCCAAAACGTATGGGCTTACCTTTTAGAAATTGTTTAGTCGGATGACCACCAAAATAAGGTATCATAGTCTCATCTATACTATGATATTCCCTACACGGAGCAAACTTCATAAAATTAATATTTAAAATATCTATTAATGGTCGAATTTTAGAAAACCGATCATCTTCACATAAATTTTCATTGTTGCATACATGAGAAAAGTGTTTTATCTCTTCAAATCGCTTTCTCCTCATAGATCCCAAAACTAAATTATTTTGACAATCCTGTTTTTTATCCCAGTATAATCGAGAACGAGGTAGTTTTACATAACCTGACAAAATAATAATTCCTATGAAACAGAGTACTTCCTCTCTAGTAAGACACAAGTTATAATTATTTTGTGAAGCGTATAAATTAGAGTACTCGTCAAAAAGACTCAAGGGACGATCGTAGTAAAATGGACCAAATTCTGGCAGAAAAGAAGTTGATAAAGAGTTTTCCTGATGATTCGAACTCCATTTTACATTTCTATTTTGTCTATCATGTCTATTTTTTTTAATTTGAACATCATTTTCACTCTCAGAATCACTTCTTGAACCTAAAGTACAGAAAGCAGCTAAGTGAGATGCTCCTAAAGTGCTTATATCATATGATTCATCACAAGAATCTTCTTCAGAAATGACTGAACATGAGTTAAGTGGAGACTCAATATATACTTCTCCTGCATTTAGGTTCGAATCTTCAATCATTTCCAATATATCTGAGATTTTAAAACTCTAAAATATTACTCATTTAAAAAACAATCCCCAACAAAGTTACCCTACTTTTCAAACATTAATACTTCAGCAAAATTAAGTTTTTTTAAATTAAAATAACTAAACTTCAGAAAAAATATTTAAATATTTCAGTGTACTTTTTGTTAGACCCAGAGGTGTAGCTAGCAAATATGCCACCAGGAGAAATCGGAAAATTTGTCGTGTTTATAACAAAATATCAAAACCTACTAAAAATTTAAGTCCATGCGATAAGGGTTAAGCGATGACAAATATAGGGTAAATTATAGTAACTTTACGAAAAAAAATGCAGCCCCACAAAATGTTCACCCGAAGTGGACCGCCCCTGTATAAAGTATAAGAGCAGCTTGTTGGACACTTCTGGAGTAGGCCATGAGGTGCCTGGTCAAAACGTCCGAAAACCAAAAAGCTTAAAGGGTTAGTATTATGGGTAGGTAAAGGGTTGTAATGTTTTCAAAGTTAGAGTTAGGGTTAAGATTAGAGGTTTTGGAGCAATTGGTCTTCAGAAGTTTTGATTTTCGGACGTTTTAGTTTTGGTCGTTTTGACTATGAATTAGTCCATGAACCAGCTTATGAAAGTTCAAATTCTATTTTCGCCAATAATTCATAATCTGTCAGCTATGCTTATGTGCTTTATCAATAATAATACCACAAAACTAAACCTTTTAAGTTTTATCGTTAATGAAATTTGATAAAGTTAAAAGTTTTGCTGAAGTATTAAATTTCTAAAGGATAAAAATATTGTCGAATAAAAACCATGCTAAAAATTTATATTATATGTTTTTGAATGAACAATTATCCTTTTTTCAAGGTTTGAAAAGTAGGGTTGATAGTTGAAAAATACCTTTTCCATCTTGTAATAAATTATTAATAGGTTTAAAAGCTATTAAGAAGATCCGTAAATATGAAGAAGAGCTGCTAAAGTGAAGTAGAGCACAAATGTTATGGAAAATGATGAAGATTATGATGTTTTAAAGAGTGAAAGCAAAGAGTATGAATTCTGCGAAAAGACTAGCGATTCATATGTGATACATCAACTAAAACATTGAGACAAAATACATTAATCATAACATATATGACTTGAAAGTGCATGTATGGCTTCCTATACCCTCTTTACGCATGATGAGAAAAAAAATTATGATGGAAGAGTATTAATGATATGATAAGTTGTGTTAGTGGGAATAAATTATTTTTCACACATTTCAAATAATAAAAATAATGAGAGAAAATTTTTTAAAAGGAGAATTTTTTATGGAGGAACACGGGAAAACCTGTTTAAAAACTAACTAATTAACTTTCATAACATTTTTGTAATCAATTATAATTTTATATCAATTTAACTTAACGTATCACATTTGAATCGCTGGTCCAAAAAGCTATATTTTTTACTGATTCAAATGTGAATCGCTAGTCCAAAATGGGTTAATGCCACTCCCATATCCACGACAATGATCTCATCGACATTGTTTTGAGGCATTAACCTAACTTTTGCACGTTATCTGCTCGATTAGAAAATAGACATATTTTAAAAATTCATTTTGGGCATAGCCATCGAATCTTTTAGGTTCACATAAAATAATTGAAAAAATAAGGTAGGAACTTTTGATTGGTTTATATCAATTTAAACTCTTGAAAGCCTTCCAAGTTTTAGAATGTTCAATTAATATTTTTCCCAATATTTGATTATCAAAAAAATAAATCAAATACTAGTGATGTTGCTTTGAAGCAAAAGTTTCAACTTGAAGACCATTGTTGAGCAATTTTATGTGCCTGAAGCAGCTCTAAATTTTAAATGTCACTAGCTAAACGTTGTAAAGAAAATCTTGTTGATAAATGTTTCCTCTGCTTGACAAGAATTTAAAGTTGTGACGATAGGAACAAAAAATTGCTATAAAGCAAAGATTTATACAAAACTTGGCAAAAAGTTGAAATAGGTAAACCAGCATTCCCATGAAGCTTCTTAAGTTGCACTTTTTAATCGAAAATATCTCAATCCGGCCTTGCCTTTATTCCCAATGTAAATGCTACAAGAAAAACAATGGGTAGAACGCGTACTTCCATATTTCCCTCCTCACTCTAGAGTAGAAGAAAACTTTTTAATATGTGATAGAGCGTGCTCCAGGTTTAAACCGGATATTAATTTTTGTCCGGCTCCAAAACTCTGGCTTCAACACTTAGTAAATTCTGATGTGTGATATGCGGATAGCACGTTTACTTTGCTATATCGGCAAGACTTTTTTCTCAAGTTTTAGTAATTTTAGCAAAAAGAATATTTAGGAGTTCATTCAATCCTGATGCTCTTTTGCCAACAAATAACGTACGACATACAAAAAAATGTTAAGGAAAAGAAGACAAATCATATGAAACCTATTTCTATCATTTTTGATTTTGAAGCTTTTCAGTGCTATTGAGGAAATATTTCCTAATATTCTTATTGAAGGTTTTTTATTATAGGCAAAAACATCTAGCCAGGCTAGACTTAGCCCTTATTACCCACAAAATTTTGGCATCATATTTCCCCTTCGGCTCCAAATGGGCCCATTGATGAAAAACACAAATTTTAGTTCAGTACTGAGCTTTATTATTTTAAAAATACAAAAAAATAATAGAAAATCAACAAGTTTTGTCAACTTTGTTATGATGCATTATGCAAACAAATTTTTCACATATGTAACACATTGAATCAAACTTATTGTCGGTTTTTTCACAGAGATAAAAACCTATATCATTTTGCTTTAGGATTTCTGGGCAAAGTTTTTCTTCTTTCAATGTGTGAGTTAACAAGCTGTTTTTCTTAAAACATCTAGAAAAGGTCTTCTTATATGAGGGCAATTTTCTTTACATATTTATTTGTGATCTCTGTAAATAAAATATAAGAATTGAAGGCAGATATATTGAAAAAGACAGCCATTGTCCATCTATTAGTCTTTCTTGACACTGTTTACCACTCCCTCTTTTGTTCTATTATAATAATTTATCATCAATGGAACTTTTTTGTAGTCATCAATCTCTTTTCCATCATGATATGTACTTTGAAGTAACAGTCTTATATTTTTTATGCATATAAGATAGTATTGTAGCATTTTTATAAAATAAAAACAAAGCTAAATTAAGTTCTTCCTTTGGCAAAAGCAAAGTTTTCAGGTATAGATGTTTTATTTTTTCTCAGTAAACCAATGATGTTATGTTTTTTTAAAGTAACTTTTGAACAAGTAAAAAAAAAGTAAAATAGTTATCAAAAGACCTTTGAGACCATTGGATAACTCTAACACAACATTTTCAGATAAATTCTAAGTTTTTACATAAGTAAGACTTCGTTATCCAAACATAATCAGTTTGAGTATCTTTTACTAATAAGTTTTCAATTTTTAAATGAATGACATTAAACGTGGAATATTGAAGAATATTGAGAAGTATATAAACTTTTTAATTGAAAAAATGTTAAAATAGATTATTCTAAACTATTTGATCAATTTCTGTGTTTGAAAAATTTTTTGAATAAAAACAAATGAAAAATAAACAGTTTTTTTGATGCTTTGAGAACTTTTCAGTTATTGAAAATTTATAAAAATATATATATTTTTTGAACCCATGGACATAAGGCAAAGCATAGAGAATTTTTTCATTAAGAAAATCAGTTGACTGATTGTAGAAACCAATTTCTATTGAAACTCTAATATAATTTTAGTTGAAAAATAAATATATAAGGTATGAAGAAATTACAGGCCTTATGCTAGTTATGATTAGTATATACTAAATTGCAATAAAGTAAGTTTTAGGTTTTTATCATGATCTTCAAGTGAAATGTAAAAAAAATTTGAAATTATAAAATTTTGTTTTACAAAAATTTATCAAAAAATAATTGGATGTTTTTTACGAAACGCCCATTCAATGTTAAAAACTTAGAGTGCCAGAGGAGAAAAATCCTAAAAAAAATTTATAATAATAAATACAGTAGATTTCATTTATAAAGAATGTGGATATTACGAATTTCGCTTATAACTAAAATTTTTGTGAGCCCCTACAAAAATATATTAAAATTTGTTAAAAGATCGATTATAACCAAGTACTTTTTTTAAAAAAATTTTGAAAAATTAATTATTTTCTCAGATCTATGTGTAAAATTGAAACAGCCATCAGTCGGTTTCAATGAATGATTTAACGAGTTTAAGGCAAAATTTCTTTGATTATCAACCTTCTTGATATAAATTGGGCATTTAAGATCAGTGAACAGGTGATCACCATAATGCAAAAAACCTTATTCGAGGTACATACATTACTATCGTGACCTAGGTTACCACTAGTAAGGTATCTCGGATTTTTAGAGAAACAATAGGTTGAGCTGTCTCCAAATTTACCGCATTTCCTACACAAGAGTACTTTCTTGATACAAAGTTCGATTGGAAGAGCTGCTGAGTACCTTCAAAAAATTGTGTGTGATGTTGAAAGATACTTAGCAACACCTTGACTCATAGGCTCGATGATCGCTATATTAAAGAATTTATGTTTTGTTTGAATTACTTTAATTATACCAATTCCCCCTAATTTGGCAACACTGTAGTTGCATGTATTAATGGAATTAGATATTTCAGTCTGCTTAGGTATGTTTTAATAATAAATCTAGGTTTGAATTGTTTAATCTCAATAAGTTCGATAGTTTCTTTTAATAATGTAGCGGTAACATCTTTGTCATTCCTATTCTCATGGTTAATTGTTGCAGTACCCTTCTGATTAACTTTTATACTTTTTAATTGAACTTTGTTAGTATTTGGTAGAATTACTGATACAATTTTTTCTTTTATTTCTAACCTTAAATCTGTCAGGATTTGTTCTGTTAGTTTTGACCAACACAATTCGCTGGATTGAAAAAAGGAGGCTTTGGTTTCTCAGATGAAGCTACTTGGGCGTACGTGAGATTAGTTTGATACATATAATGTTCAGTGGTCGTACAAACCAGTTTGCTAACAAGTTTATAAATAATAACATCTTTCATATCTGCAAAGATATTCTTAATTAAGGTTAGGAATTCTATGCATTTAACATTATTCAGATGAGAATACTTATATTCAATTAAATTTAAAGATATCACTATATCAGATTCAAGAATCGAATCTGTTTTAGCTCTTTTCGCAGTAGGGGATACTAGGTCTCACATTGAAAGGTAGGAGAGTGAAAGAACAAAGTAAAAAAGAAAAACTTATATTACTTGAGAGTGAGCACAAAATGTAGGAAAAGAAAGAAAGAGAAGATAAAGGAGAAAAAAGGGATAAGAAATAAGTTAAAATAGGTTTAGTAAAGTAGAAATGAAAGTTATGACACCAAATTACGTAACACCATGATAGGACTTGAAAAATATTGTTGAAATTTTAAAACTCAATAGTATTTTTATCCATTCATAAAATATAAAATATAATTTACTTAAATATTATTTTTTTCAATTTTAATGAAAAATAATTAAAAAGTAAACACTTAAAAGATACGAACGTGTGTATATTAGAAAAATAGTGTTGGTTTGTTGATGTAAGATCTCAAAATTTTACCTTTTAACCCATTGATTCTATAGAATAAGACTTTAGACTTTGGAAAAAAAGTTAAAAATACAATAGTAATGTTCATCTTCTTGGATATCATCATGAAAAACTAGACACAATATATATTTTAAACAATTTTTGCAGAAGCAGCTTCAGTTAGATCAAATGTAATCTGATTGGAAATCATCTTTGTTATCAAATCTAATCAAAGGGTATTGACCTAAATATTTTTTCAATCTTGAAGAAACAGAAATATTTAGGAAAGTTCTACAAAACAAACACTTGAGTTGAAAGGAAAAGTTTGTATAGGAGGTAGATTAATAAGGGTGAGACTTTTTACCCAAATATACCCAAATACACGCTAACAAATGGAAACAAATTTAAATATTCACAAAATATGTTAATTAAACATAAAAGAATTGTTCTTCAACATAAAACTGAAATTGATTTATAAAAAATTAAAAAATTTAAAACATTAAAATAAAAACTTGATTTTTTATTTGGTTGTTTGGATCATTTTTTTAAGTCTTCAAATTGTTTCTAGAAGAATTTCAGGACAATTTTTGATTATTTATCTTTAATACTATATTCAGAACAAATATAACAATTCGTATACAAACATAATAACCTTTCTATTTACATTACCTCTAGGAAATTAACAAACATGTCCAACAAAAGGGCACGCTCGGAATCCGATCAACCGAAAAAAAAGACCGAAACTTTGAATAATCTATTCAATGATTTTATTGCTAAAACCTCTTTCTTCCCAAGTGACCAAATATTGTTCAATGATCTTAAATACAATATAGCTTTACATTACATTAAAACTTTTGAAAGTCCTATATTAGAACCAACAACATTACAAGAATCTTATGCTAACGCTAGTAATAAATCCTAACCAGTATCGTCCTCCCAACAGAAAATAATACCAGCCCCAACATCTACACCCAATACGAAAAGTACCAACACCCACTTGATCAAAAAACATCTAGAACCTAACCTTACTCTAAAAATCTCGCCACCCAACAATATCATATCAGAAAGAAAAAGCTATTCACCGCCAACAAGTTATTAAAGGTCTTGAAACCAAAAATAACTCCCCCTCTATCACTAAAACCAGATCCTCACATACAGGCACCATCTACTTTCAATTTAAAAATTTACAACAAAAAGCAGCAGCTAAATCCTCCCTCTTAAAAACAGCGTCAACGTTTGTGACATACCAACTCCAATACCCAAATTTATTCTAAGAGGTATACCTAAAGACATTAATATTAATGATCTTACAGCCACATTAGAAAAACAAAACGAAAACCCCAAAAGTATGGGAAAATTAGTAAACCCTATCCAACTAGGCAAGGAAGGAACCTTCTCCTACACTGTACTAATTGAGCCAAACAATCCTGAACTATTTCAATATCTCCGCAATCAACCAAAAGTATTCCTAGGATATAATTTGTTAACCGTAAATCTTTTTAAACCCAGAATAAAACAATGTGAAAATTGTCTTAAATATGGCCACTTAAAACAAAAATGTAATGCCTCATCCCCAAACTGCGCTCACTGCGGCAACCGAGGACATCTTGTACACTCTCAAACGACTCAACCAAGACCACATTTATCAATTGCAAACTACCACATATTGCAACATCTAAAACATGCAGTTTTTATATCAATCACAGTAACTCAATTCTAGCGCAACACATTAAAACTATAGATAATTACACATGTTAAATTTTCTGCACATCAATTTAAATCATTCTAAAACCGCATGGGATAACCTTATTAATATAATTCTTTCCCAACAATACGATGTAATATCCATCAACGAACCCTACACACGCATGCCTCACCTGCTTGACCAATACAAACTCATACACATACCCCCTTTAGACGATTACTCCGCTTGCATCATAATAAAAACCTCCATTCTAAATACACCATTATACCAATTCTTCACTCTTATCCACTCCACCACTACGCCACTAATCTTCTGTTCTCTTTACTCACAATCCTCTTCTTTACATCCCATTCCCTATCGTTTTGATAACGTATTAACCCAAATAAAAAACCACATTAATAAAAGTTTTTTCCTCATTATTTCTACAGAGCTAAATGCACGCTCATATTTATGGGATACAAAACAAAATCTTCGTGGTTTGCAAACCCTCAATTTCCTTTCTGCCCATAACCTCACTATAGCTGATTCTAATACATCACCAACTTTTCAACGAAAACACCTAGACAAAATATATCAATCCCACAATGACATTACCATGGGCGTGACTAATTTGCGCCAACCTCAATTTTTTAGTGCCAACCTCAAGAAAACCTTTTTTTAAACACATAATTTTAATCTTATATGTTAAATAATACTTTAAAACTAATATTCATTTAATTCCAAGAATTTTCTTTGCTTCAATTTTTTTTAATACTAATTAATAATGTTTTTTTCAAGTTTTTTGATTTTTTCAGGCATTTTTATACAAACTTAACAATTCAACTAAAATTTAAATGCTCCTTCGTTTATAATCGGAATTTCAAAATTAGTAAGACTTTCAAAATAACTTTTAATATTAAATACTATCTTTTTTCTTATCTAATAATATTTGTTGTGATTATAACTCATTGATAATTTCTAAATTTCATGACCTTATTTTTAAATGCTATTTTCTAACATTATATTGGTTAGTGAATAAATAATTTAATCGATGTAATGAACAGATTAACTATGATTTAACAATATTATTATTTTAAATAAAATTTTGAAACATTAAACAATTTTTATGGAATTTTTTGACTAGAATCTTTCAGATTTATTGAAAATTATAAAGTTACAAGCAAAATGTTTATTTTAAAAACAGCACAAATTTTCGACTCCAAGAGTCTTTCTCAAGTGCGTGTAAATGTATAAATGAAGGATAGAAGGAGAGTCAGTGGCTTGTTGAGTGAGATTAAGTGTCATTGATCTTTTACGGTTCTTTGACTGGCTGTGAGAGAGATTATGTTGTTCATGATGAAGATAAAGAGTAACATATGCGAATGGTTTAATAAGCTAGATTTATAGATAGTAAATGATTGTGTGGAACAAGTACATGTATGTATGTTAATGATATATATGCGAACAATATAATATATATGTGAACAAGTATAAATATAATATTCAATATATTCAATTCTAAACGGTTGAATAGATTAAATTGAAGATAGTAAAAGATTGTATTTATATATAGAGTAAATGTATGTTACCATATTTCTAAGTAGTGATACAGAAGATATAAATATGAAATAGAATTAAACATATGTACATGCAATTTACTCGGCTTTTACGAGATGCAGCGTTACAATAGTCCTATTCGTAACCCGGGAACTATACAGGTTTCAGTACATATAGTATATAGAAAAAAAAAGTATGAATCAATCGTTAAAATATTAGTGCATAAATTTTGTATTCATTACTGGATTCATATTTGATATTAAAATTTCTTCTTTTACAATTCTCTCATTGTCATTAAAGCATTTTTCTAATATAATCAGTTGGATGTTAGAATTATTAAAATTAATGTTTCTTTGATGAGTAGTAAAATGAAATCCAAGTGGAGAACTAGTTTTATTGTGTTTAATATTACTGATATGCTCTCTAAGTCTAAATATTACTGGTCTACTGGTTTCACCTATATAATATTCTAGACATATCTTGCATGTAATTCTATATATAACATTAAAATTGCTACACATTCCTTCTATTATACTACATTTATCATCACATCTATGATTATTTGGTTGTTTATTTCTTGGTCTAAGTATGGTGTGTAAGTTTTTATTAGTTGTGTTCAATATCTTCACATCTATATTTTCTTTTATAAAAAGTTTTCTCACGTATCTGTTCAGATATTCATTAATATATGGAATTTTGAGTATTAAAGCATTTCTGTTTCTTTTGTAGGGAAAAAACAAATATCTGATGAATTCAATAGGTTCTTTATTCTTATTTTCTATGTAAGAAGTGAAGGAATGATTAATGAAACTTGTAGGAAAATTATTATTCCTAAATTTGTTTTTTATAAAGTTATGTTCAATTCTTATATTTTGAGATGTATTACAAAGTCTATCAGTTCGATATAATTCACTTGTAATAAGAGCTTGCTTAACTTTCAAAGAATGTGCAGATTTAAAATCAATAGTGATTCCTTTGTCTGTTTTCTTTCTAAAGGTGTTGGTCAACAGTTTATTACCTTGAGTTTGAAATAAAACATCCAAATATGGAATACAGCTTTCAGTATTATAATCCAATGTGTATTTAATATTCAAATCAAGGCTATTCATATATTCAAAAACTTCATCAATATTTGTATTTTTATCAAAGCAAGCTAGAACGTCATCAATATAGCGGACCCAAACTAAGCTAGGAAATCTAGTGTAAATAAAATTAGTTTCAAAATAATCAATGTAAAGTATTGCAATTATAGGAGAAGCTCTTCCTCCCATAGGTAGTCCTTTCTTCTGTAAGTAAAAGTAGTCATTGTACCAAATAATATTGTTGAACAAAGCAATTTCTAATAATTCATAATATGCACTAATCTAATCCCAAACATGTTAATTTCTTTGATATGAGTATTTAGCTTCATCATAACAACTTCTACAGCGTCATTAAGGGGTATAGAGCCGTATAAGTTAATTATGTCAAATGTGACTATTTCTCATTTAGTCATGTCTTCAGGTAGGCTTTTATTTATTATATTCATGCAGTCAATATTATTAGATATGTAACTGGGTACAAAATCAAGTAGTTGAGAAAATACTTTATTGAGTAACCAAGAAATTTTTTCTGTAGGAGTGTTTATTGCATTACAAATATTTCTAAATTTTATTTTATCACCTTCTTTATGTGTCTTAGGTAGGAGGTATATACTTGCTGGATGTGAATGACGTGTTATAAGTTTGTGGGCTATGTGATTATTCAAAACAAGTGATTCCTTCAAGTTAGAAATAACTTTATTACATTTATTTTCAACCTTCATAAGACTGTAATGACAATGAGAGAATTGTAAAAGAAGAAATTTTAATATCAAAAATGAATCCAGTAATGAATACACAATTTATGCACTAATATTTTAACGATTGATTCATTTTTTTTTTTTTTTTTTCTATGTACTATATGTACTGAAACCTGTATAGTTCCCGGGTTACGAATAGGACTATTGTAACGCTGCATCTCGTAAAAGCCGAGTAAATTTCATGTACATATGTTTAATTCTATTTCATATTCATATCTTCTGTATCACTACTTAGAAATATGGTAACATACATTTACTCTATATATAAATACAATCTTTTACTATCTTCAATTTAATCTATTCAACCGTTTAGAATTGAATATATTGAATATTATATTTATACTTGTTCACATATATATATTATATTGTTCGCATATATATCATTAACATGCATACATGTACTTGTTCCACACAATCATTTACTATCTATAAATCTAGCTTATTAAACCATTCGTATATGTTACTCTTTATCTTCATCATGAACATAATCTCTCTCACAGCCAGTCAAAGAACAGTAAAAGATCAATGACACTTAATCTCACTCAACAAGCCACCGACTCTCCTTCTATCCTTCATTTATACATTTACACGCACTTGAGAAAGACTCTTGGAGTTGAAAATTTGTGTTGTTTTAAAAAATAAACATTTTGCTTGTAACTTTATAATTTTCAATTTATTATTTTATTCCGGGCATGACCCTTCAGCACTTTTCCTATATTCAGATTTATGATAAAATTTTCAAAATTCGTAAAATTGTCGTAGATAATATAAGCAAATAATTTATAGAAAATAAGATAAAGAGATAATTTTTTCTTTGTTGTTAATATATAGGCGTTTAACAATGCCAAAACATAATAAAGTTTCTCCTTTAGATTAATTAATATATATCGACCTTTTAAATTATATTTATAAGTTTTTTTCCTAATAACTTCAAAATATGTTGTTAATATCAATAAAAAATAAGAGATTTTCTTTTTTCAATTTTTTACATAAATTTCCTATTTTTTTCGAAAAAAATACAAACTCTCTATATTTAATTAAATACAATGCAAAATTTCCAGTAATGATTGATTTTAGCCAAAGTATTAAGCTTTTAAGCCATATTAAGTCTGTGTGATAAAAAGCCAAATTTTATACATATAATTCTTATGGCACAAAAATTAATCAAAAGTTAATTTGTTCTTTTGAGACAACTATCGAATACCGATTGTAATAATTCTTCCCATTGTCCAGGTATGGAAGATTATTCATCCCTTAGATACCGACAATTAATAAAATCTATTCGATGCAAGCTACTTCTATTTTTACCAGTGTAGATTTTTTATTGTAAAATTCAGATAATTCAATAAGTTATCATCTACGACAAGGGCAAGGAATTAATATAAAACTTTGGAAAATTTATTTGTCGATGTTAACAATTAACGTGACATAAATGTAAGTTTTGACACAAACAATTGAGAGTATAAATACAATAAAAATATAATGAATTTACAAATCTAAACACGGTATTATTTTTTGAATTATTTAATATCTATGCTAATTGCTAGATATTGCTAAGCTAACATCTTTCAAATTTCTGTATGTGCTTTGCATTGTCGTCAACGCCATTTTATATTGTTCTCAATATTAAGTGATTTTTGTCTAAATTAAATTTTCACAAAGAGTGGCTAAAGATTTATGAGATTTGGTTTAGTATAATCTTATTCTCCACCATAATTGGATTTAATTCAATCATAATTTAGCCATAATAACCTTATTGAAAATCGGTCTAAAGTATATACTGATTTAACAAATTCACGAAACCCATATATTTATTATAACTAATACTCTATTGAATTGTATCTATATTTTTGGGTGTCATTTTTTGCCGAGATAAACAATCCTGAAGTATTTCAAAAAAATTAGAAATAATGCAATGTATTTTAATATTTTTTAACTATTCAGAATGAAAAATATTTATTTACCTTTTATTTTAGTTGAAAAATTAAAATAAACCAAGATCTCAAAACTTTTACAAAACTTATTTTTTCAAATAAATTAAACATAATATGATATTTATCAACGTTTTAAACTAAATAGAATGAAATTTTTTGTTTATTAATTTTAAGCTAAAAGATCGGAATAGTTTATATTCATTTCATTAATTTTTGAAATTTTCTTTTATCAAAAGAAACAAATTTTATTTTATAAAAATTATGTTATGAAAAAAATTTGTATGCATTTGCTTTTAAATAATTCAGTGGCTGATTATAACCAAAGGATTCGTTAATTTTTTTCGTCTTAAGTTAATCAAAAATAAAACCAGTTCTTTTAAAAAATGTATATAAATTAAAGTAAAAATAATTATAGTTAGTGCGTTAATTAATTAGTTGGTGATACTATATTTTAACTATATTTATCTTTGGCTGTTCAATAAATTAAAAATAATGTTATTTTACATATTTTTTTTAATTTAGATACAAATCTAAAAAGTGTTATAATTGTTTATCTTATTTTCATTTAAAATGTGAAAATATTTATGATTATGAAATTCATGTTTTTGATTCCGGATTGCCTTTTATTTGCTCTTCATGTAGAACTGAAAATGGGGAATACGATTTTTCAAAAGCTCTAGAAAGATTAAGTAAAGCATTTGACATCAATAAAAGTCAGGAAGCAGCAAGTATAGAAAAAATATTTTTAAGGAGCAAATCATCAAATATTGACTTTAAATCTTTCAAGGATGTAGAGATTGATTTTAATTCCTTAGATACTTTAAGTAAAACGGATTTTAAGACAGGATTCAAAACTATCAAGTTAGGAAATGGCAACTGTTTTTTTAATTGCCTTTCTATTTTTCTTAAGGGTGATGAGACGTTATCATTATATTTAAGACTGATAACCTCTATAGAATTTATTTCTAACTTTCAAAAATACAAAATTTGTCAGAAAAATTCAAATATATAATATGTTTCTCCTCTCATTCAAGACGAATTACGCAACTGCTGCGTGAACTATTCGTGGTCATCTGTTTATACAATGAAAGTAGCAGCTTCTGCAATATAAGAAGTGTTTATCCCCAAATTTATACAAAAACAGATAAAACTGCCCAAATCTTAAATACCACATTTGAGCCTCTTGAGTGTAAAAGCAGCAAAAATACTATAAATATTTTATGGAGCAGATTAGGCCTGATTAAACCTAGATTTTGGACACCAAATCATTTTGTATTGATAGTTGGAAATATTGTTCTCATAGGTAATCCAAATTTTTCTAAATATTTAACTGAGAATTTTAAATTTTCATGTCCAAAAGAAATAGAAAGCGACATTAATGAAACTAGCTGTACAAGTTTTTCTAATTTTTTCCTGAAATACATGACTACTGTCAAAACCTATCAGAAAGTAGTAAATCTAATACTTTAAAAATGTTACCCTCACGAATTGATAGTCTTATAAAACCACTAAATAACAGGTTTTTATCTAGTAATCAAGTAGTGAGCAAACTGGTTTCACCCTTTGAATGATTTAACAATAATGTTTCTAAATTTTTGGAAAATAAGTATTATATCGCTAGACAAGATAACTTTAAGAAAGGTTTTTTTGATGTTTGTGGTGCTTGGACTCAAAATTCGCAAAAAATGGAGTTCATAAGAGAAAACAACGAACATATATTTTTAAAAAAAAGAAAAAATATTTTTGTTGATACATAATAACAAATTTATTCCATTAAATCCTCAACAAAAAAAAGAAGAAATTGTTGTATTAGTACATTATTATTCGAATCTAAAGCGCAAGATTGATTATAGGAGAAGAATTTCATGGATTGAAAACTAAGAATAATGAAGACAAAAAATATCTGTGGGAATATATAGGATTTAAACCGACTACAGTCTCACATCATGGTAATGCAAAAACAAATCAAGAATATATTAGAACAAGTGTAGTAACAAAAAAACATGCTTTGTCTCAGTTAGAAATGATCAAGTCTTGTAAAAAAATATTATACAGTTATTTTGATTCTGAAATTGAACCCCCGAGGGATTCAAAGTATATTCGTAACCTGAAATACAACAAAGAAAAAGCAAATTCATCTTTTAATTATAACAACAATATTGCAGATAGCATTCAAAATATTATTACAATGATGACTGTTGGACATCCTTTTATAAAGGAAATGAATATAACTTCATGCGGGCTTCCTTGCCTTATTTGCTATACAGATACACAATTGTTACATATAAAAAAATCTATTTCTTCTGGATCAACTATTTTGGGAATTGATAGGACATTTAATTCAGGGGCGCACATCCTCAAAATTATTGGGGGCGAAATTTTTTTCTTGCAATTTTCAAAATTAGTGGTCTGGAAATACCACGGGAGACCAAATATCCTTTAAAATAGAGTTTATTCAGCGCATACCCTAAAGTCCTAAATTTATAAGACTACATTATATTTTTTTTACAAAATTGGTGAATTTAAATACTATACTTCCAGCGAAAATATTTTAATTAAATTTGCATATCGAATATAGTGCGCAGAAAAAATGCCCCAATTAAAAAGTAGGAAAAAATGCCCCTAGTAAAAATGCACTCTAGCGGCGCAAATAAATTAACCATTTTTTGATTTTATATGTATAATGTACATAGCAAAAAATGTATTAAAATATATAGAAAATTTTTTTGCATGTATGTACATAGGAGGCATAAGAAAAAAAATTAGTTAAGATGAATTTATATAGTAAGTATAGAGAAATTTTGTTAACATCGATGTACATAGCAAGTACAGAAAAATAGAGTATTTGTGTAATAATCCGTATTATGTACACGATTAATCTACGTATTCAATGTACGCGTGTACATAGGAAAATTTTCATTGTTAAGTATAGAAATTTAGTTAACATTGGTGTACGAATGTATATAGGAAACATAGAAAAGTTGTGTAATAATGAGTATTATGTACACGATTAATCTACGTATTCAATGTACGCGTGTACATAGGAAAATTTTCATTGTTAAGTATAGAAATTTAGTTAACATTGGTGTACGAATGTATATAGGAAACATAGAAAAGTTGTGTAATAATGAGTATTATGTACACGATTAATCTACGTATTCAATGTACGCGTGTACATAGGAAAATTTTCACTGTTAAGTATAGAAAATGAGTTAACATGGATGTACATAGGATTATAGGAAAAGTTTTATAATATAGAGTATTAATCTACGTATTCAATGTATGCGTGTACATAGGAAAATTTTCATTGTTAAGTATAGAAATTTAGTTAACATTGGTGTACGAATGTATATAGGAAACATATAAAAGTTGTGTAATAATGAGTATTATGTACACGATTAATCTACGTATTCAATGTACGCGTGTACATAGGAAAATTTTCACTGTTAAGTATAGAAAATGAGTTAACATGGATGTACATAGGATTATAGGAAAAGTTTTATAATATAGAGTATTAATCTACGTATTCAATGTATGCGTGTACATAGGAAAATTTTCATTGTTAAGTATAGAAATTTAGTTAACATTGGTGTACGAATGTATATAGGAAACATATAAAAGTTGTGTAATAATGAGTATTATGTACACGATTAATCTACGTATTCAATGTACGCGTGTACATAGGAAAATTTTCACTGTTAAGTATAGAAAATGAGTTAACATGGATGTACATAGGATTATAGGAAAAGTTTTATAATATAGAGTATTAATCTACGTATTCAATGTATGCGTGTACATAGGAAAATTTTCATTGTTAAGTATAGAAATTTAGTTAACATTGGTGTACGAATGTATATAGGAAACATAGAAAAGTTGTGTAATAATGAGTATTATGTACACGATTAATCTACATATTCAATGTACGCGTGTACATAGGAAAATTTTCATTGTTAAGTATAGAAATTGAGTTAACATGGATGTACATAGGAAACATAGAAAAGTTGTGTAATAATGAGTTTTATGTACACGATTAATCTACGTATTCAATGTACGCGTGTACATAGGAAAATTTTCACTGTTAAGTATAGAAAATGAGTTAACATGGATGTACATAGGATTATAGGAAAAGTTTTATAATATAGAGTATTAATCTACGTATTCAATGTTTGCGTGTACATAGGAAAATTTTCATTGTTAAGTATAGAAATTTAGTTAACATTGGTGTATGAATGTATATAGGAAACATAGAAAAGTTGTGTAATAATGAGTATTATGTACACGATTAATCTACGTATTCAATGTACGCGTGTACATAGGAAAATTTTCATTGTTAAGTATAGAAATTGAGTTAACATGGATGTACATAGGATTATAGGAAAAGTTTTATAATATAGAGTATTAATCTACGTATTCAATGTATGCGTGTACATAGGAAAATTTTCATTGTTAAGTATAGAAATTTAGTTAACATTGGTGTACGAATGTATATAGGAAACATAGAAAAGTTGTGTAATAATGAGTATTATGTACACGATTAATCTACGTATTCAATGTACGCGTGTACATAGGAAAATTTTCACTGTTAAGTATAGAAAATGAGTTAACATGGATGTACATAGGATTATAGGAAAAGTTTTATAATATAGAGTATTAATCTACGTATTCAATGTATGCGTGTACATAGGAAAATTTTCATTGTTAAGTATAGAAATTTAGTTAACATTGGTGTACGAATGTATATAGGAAACATAGAAAAGTTGTGTAATAATGAGTATTATGTACACGATTAATCTACATATTCAATGTACGCGTGTACATAGGAAAATTTTCATTGTTAAGTATAGAAATTGAGTTAACATGGATGTACATAGGAAACATAGAAAAGTTGTGTAATAATGAGTTTTATGTACACGATTAATCTACGTATTCAATGTACGCGTGTACATAGGAAAATTTTCACTGTTAAGTATAGAAAATGAGTTAACATGGATGTACATAGGATTATAGGAAAAGTTTTATAATATAGAGTATTAATCTACGTATTCAATGTATGCGTGTACATAGGAAAATTTTCATTGTTAAGTATAGAAATTTAGTTAACATTGGTGTACGAATGTATATAGGAAACATAGAAAAGTTGTGTAATAATGAGTATTATGTACACGATTAATCTACATATTCAATGTACGCGTGTACATAGGAAAATTTTCATTGTTAAGTATAGAAATTGAGTTAACATGGATGTACATAGGATTATAGGAAAAGTTTTATAATATAGAGTATTAATCTACGTATTCAATGTATGCGTGTACATAGGAAAATTTTCATTGTTAAGTATAGAAATTTAGTTAACATTGGTGTACGAATGTATATAGGAAACATAGAAAAGTTGTGTAATAATGAGTATTATGTACACGATTAATCTACGTATTCAATGTACGCGTGTACATAGGAAAATTTTCACTGTTAAGTATAGAAAATGAGTTAACATGGATGTACATAGGATTATAGGAAAAGTTTTATAATATAGAGTATTAATCTACGTATTCAATGTATGCGTGTACATAGGAAAATTTTCATTGTTAAGTATAGAAATTTAGTTAACATTGGTGTACGAATGTATATAGGAAACATAGAAAAGTTGTGTAATAATGAGTATTATGTACACGATTAATCTACATATTCAATGTACGCGTGTACATAGGAAAATTTTCATTGTTAAGTATAGAAATTGAGTTAACATGGATGTACATAGGAAACATAGAAAAGTTGTGTAATAATGAGTTTTATGTACACGATTAATCTACGTATTCAATGTACGCGTGTACATAGGAAAATTTTCACTGTTAAGTATAGAAAATGAGTTAACATGGATGTACATAGGATTATAGGAAAAGTTTTATAATATAGAGTATTAATCTACGTATTCAATGTATGCGTGTACATAGGAAAATTTTCATTGTTAAGTATAGAAATTTAGTTAACATTGGTGTACGAATGTATATAGGAAACATAGAAAAGTTGTGTAATAATGAGTATTATGTACACGATTAATCTACATATTCAATGTACGCGTGTACATAGGAAAATTTTCACTGTTAAGTATAGAAAATGAGTTAACATGGATGTACATAGGATTATAGGAAAAGTTTTATAATATAGAGTATTAATCTACGTATTCAATGTATGCGTGTACATAGGAAAATTTTCATTGTTAAGTATAGAAATTTAGTTAACATTGGTGTACGAATGTATATAGGAAACATAGAAAAGTTGTGTAATAATGAGTATTATGTACACGATTAATCTACGTATTCAATGTACGCGTGTACATAAGAAAATTTTCACTGTTAAGTATAGAAAATGAGTTAACATGGATGTACATAGGATTATAGGAAAAGTTTTATAATATAGAGTATTAATCTACGTATTCAATGTATGCGTGTACATAGGAAAATTTTCATTGTTAAGTATAGAAATTTAGTTAACATTGGTGTACGAATGTATATAGGAAACATAGAAAAGTTGTGTAATAATGAGTATTATGTACACGATTAATCTACGTATTCAATGTACGCGTGTACATAGGAAAATTTTCATTGTTAAGTATAGAAATTGAGTTAACATGGATGTACATAGGAAACATAGAAAAGTTGTGTAATAATGAGTTTTATGTACACGATTAATCTACGTATTCAATGTACGCGTGTACATAGGAAAATTTTCACTGTTAAGTATAGAAAATGAGTTAACATGGATGTACATAGGATTATAGGAAAAGTTTTATAATATAGAGTATTAATCTACGTATTCAATGTATGCGTGTACATAGGAAAATTTTCATTGTTAAGTATAGAAATTTAGTTAACATTGGTGTACGAATGTATATAGGAAACATAGAAAAGTTGTGTAATAATGAGTATTATGTACACGATTAATCTACGTATTCAATGTACGCGTGTACATAGGAAAATTTTCACTGTTAAGTATAGAAAATGAGTTAACATGGATGTACATAGGATTATAGGAAAAGTTTTATAATATAGAGTATTAATCTACGTATTCAATGTATGCGTGTACATAGGAAAATTTTCATTGTTAAGTATAGAAATTTAGTTAACATTGGTGTACGAATGTATATAGGAAACATAGAAAAGTTGTGTAATAATGAGTATTATGTACACGATTAATCTACGTATTCAATGTACGCGTGTACATAGGAAAATTTTCACTGTTAAGTATAGAAAATGAGTTAACATGGATGTACATAGGATTATAGGAAAAGTTTTATAATATAGAGTATTAATCTACGTATTCAATGTATGCGTGTACATAGGAAAATTTTCATTGTTAAGTATAGAAATTTAGTTAACATTGGTGTACGAATGTATATAGGAAACATAGAAAAGTTGTGTAATAATGAGTATTATGTACACGATTAATCTACGTATTCAATGTACGCGTGTACATAGGAAAATTTTCACTGTTAAGTATAGAAAATGAGTTAACATGGATGTACATAGGATTATAGGAAAAGTTTTATAATATAGAGTATTAATCTACGTATTCAATGTATGCGTGTACATAGGAAAATTTTCATTGTTAAGTATAGAAATTTAGTTAACATTGGTGTACGAATGTATATAGGAAACATAGAAAAGTTGTGTAATAATGAGTATTATGTACACGATTAATCTACGTATTCAATGTACGCGTGTACATAGGAAAATTTTCACTGTTAAGTATAGAAAATGAGTTAACATGGATGTACATAGGATTATAGGAAAAGTTTTATAATATAGAGTATTAATCTACGTATTCAATGTATGCGTGTACATAGGAAAATTTTCATTGTTAAGTATAGAAATTTAGTTAACATTGGTGTACGAATGTATATAGGAAACATAGAAAAGTTGTGTAATAATGAGTATTATGTACACGATTAATCTACGTATTCAATGTACGCGTGTACATAGGAAAATTTTCATTGTTAAGTATAGAAATTGAGTTAACATGGATGTACATAGGAAACATAGAAAAGTTGTGTAATAATGAGTTTTATGTACACGATTAATCTACGTATTCAATGTACGCGTGTACATAGGAAAATTTTCACTGTTAAGTATAGAAAATGAGTTAACATGGATGTACATAGGATTATAGGAAAAGTTTTATAATATAGAGTATTAATCTACGTATTCAATGTATGCGTGTACATAGGAAAATTTTCATTGTTAAGTATAGAAATTTAGTTAACATTGGTGTACGAATGTATATAGGAAACATAGAAAAGTTGTGTAATAATGAGTATTATGTACACGATTAATCTACGTATTCAATGTACGCGTGTACATAGGAAAATTTTCATTGTTAAGTATAGAAATTGAGTTAACATGGATGTACATAGGATTATAGGAAAAGTTTTATAATATAGAGTATTAATCTACGTATTCAATGTATGCGTGTACATAGGAAAATTTTCATTGTTAAGTATAGAAATTTAGTTAACATTGGTGTACGAATGTATATAGGAAACATAGAAAAGTTGTGTAATAATGAGTATTATGTACACGATTAATCTACGTATTCAATGTACGCGTGTACATAGGAAAATTTTCACTGTTAAGTATAGAAAATGAGTTAACATGGATGTACATAGGATTATAGGAAAAGTTTTATAATATAGAGTATTAATCTACGTATTCAATGTATGCGTGTACATAGGAAAATTTTCATTGTTAAGTATAGAAATTTAGTTAACATTGGTGTACGAATGTATATAGGAAACATAGAAAAGTTGTGTAATAATGAGTATTATGTACACGATTAATCTACGTATTCAATGTACGCGTGTACATAGGAAAATTTTCATTGTTAAGTATAGAAATTGAGTTAACATGGATGTACATAGGAAACATAGAAAAGTTGTGTAATAATGAGTTTTATGTACACGATTAATCTACGTATTCAATGTACGCGTGTACATAGGAAAATTTTCACTGTTAAGTATAGAAAATGAGTTAACATGGATGTACATAGGATTATAGGAAAAGTTTTATAATATAGAGTATTAATCTACGTATTCAATGTATGCGTGTACATAGGAAAATTTTCATTGTTAAGTATAGAAATTTAGTTAACATTGGTGTACGAATGTATATAGGAAACATAGAAAAGTTGTGTAATAATGAGTATTATGTACACGATTAATCTACGTATTCAATGTACGCGTGTACATAGGAAAATTTTCACTGTTAAGTATAGAAAATGAGTTAACATGGATGTACATAGGATTATAGGAAAAGTTTTATAATATAGAGTATTAATCTACGTATTCAATGTATGCGTGTACATAGGAAAATTTTCATTGTTAAGTATAGAAATTTAGTTAACATTGGTGTACGAATGTATATAGGAAACATAGAAAAGTTGTGTAATAATGAGTATTATGTACACGATTAATCTACGTATTCAATGTACGCGTGTACATAGGAAAATTTTCACTGTTAAGTATAGAAAATGAGTTAACATGGATGTACATAGGATTATAGGAAAAGTTTTATAATATAGAGTATTAATCTACGTATTCAATGTATGCGTGTACATAGGAAAATTTTCATTGTTAAGTATAGAAATTTAGTTAACATTGGTGTACGAATGTATATAGGAAACATAGAAAAGTTGTGTAATAATGAGTATTATGTACACGATTAATCTACGTATTCAATGTACGCGTGTACATAGGAAAATTTTCATTGTTAAGTATAGAAATTGAGTTAACATGGATGTACATAGGAAACATAGAAAAGTTGTGTAATAATGAGTTTTATGTACACGATTAATCTACGTATTCAATGTACGCGTGTACATAGGAAAATTTTCACTGTTAAGTATAGAAAATGAGTTAACATGGATGTACATAGGATTATAGGAAAAGTTTTATAATATAGAGTATTAATCTACGTATTCAATGTATGCGTGTACATAGGAAAATTTTCATTGTTAAGTATAGAAATTTAGTTAACATTGGTGTACGAATGTATATAGGAAACATAGAAAAGTTGTGTAATAATGAGTATTATGTACACGATTAATCTACGTATTCAATGTACGCGTGTACATAGGAAAATTTTCACTGTTAAGTATAGAAAATGAGTTAACATGGATGTACATAGGATTATAGGAAAAGTTTTATAATATAGAGTATTAATCTACGTATTCAATGTATGCGTGTACATAGGAAAATTTTCATTGTTAAGTATAGAAATTTAGTTAACATTGGTGTACGAATGTATATAGGAAACATAGAAAAGTTGTGTAATAATGAGTATTATGTACACGATTAATCTACGTATTCAATGTACGCGTGTACATAGGAAAATTTTCACTGTTAAGTATAGAAAATGAGTTAACATGGATGTACATAGGATTATAGGAAAAGTTTTATAATATAGAGTATTAATCTACGTATTCAATGTATGCGTGTACATAGGAAAATTTTCATTGTTAAGTATAGAAATTTAGTTAACATTGGTGTACGAATATATATAGGAAACATAGAAAAGTTGTGTAATAATGAGTATTATGTACACGATTAATCTACGTATTCAATGTACGCGTGTACATAGGAAAATTTTCACTGTTAAGTATAGAAAATGAGTTAACATGGATGTACATAGGATTATAGGAAAAGTTTTATAATATAGAGTATTAATCTACGTATTCAATGTATGCGTGTACATAGGAAAATTTTCATTGTTAAGTATAGAAATTTAGTTAACATTGGTGTACGAATGTATATAGGAAACATAGAAAAGTTGTGTAATAATGAGTATTATGTACACGATTAATCTACGTATTCAATGTACGCGTGTACATAGGAAAATTTTCACTGTTAAGTATAGAAAATGAGTTAACATGGATGTACATAGGATTATAGGAAAAGTTTTATAATATAGAGTATTAATCTACGTATTCAATGTATGCGTGTACATAGGAAAATTTTCATTGTTAAGTATAGAAATTTAGTTAACATTGGTGTACGAATGTATATAGGAAACATAGAAAAGTTGTGTAATAATGAGTATTATGTACACGATTAATCTACGTATTCAATGTACGCGTGTACATAGGAAAATTTTCATTGTTAAGTATAGAAATTGAGTTAACATGGATGTACATAGGAAACATAGAAAAGTTGTGTAATAATGAGTTTTATGTACACGATTAATCTACGTATTCAATGTACGCGTGTACATAGGAAAATTTTCACTGTTAAGTATAGAAAATGAGTTAACATGGATGTACATAGGATTATAGGAAAAGTTTTATAATATAGAGTATTAATCTACGTATTCAATGTATGCGTGTACATAGGAAAATTTTCATTGTTAAGTATAGAAATTTAGTTAACATTGGTGTACGAATGTATATAGGAAACATAGAAAAGTTGTGTAATAATGAGTATTATGTACACGATTAATCTACGTATTCAATGTACGCGTGTACATAGGAAAATTTTCACTGTTAAGTATAGAAAATGAGTTAACATGGATGTACATAGGATTATAGGAAAAGTTTTATAATATAGAGTATTAATCTACGTATTCAATGTATGCGTGTACATAGGAAAATTTTCATTGTTAAGTATAGAAATTTAGTTAACATTGGTGTACGAATGTATATAGGAAACATAGAAAAGTTGTGTAATAATGAGTATTATGTACACGATTAATCTACGTATTCAATGTACGCGTGTACATAGGAAAATTTTCATTGTTAAGTATAGAAATTGAGTTAACATGGATGTACATAGGAAACATAGAAAAGTTGTGTAATAATGAGTTTTATGTACACGATTAATCTACGTATTCAATGTACGCGTGTACATAGGAAAATTTTCACTGTTAAGTATAGAAAATGAGTTAACATGGATGTACATAGGATTATAGGAAAAGTTTTATAATATAGAGTATTAATCTACGTATTCAATGTATGCGTGTACATAGGAAAATTTTCATTGTTAAGTATAGAAATTTAGTTAACATTGGTGTACGAATGTACATAGGAAACATAGAAAAGTTGTGTAATAATGAGTATTATGTACACGATTAATCTACGTATTCAATGTACGCGTGTACATAGGAAAATTTTCACTGTTAAGTATAGAAAATGAGTTAACATGGATGTACATAGGATTATAGGAAAAGTTTTATAATATAGAGTATTAATCTACGTATTCAATGTATGCGTGTACATAGGAAAATTTTCATTGTTAAGTATAGAAATTTAGTTAACATTGGTGTACGAATGTATATAGGAAACATAGAAAAGTTGTGTAATAATGAGTATTATGTACACGATTAATCTACGTATTCAATGTACGCGTGTACATAGGAAAATTTTCACTGTTAAGTATAGAAAATGAGTTAACATGGATGTACATAGGATTATAGGAAAAGTTTTATAATATAGAGTATTAATCTACGTATTCAATGTATGCGTGTACATAGGAAAATTTTCATTGTTAAGTATAGAAATTTAGTTAACATTGGTGTACGAATGTATATAGGAAACATAGAAAAGTTGTGTAATAATGAGTATTATGTACACGATTAATCTACGTATTCAATGTACGCGTGTACATAGGAAAATTTTCACTGTTAAGTATAGAAAATGAGTTAACATGGATGTACATAGGAAACATAGAAAAGTTGTGTAATAATGAGTATTATGTACACGATTAATCTACGTATTCAATGTACGCGTGTACATAGGAAAATTTTCACTGTTAAGTATAGAAAATGAGTTAACATGGATGTACATAGGATTATAGGAAAAGTTTTATAATATAGAGTATTAATCTACGTATTCAATGTATGCGTGTACATAGGAAAATTTTCATTGTTAAGTATAGAAATTGAGTTAACATGGGATGTACATAGGAAACATAGAAAAGTTGTGTAATAATGAGTATTATGTACACGATTAATCTACGTATTCAATGTACGCGTGTACATAGGAAAATTTTCATTGTTAAGTATAGAAAATTGAGTTAACATGGATGTACATAGGAAACATAGAAAAGTTGTGTAATAATGAGTATTATGTACACGATTAATCTACGTATTCAATGTACGCGTGTACATAGGAAAATTTTCATTGTTAAGTATAGAAATTGAGTTAACATGGATGTACATAGGAATCATAGGAAAAGTTTTGTAATAATGAGTATTATGTAACATTAATCTACGTATTCAATGTACGCGTGTACATAGGAAAATTTTCATTGTTAAGTATAGAAATTGAGTTAACATGGATGTACATAGGAAACATAGAAAAGTTGTGTAATAATGAGTTTTATGTACACGATTAATCTACGTATTCAATGTACGCGTGTACATAGGAAAATTTTCATTGTTAAGTATAGAAATTGAGTTAACATGGATGTACATAGGATTATAGGAAAAGTTTTATAATATAGAGTATTAATCTACGTATTCAATGTATGCGTGTACATAGGAAAATTTTCATTGTTAAGTATAGAAATTGAGTTAACATGGATGTACATAGGAAACATAGAAAAGTTGTGTAATAATGAGTTTTATGTACACGATTAATCTACGTATTCAATGTACGCGTGTACATAGGAAAATTTTCACTGTTAAGTATAGAAAATGAGTTAACATGGATATACATAGGAAACATAGAAAAGTTGTGTAATAATGAGTTTTATGTACACGATTAATCTACGTATTCAATGTACGCGTGTACATAGGAAAATTTTCATTGTTAAGTATAGAAATTGAGTTAACATGGATGTACATAGGATTATAGGAAAAGTTTTATAATATAGAGTATTAATCTACGTATTCAATGTATGCGTGTACATAGGAAAATTTTCATTGTTAAGTATAGAAATTGAGTTAACATGGATGTACATAGGAAACATAGAAAAGTTGTGTAATAATGAGTTTTATGTACACGATTAATCTACGTATTCAATGTACGCGTGTACATAGGAAAATTTTCACTGTTAAGTATAGAAAATGAGTTAACATGGATGTACATAGGAAACATAGAAAAGTTTTATAATATAGAGTATTAATCTACGTATTCAATGTATGCGTGTACATAGGAAAATTTTCATTGTTAAGTATAGAAATTGAGTTAACATGGATGTACATAGGAAACATAGAAAAGTTGTGTAATAATGAGTTTTATGTACACGATTAATCTACGTATTCAATGTACGCGTGTACATAGGAAAATTTTCATTGTTAAGTATAGAAATTGAGTTAACATGGATGTACATAGGATTATAGGAAAAGTTTTATAATATAGAGTATTAATCTACGTATTCAATGTATGCGTGTACATAGGAAAATTTTCATTGTTAAGTATAGAAATTGAGTTAACATGGATGTACATAGGAAACATAGAAAAGTTGTGTAATAATGAGTTTTATGTACACGATTAATCTACGTATTCAATGTACGCGTGTACATAGGAAAATTTTCACTGTTAAGTATAGAAAATGAGTTAACATGGATGTACATAGGATTATAGGAAGTATAGAAATTTAGTTAACATTGTTGTACGAATGTATATAGGAAACATAGAAAAGTTGTGTAATAATGAGTATTATGTACACGATTAATCTACGTATTCAATGTACGCGTGTACATAGGAAAATTTTCATTGTTAAGTATAGAAATTGAGTTAACATGGATGTACATAGGAAACATAGAAAAGTTGTGTAATAATGAGTTTTATGTACACGATTAATCTACGTATTCAATGTACGCGTGTACATAGGAAAATTTTCACTGTTAAGTATAGAAAATGAGTTAACATGGATGTACATAGGATTATAGGAAAAGTTTTATAATATAGAGTATTAATCTACGTATTCAATGTATGCGTGTACATAGGAAAATTTTCATTGTTAAGTATAGAAATTGAGTTAACATTGTTGTACGAATGTACATAGGAAACATAGAAAAGTTGTGTAATAATGAGTATTATGTACACGATTAATCTACGTATTCAATGTACGCGTGTACATAGGAAAATTTTCACTGTTAAGTATAGAAAATGAGTTAACATGGATGTACATAGGATTATAGGAAGTATAGAAATTTAGTTAACATTGTTGTACGAATGTATATAGGAAACATAGAAAAGTTGTGTAATAATGAGTATTATGTACACGATTAATCTACGTATTCAATGTACGCGTGTACATAGGAAAATTTTCACTGTTAAGTATAGAAAATGAGTTAACATGGATGTACATAGGATTATAGGAAAAGTTTTATAATATAGAGTATTAATCTACGTATTCAATGTATGCGTGTACATAGGAAAATTTTCATTGTTAAGTATAGAAATTGAGTTAACATGGATGTACATAGGAAACATAGAAAAGTTGTGTAATAATGAGTATTATGTACACGATTAATCTACGTATTCAATGTACGCGTGTACATAGGAAAATTTTCATTGTTAAGTATAGAAATTGAGTTAACATGGATGTACATAGGAAACATAGAAAAGTTGTGTAATAATGAGTTTTATGTACACGATTAATCTACGTATTCAATGTACGCGTGTACATAGGAAAATTTTCACTGTTAAGTATAGAAAATGAGTTAACATGGATGTACATAGGATTATAGGAAAAGTTTTATAATATAGAGTATTAATCTACGTATTCAATGTATGCGTGTACATAGGAAAATTTTCATTGTTAAGTATAGAAATTTAGTTAACATTGGTGTACGAATGTATATAGGAAACATAGAAAAGTTGTGTAATAATGAGTATTATGTACACGATTAATCTACGTATTCAATGTACGCGTGTACATAGGAAAATTTTCATTGTTAAGTATAGAAATTGAGTTAACATGGATGTACATAGGAAACATAGAAAAGTTGTGTAATAATGAGTTTTATGTACACGATTAATCTACGTATTCAATGTACGCGTGTACATAGGAAAATTTTCACTGTTAAGTATAGAAAATGAGTTAACATGGATGTACATAGGATTATAGGAAAAGTTTTATAATATAGAGTATTAATCTACGTATTCAATGTATGCGTGTACATAGGAAAATTTTCATTGTTAAGTATAGAAATTTAGTTAACATTGGATGTACAATAGGAAACATAGAAAAGTTGTGTAATAATGAGTATTATGTACACGATTAATCTACGTATTCAATGTACGCGTGTACATAGGAAAATTTTCACTGTTAAGTATAGAAAATGAGTTAACATGGATGTACATAGGATTATAGGAAAAGTTTTATAATATAGAGTATTAATCTACGTATTCAATGTATGCGTGTACATAGGAAAATTTTCATTGTTAAGTATAGAAATTTAGTTAACATTGGTGTACGAATGTATATAGGAAACATAGAAAAGTTGTGTAATAATGAGTATTATGTACACGATTAATCTACGTATTCAATGTACGCGTGTACATAGGAAAATTTTCACTGTTAAGTATAGAAAATGAGTTAACATGGATGTACATAGGATTATAGGAAAAGTTTTATAATATAGAGTATTAATCTACGTATTCAATGTATGCGTGTACATAGGAAAATTTTCATTGTTAAGTATAGAAATTTAGTTAACATTGGTGTACGAATGTACATAGGAAACATAGAAAAGTTGTGTAATAATGAGTATTATGTACACGATTAATCTACGTATTCAATGTACGCGTGTACATAGGAAAATTTTCACTGTTAAGTATAGAAAATGAGTTAACATGGATGTACATAGGAAACATAGAAAAGTTGTGTAATAATGAGTATTATGTACACGATTAATCTACGTATTCAATGTACGCGTGTACATAGGAAAATTTTCACTGTTAAGTATAGAAAATGAGTTAACATGGATGTACATAGGATTATAGGAAAAGTTTTATAATATAGAGTATTAATCTACGTATTCAATGTATGCGTGTACATAGGAAAATTTTCATTGTTAAGTATAGAAATTGAGTTAACATGGATGTACATAGGAAACATAGAAAAGTTGTGTAATAATGAGTTTTATGTACACGATTAATCTACGTATTCAATGTACGCGTGTACATAGGAAAATTTTCACTGTTAAGTATAGAAATTGAGTTAACATGGATGTACATAGGATTATAGGAAAAGTTTTATAATATAGAGTATTAATCTACGTATTCAATGTATGCGTGTACATAGGAAAATTTTCATTGTTAAGTATAGAAATTGAGTTAACATGGATGTACATAGGAAACATAGAAAAGTTGTGTAATAATGAGTTTTATGTACACGATTAATCTACGTATTCAATGTACGCGTGTACATAGGAAAATTTTCACTGTTAAGTATAGAAAATGAGTTAACATGGATGTACATAGGATTATAGGAAGTATAGAAATTTAGTTAACATTGTTGTACGAATGTACATAGGAAACATAGAAAAGTTGTGTAATAATGAGTATTATGTACACGATTAATCTACGTATTCAATGTACGCGTGTACATAGGAAAATTTTCATTGTTAAGTATAGAAATTGAGTTAACATGGATGTACATAGGAAACATAGAAAAGTTGTGTAATAATGAGTTTTATGTACACGATTAATCTACGTATTCAATGTACGCGTGTACATAGGAAAATTTTCACTGTTAAGTATAGAAAATGAGTTAACATGGATGTACATAGGATTATAGGAAAAGTTTTATAATATAGAGTATTAATCTACGTATTCAATGTATGCGTGTACATAGGAAAATTTTCATTGTTAAGTATAGAAATTTAGTTAACATTGGTGTACATAGGAAACATAGAAAAGTTGTGTAATAATGAGTTTTATGTACACGATTAATCTACGTATTCAATGTACGCGTGTACATAGGAAAATTTTCACTGTTAAGTATAGAAAATGAGTTAACATGGATGTACATAGGATTATAGGAAAAGTTTTATAATATAGAGTATTAATCTACGTATTCAATGTATGCGTGTACATAGGAAAATTTTCATTGTTAAGTATAGAAATTTAGTTAACATTGGTGTACGAATGTATATAGGAAACATAGAAAAGTTGTGTAATAATGAGTATTATGTACACGATTAATCTACATATTCAATGTACGCGTGTACATAGGAAAATTTTCACTGTTAAGTATAGAAATTGAGTTAACATGGATGTACATAGGATTATAGGAAAAGTTTTATAATATAGAGTATTAATCTACGTATTCAATGTATGCGTGTACATAGGAAAATTTTCATTGTTAAGTATAGAAATTGAGTTAACATGGATGTACATAGGAAACATAGAAAAGTTGTGTAATAATGAGTATTATGTACACGATTAATCTACGTATTCAATGTACGCGTGTACATAGGAAAATTTTCATTGTTAAGTATAGAAATTGAGTTAACATGGATGTACATAGGAAACATAGAAAAGTTGTGTAATAATGAGTTTTATGTACACGATTAATCTACGTATTCAATGTACGCGTGTACATAGGAAAATTTTCACTGTTAAGTATAGAAAATGAGTTAACATGGATGTACATAGGATTATAGGAAAAGTTTTATAATATAGAGTATTAATCTACGTATTCAATGTATGCGTGTACATAGGAAAATTTTCATTGTTAAGTATAGAAATTGAGTTAACATTGGTGTACGAATGTACATAGGAAACATAGAAAAGTTGTGTAATAATGAGTATTATGTACACGATTAATCTACGTATTCAATGTACGCGTGTACATAGGAAAATTTTCATTGTTAAGTATAGAAATTGAGTTAACATGGATGTACATAGGAAACATAGAAAAGTTGTGTAATAATGAGTATTATGTACACGATTAATCTACGTATTCAATGTATGCGTGTACATAGGAAAATTTTCATTGTTAAGTATAGAAATTGAGTTAACATGGATGTACATAGGAAACATAGAAAAGTTGTGTAATAATGAGTATTATGTACACGATTAATCTACGTATTCAATGTACGCGTGTACATAGGAAAATTTTCACTGTTAAGTATAGAAATTGAGTTAACATGGATGTACATAGGAAACATAGAAAAGTTGTGTAATAATGAGTATTATGTACACGATTAATCTACGTATTCAATGTACGCGTGTACATAGGAAAATTTTCATTGTTAAGTATAGAAATTGAGTTAACATGGATGTACATAGGAAACATAGAAAAGTTGTGTAATAATGAGTTTTATGTACACGATTAATCTACGTATTCAATGTACGCGTGTACATAGGAAAATTTTCACTGTTAAGTATAGAAAATGAGTTAACATGGATGTACATAGGATTATAGGAAAAGTTTTATAATATAGAGTATTAATCTACGTATTCAATGTATGCGTGTACATAGGAAAATTTTCATTGTTAAGTATAGAAATTTAGTTAACATTGGTGTACGAATGTATATAGGAAACATAGAAAAGTTGTGTAATAATGAGTATTATGTACACGATTAATCTACGTATTCAATGTACGCGTGTACATAGGAAAATTTTCACTGTTAAGTATAGAAAATGAGTTAACATGGATGTACATAGGATTATAGGAAAAGTTTTATAATATAGAGTATTAATCTACGTATTCAATGTATGCGTGTACATAGGAAAATTTTCATTGTTAAGTATAGAAATTTAGTTAACATTGTTGTACGAATGTACATAGGAAACATAGAAAAGTTGTGTAATAATGAGTATTATGTACACGATTAATCTACGTATTCAATGTACGCGTGTACATAGGAAAATTTTCATTGTTAAGTATAGAAATTGAGTTAACATGGATGTACATAGGAAACATAGAAAAGTTGTGTAATAATGAGTATTATGTACACGATTAATCTACGTATTCAATGTACGCGTGTACATAGGAAAATTTTCACTGTTAAGTATAGAAAATGAGTTAACATGGATGTACATAGGATTATAGGAAAAGTTTTATAATATAGAGTATTAATCTACGTATTCAATGTATGCGTGTACATAGGAAAATTTTCATTGTTAAGTATAGAAATTTAGTTAACATTGGTGTACGAATGTACATAGGAAACATAGAAAAGTTGTGTAATAATGAGTATTATGTACACGATTAATCTACGTATTCAATGTACGCGTGTACATAGGAAAATTTTCATTGTTAAGTATAGAAATTGAGTTAACATGGATGTACATAGGAAACATAGAAAAGTTGTGTAATAATGAGTTTTATGTACACGATTAATCTACGTATTCAATGTACGCGTGTACATAGGAAAATTTTCACTGTTAAGTATAGAAAATGAGTTAACATGGATGTACATAGGATTATAGGAAAAGTTTTATAATATAGAGTATTAATCTACGTATTCAATGTATGCGTGTACATAGGAAAATTTTCATTGTTAAGTATAGAAATTGAGTTAACATGGATGTACATAGGAAACATAGAAAAGTTGTGTAATAATGAGTATTATGTACACGATTAATCTACGTATTCAATGTACGCGTGTACATAGGAAAATTTTCACTGTTAAGTATAGAAAATGAGTTAACATGGATGTACATAGGATTATAGGAAAAGTTTTATAATATAGAGTATTAATCTACGTATTCAATGTATGCGTGTACATAGGAAAATTTTCATTGTTAAGTATAGAAATTTAGTTAACATTGGTGTACGAATGTATATAGGAAACATAGAAAAGTTGTGTAATAATGAGTATTATGTACACGATTAATCTACGTATTCAATGTACGCGTGTACATAGGAAAATTTTCACTGTTAAGTATAGAAAATGAGTTAACATGGATGTACATAGGATTATAGGAAAAGTTTTATAATATAGAGTATTAATCTACGTATTCAATGTATGCGTGTACATAGGAAAATTTTCATTGTTAAGTATAGAAATTTAGTTAACATTGGTGTACAATGTATATAGGAAACATAGAAAAGTTGTGTAATAATGAGTATTATGTACACGATTAATCTACGTATTCAATGTACGCGTGTACATAGGAAAATTTTCACTGTTAAGTATAGAAAATGAGTTAACATGGATGTACATAGGATTATAGGAAAAGTTTTATAATATAGAGTATTAATCTACGTATTCAATGTATGCGTGTACATAGGAAAATTTTCATTGTTAAGTATAGAAATTTAGTTAACATTGGTGTACGAATGTATATAGGAAACATAGAAAAGTTGTGTAATAATGAGTATTATGTACACGATTAATCTACATATTCAATGTACGCGTGTACATAGGAAAATTTTCACTGTTAAGTATAGAAAATGAGTTAACATGGATGTACATAGGAAACATAGAAAAGTTGTGTAATAATGAGTATTATGTACACGATTAATCTACGTATTCAATGTACGCGTGTACATAGGAAAATTTTCACTGTTAAGTATAGAAATTGAGTTAACATGGATGTACATAGGATTATAGGAAAAGTTTTATAATATAGAGTATTAATCTACGTATTCAATGTATGCGTGTACATAGGAAAATTTTCATTGTTAAGTATAGAAATTGAGTTAACATGGATGTACATAGGAAACATAGAAAAGTTGTGTAATAATGAGTTTTATGTACACGATTAATCTACGTATTCAATGTACGCGTGTACATAGGAAAATTTTCATTGTTAAGTATAGAAATTGAGTTAACATGGATGTACATAGGATTATAGGAAAAGTTTTATAATATAGAGTATTAATCTACGTATTCAATGTATGCGTGTACATAGGAAAATTTTCATTGTTAAGTATAGAAATTGAGTTAACATGGATGTACATAGGAAACATAGAAAAGTTGTGTAATAATGAGTTTTATGTACACGATTAATCTACGTATTCAATGTACGCGTGTACATAGGAAAATTTTCATTGTTAAGTATAGAAATTGAGTTAACATGGATGTACATAGGAAACATAGAAAAGTTGTGTAATAATGAGTTTTATGTACACGATTAATCTACGTATTCAATGTACGCGTGTACATAGGAAAATTTTCACTGTTAAGTATAGAAAATGAGTTAACATGGATGTACATAGGATTATAGGAAAAGTTTTATAATATAGAGTATTAATCTACGTATTCAATGTATGCGTGTACATAGGAAAATTTTCATTGTTAAGTATAGAAATTTAGTCAACATTGGTGTACGAATGTATATAGGAAACATAGAAAAGTTGTGTAATAATGAGTATTATGTACACGATTAATCTACGTATTCAATGTACGCGTGTACATAGGAAAATTTTCACTGTTAAGTATAGAAATTGAGTTAACATGGATGTACATAGGATTATAGGAAAAGTTTTATAATATAGAGTATTAATCTACGTATTCAATGTATGCGTGTACATAGGAAAATTTTCATTGTTAAGTATAGAAATTGAGTTAACATGGGCGATGTACATAGGAAACATAGAAAAGTTGTGTAATAATGAGTTTTATGTACACGATTAATCTACGTATTCAATGTACGCGTGTACATAGGAAAATTTTCACTGTTAAGTATAGAAAATGAGTTAACATGGATGTACATAGGATTATAGGAAAAGTTTTATAATATAGAGTATTAATCTACGTATTCAATGTATGCGTGTACATAGGAAAATTTTCATTGTTAAGTATAGAAATTTAGTCAACATTGGTGTACGAATGTATATAGGAAACATAGAAAAGTTGTGTAATAATGAGTATTATGTACACGATTAATCTACGTATTCAATGTACGCGTGTACATAGGAAAATTTTCACTGTTAAGTATAGAAAATGAGTTAACATGGATGTACATAGGAAACATAGAAAAGTTGTGTAATAATGAGTATTATGTACACGATTAATCTACATATTCAATGTACGCGTGTACATAGGAAAATTTTCACTGTTAAGTATAGAAATTGAGTTAACATGGATGTACATAGGATTATAGGAAAAGTTTTATAATATAGAGTATTAATCTACGTATTCAATGTATGCGTGTACATAGGAAAATTTTCATTGTTAAGTATAGAAATTGAGTTAACATGGATGTACATAGGAAACATAGAAAAGTTGTGTAATAATGAGTTTTATGTACACGATTAATCTACGTATTCAATGTACGCGTGTACATAGGAAAATTTTCATTGTTAAGTATAGAAATTGAGTTAACATGGATGTACATAGGATTATAGGAAAAGTTTTATAATATAGAGTATTAATCTACGTATTCAATGTATGCGTGTACATAGGAAAATTTTCATTGTTAAGTATAGAAATTGAGTTAACATTGGCATGTACATAGGAAACATAGAAAAGTTGTGTAATAATGAGTATTATGTACACGATTAATCTACGTATTCAATGTACGCGTGTACATAGGAAAATTTTCATTGTTAAGTATAGAAATTGAGTTAACATGGATGTACATAGGAAACATAGAAAAGTTGTGTAATAATGAGTTTTATGTACACGATTAATCTACGTATTCAATGTACGCGTGTACATAGGAAAATTTTCACTGTTAAGTATAGAAAATGAGTTAACATGGATGTACATAGGATTATAGGAAAAGTTTTATAATATAGAGTATTAATCTACGTATTCAATGTATGCGTGTACATAGGAAAATTTTCATTGTTAAGTATAGAAATTTAGTTAACATTGGCGAATGTATATAGGAAACATAGAAAAGTTGTGTAATAATGAGTATTATGTACACGATTAATCTACGTATTCAATGTACGCGTGTACATAGGAAAATTTTCACTGTTAAGTATAGAAAATGAGTTAACATGGATGTACATAGGATTATAGGAAAAGTTTTATAATATAGAGTATTAATCTACGTATTCAATGTATGCGTGTACATAGGAAAATTTTCATTGTTAAGTATAGAAATTGAGTTAACATGGATGTACATAGGAAACATAGAAAAGTTGTGTAATAATGAGTATTATGTACACGATTAATCTACGTATTCAATGTACGCGTGTACATAGGAAAATTTTCATTGTTAAGTATAGAAATTGAGTTAACATGGATGTACATAGGAAACATAGAAAAGTTGTGTAATAATGAGTTTTATGTACACGATTAATCTACGTATTCAATGTACGCGTGTACATAGGAAAATTTTCACTGTTAAGTATAGAAAATGAGTTAACATGGATGTACATAGGATTATAGGAAAAGTTTTATAATATAGAGTATTAATCTACGTATTCAATGTATGCGTGTACATAGGAAAATTTTCATTGTTAAGTATAGAAATTTAGTTAACATTGGTGTACAATGTACATAGGAAACATAGAAAAGTTGTGTAATAATGAGTATTATGTACACGATTAATCTACGTATTCAATGTACGCGTGTACATAGGAAAATTTTCACTGTTAAGTATAGAAATTGAGTTAACATGGATGTACATAGGATTATAGGAAAAGTTTTATAATATAGAGTTATTAATCTACGTATTCAATGTATGCGTGTACATAGGAAAATTTTCATTGTTAAGTATAGAAATTGAGTTAACATGGATGTACATAGGAAACATAGAAAAGTTGTGTAATAATGAGTATTATGTACACGATTAATCTACGTATTCAATGTACGCGTGTACATAGGAAAATTTTCATTGTTAAGTATAGAAATTGAGTTAACATGGATGTACATAGGAAACATAGAAAAGTTGTGTAATAATGAGTTTTATGTACACGATTAATCTACGTATTCAATGTACGCGTGTACATAGGAAAATTTTCATTGTTAAGTATAGAAATTGAGTTAACATGGATGTACATAGGATTATAGGAAAAGTTTTATAATATAGAGTATTAATCTACGTATTCAATGTATGCGTGTACATAGGAAAATTTTCATTGTTAAGTATAGAAATTTAGTCAACATTGGTGTACGAATGTATATAGGAAACATAGAAAAGTTGTGTAATAATGAGTATTATGTACACGATTAATCTACGTATTCAATGTACGCGTGTACATAGGAAAATTTTCATTGTTAAGTATAGAAATTGAGTTAACATGGATGTACATAGGAAACATAGAAAAGTTGTGTAATAATGAGTTTTATGTACACGATTAATCTACGTATTCAATGTACGCGTGTACATAGGAAAATTTTCACTGTTAAGTATAGAAAATGAGTTAACATGGATGTACATAGGATTATAGGAAAAGCTTTATAATATAGAGTATTAATCTACGTATTCAATGTATGCGTGTACATAGGAAAATTTTCATTGTTAAGTATAGAAATTGAGTTAACATGGGTGTACATAGGAAACATAGAAAAGTTGTGTAATAATGAGTATTATGTACACGATTAATCTACGTATTCAATGTACGCGTGTACATAGGAAAATTTTCACTGTTAAGTATAGAAATTGAGTTAACATGGATGTACATAGGATTATAGGAAAAGTTTTATAATATAGAGTATTAATCTACGTATTCAATGTATGCGTGTACATAGGAAAATTTTCATTGTTAAGTATAGAAATTGAGTTAACATGGATGTACATAGGAAACATAGAAAGTTTGTATAATGAGTATTAAAGATAATCTACGTATTCAATGTAGCGTGTACATAGGAATATTATAAGAAAGATAAGATGTACATAGGAAACATAGAAAAGTTGTGTAATAATGAGTTTTATGTACACGATTAATCTACGTATTCAATGTACGCGTGTACATAGGAAAAATTTTCACTGTTAAGTATAGAAAATGAGTTAACATGGATGTACATAGGATTATAGGAAAAGTTTTATAATATAGAGTATTAATCTACGTATTCAATGTATGCGTGTACATAGGAAAATTTTCATTGTTAAGTATAGAAATTTAGTCAACATTGGTGTACGAATGTATATAGGAAACATAGAAAAAGTTGTGTAATAATGAGTATTATGTACACGATTAATCTACGTATTCAATGTACGCGTGTACATAGGAAAATTTTCATTGTTAAGTATAGAAATTGAGTTAACATGGATGTACATAGGAAACATAGAAAAGTTGTGTAATAATGAGGTTTATGTACACGATTAATCTACGTATTCAATGTACGCGTGTACATAGGAAAATTTTCACTGTTAAGTATAGAAAATGAGTTAACATGGATGTACATAGGATTATAGGAAAAGTTTTATAATATAGAGTATTAATCTACGTATTCAATGTATGCGTATACATAGGAAAATTTTCATTGTTAAGTATAGAAATTTAGTTAACATTGGTGTACGAATGTATATAGGAAACATAGAAAAGTTGTGTAATAATGAGTCTTATGTACACGATTAATCTACGTATTCAATGTACGCGTGTACATAGGAAAATTTTCACTGTTAAGTATAGAAATTGAGTTAACATGGATGTACATATGATTATAGGAAAAGTTTTATAATATAGAGTATTAATCTACGTATTCAATGTATGCGTGTACATAGGAAAATTTTCATTGTTAAGTATAGAAATTGAGTTAACATGGATGTACATAGGAAACATAGAAAAAGTTGTGTAATAATGAGTATTATGCCACGATTAATCTACGTATTCAATGTAAGCGTGTACATAGGAAAATTTTCATTGTTAAGTATAGAAATTGAGTTAACATGGATGTACATAGGAAACATAGAAAAGTTGTGTAATAATGAGTTTTATGTACACGATTAATCTACGTATTCAATGTTACGCGTGTACATAGGAAAATTCTCACTAGTATAAGTATAGAAAATGAGTTAACATGGATGTACCATAGGATTATGGGAAAAAGTTTTATAATATAGAGTATTAATCTAATATTCAATGTATGCGTGTACATAGGAAAATTTTCTATTGTTAAGTATAGAAATTTAGTCCACAATTGGTGTACGAATGTATATAGGAAACATAGAAAGGTTTGTGTTAATAATGAGTATTATGTACCGATTACATTAATTTAATATTCAATGTACGCGTGTACATAGGAAAATTTTCATTGTTAAGTATAGAAATTGAGTTAACATGGATGTACATAGGGAAACATAGGAAAAGTTGTGTAATAATGAGTTTTTATGTACACGATTAATCTACGTATTCAATGTACGCGTGTACATAGGAAAATTTTCACTGTTAAGTATAGAAAATGAGTTAACATGGATGTACATAGGATTATAGGAAAAAGTTTTATAATATAGAGTATTAATCTACGTATTCAAAATATGATTTAAATTATGGAAAAAAGTTGTTTTAATGTATAGGTTAATGTCTAGTTAACATTGAGTATTTTATATATGAAAAAACATGGATGTGTTCTAAAATATGGATGTGTTTTAATGGTAACATTAATGTTTATTAAAGCGTATTTTAAATACCGAAAATTTTGTGTTTTAATGGTAAGGTTAATGAGTATAAAGATGGAT